>JAEAOA010000952.1:40000-69166 GCA_016746295.1 Potamilus streckersoni | reverse complement strand
TCTGAAATCCTTCCAGCAGCAGGGAGGGCTATGACAACAATGATAGCAATTATTGGCAGCAATTTGAGGGTGGTTATGACAACATATTTACGACAAAATCGCTAAGGCTCCATTTGTAAAATGGGGTATTTATTATTTTTTTGTTTGAAATATGAGATTTCGTAGGAAGGCTCTATTGGGCATTCTGAGGCTTTAATCGATTTTGTCGCAAAAATTTGTAGGGTTCACCCTCCCTGCTGCTCCTTTTTTGTATTAAAAGACATAATGCATTTAATACTCTCTTAACATTAAGGCTGCTACGAACGATTTGTGGTCTCTACTCCTGTTCTCTATCTAATATGTATTATTTTCTCTTGTGTCGGGCTTAGAAATAATGTCCAGATTTTACAGTATGTTCATCTCAGATATTTTTGTACGGCCATTATCATTTACCTATGTTATATCATATGTAAATTCATTGACAAGTTCAAAGAAGCAAATTAGTCATAACAAAGCATTCAGAACGTTTAAAATACCCCTCGTATATGGGATTTCATTTGTTGATGTTCCATTAAAATCACTCTATACATCCGCGTTAGACTGAAAGGCATTGGAACCACCTTAACTATTTCTGAGATGCATAATTATGCCTCAAATGAAGTCGACTCAATAGTTTACAGAAAAAAAACTGTACATTTTTGTGCCGGAAATTTCTTTGCAAAACAGAAGCAACAATCTATTTAAATCGCCTCGGAAATTTCTACGAGTGGACTCCCCATATGATTGCCCTAGAATTAGCTTGATTCAGTTTCAACTTCCTGGTCAGTCAATTTTTCGTAAATAACCAAGGCAGCTAATGCCAGCCATCTCCAAACAGTCGAGGTATGATTCGTATCATTAATCTTGAAATTACATATGATCGATAAGTATTGCATTCGACATCACTCATATGATCGATAAGTATTGCATTCGACATCACTTATATGATCGATAGATATTGTATTCGACATCGCTCATTCAAAAACACGATAGTGTTTAAAGTCTCGGCAGTGTTAAATACAACTGTTATCATTTCGATAGAGTCAGAAAAAGGTATATTGCAAATGGCTTTGTGAAAGTTCCGACTTTTGTCTCAATATTTGATGAATCCATTATCTGGAGTTATTTTTGATGTGAAGTCAGTTAAATGTGAAGCTGAATTTAAGTGCCATCATTCTTTGGCTGATTTCTTTCTTTCTTTCTTTCTCTCATCAGTGTATCATAATTTGGGTAAACCAGTCTCTTTATTTATTTATTTATTTATTTATTTATTTATACACTTTTCTCACAAAAAGGCCTTATGTTACTTTCAAATTCTAATTTTTCTCTTTGCATCCCAAACTTCGAATAAAACGGTATGTTATAATTTCTATCAAATGCATACACACTGAAACTAAAGTGAAACAGCAATTTCATTTTATCAAAGGAGAAATATCGAAGAATTATTTAATTGTTTAATACCTTCCAACCTAAAGATGCTTGACCCATACTCGCTATCCATTTTTCGCCAACCTACATCATACTATTTAGTTCAGATTAAACATATTTCTTTGCTAAATTATACAAAAGAGGTCGGGCTTGAAGTACTCACAATATTATCTAAACCCTTCCACATGCAAATATAGCGGTACAAATTAATCATATATGACAAGCGGCCGAAGAACAAGGAAACACAACAATAAATTAAGTGTCCTAATAATTAAATGATAATGATT
Source organism: Potamilus streckersoni (assembly GCA_016746295.1). Classification (NCBI taxonomy): domain Eukaryota; kingdom Metazoa; phylum Mollusca; class Bivalvia; order Unionida; family Unionidae; genus Potamilus; species Potamilus streckersoni. Next base: position 67,433 of record JAEAOA010000952.1, on the reverse strand, counting down.
CGGGAAAAAGGAGAAAAAGAAGAGACGAGCAAGGTAGGTAAACTATAGTATTATCGAATTTTGAAAGCCATTTCGATTATTATGTAATACACCTATATCCCTATCTATAGGTCATTATACAGTGTGAGGAAGAGTAATATCGATGGTAACGGGGACGGGCATTTTGTTCAAGTTAAGTATTAGACCGTGACTTTAAACTGTGTGTGGCGTGCCTTTGAGTTGTGCATTGGGTGCATATGAAACTAAAACAATATGCACTTAATGCTTCTACCCCATAGCAGCCTCAAGGATTATCAATCAGGTGATTTTCGTACTGGTCTTTTCTGAGGTTCTTACACTGGTTTTTTGTCCTATGTGAATATTAGAGTATTTGTGATCACAAGTAAGATACGATGGAACGCTATTGCTTAGAAGGGTAATATAATATTATTATACTTTTGCAAATGTTAAGAAATCGCTTTCCGGTTTGACATTTTCGGATATGGTATTCAATATGAGAATAGAAGAGTCAAGAAAGATTTTTCATTTCAAGTCTGGCATTAATATAATGGCATTTAATATAACGAAGTTTTGTTGATTACGTAAATTATATATTGATGTTCCTTGATAAATCATGTAGGAAGGAGGTCATTTAAATAACACGATTAATCATTATATTCCTCACTGCTGACCTTTGACCTTTGACTATTTTAATCGCCTCTAACTGAAACTTCTAATCTATCTGAGTCTGATTTTGAACATCCATCACAAGCAACATAATGGAAACGATTGAGTCAATCGTTTTGATTGAAACATAACGTGACAATAAATTTTGTATAATTCAACGAATAATTGATTACCCTAATCAGCTTCCAAGTAGTCCTAAACATTCTATCAAAAGTCCAGAAAGAATAGTGTTCCGAATAATTCCAATCAAGATTAATGATACGAATCATACAGTTTAAAGTTACGGTCAATGTGCTGATGTGCCGACAGTTTTAAGTGTGATAATGTGCCAACAGTCTTAATGTGTCACAATAACAAAATCCAAATGTTTTTTAATCGATTCAAAATAAAAAAAAAAAATTAAGTCATAAAGTTAATGAGCACTTTGTAATCCCAAGAAATAAATATTTATATGAATCCATTCAAATTTAACTGAACACAATGTAAAGAGTGATTCTGCTACGGGCGGTAAGACAGGACAGAGTAAATTTCGATGTAAATGACTTTATATATCTATCCACTTGACTTATGTCACGATAATCATTTACTGAAAATACTCTGTCATTTTAATAGAATTCTCCATTTAATTCGTAAACAAGGTCGATTTACTTAAATTTTATCAAGCTGCCTGAAAAAGGCAGGTATGTCATGTTTTCTTGCGAGAGGAATACATGTGTCCAGAATATAAACCCAAGTAGGCATGTTTCCTGCAATTAATTAGTATCTTAAAATATAATTTTCAATCATTGACAATAATTAGCTCTGAAATAAAATGTTTACAAAAGAATATGATACTAGTCAGGTAGGTCCAAACTCCTATCCTCAATTATGGACAAAGATCAATCACACTATACAAATACATATACGTAACATCACTATATCTGTATAAATTTGTGAGTCACAAAGAAGAGATAATAAAAAGTAATTTTATTCATCACCGTATTTAGCTTTTTAGATGTGATAAGAAAATTAGCGTAAACAAAAAAAAATATGCAAATTTAGTGTAAAATTTCTTACGTTATTCAGCATTAGCGTCCACATTTTATTTACTATTTCCCTATATCTGTATCAAACGTTGGATCAAACATTGATAAGCACTGTTCCATTTTGTTCTGAATACCTTTACCACGTTGCGATGTCCAATTGTAATATACATACTAGGATCTGATATTTTCTTAAGTGTTCTAAGTTCTGTAAATCTGAAAACCTGGATTTTTTAACTCACTTTACTTTGGAAAGTTTCACTTACCGCTAAGATTTTTCAGGATAAGGAAAACAAACATAATTCCCGTGTACATCATTTTAAATTGTGATTGGTTCACATTATACATTGAAAACTGTGATGGTCGATGTTCTGAATATATGTAGACTGGGCCCAAGAAGTAGATGGGCATTCAACCCACATGGTTCGAAGCTGAAGGAGATACTGTACCGTACATTACTAGTTATAAGAGGTCTTTCAAAGAAATAACCCATCAGTATCCATCATTAAGCTGCCAGATTAGTTTCACAATCTCATTAGAACCTACAATACATATTTTTAATCTCAAAGTATTTTATACTGTCCTAAATTTCCTTTTACATTATAACGTGTTTACAGAACACAAAAAACAATACAGTTGACTAGAATGTAATCGGACGAATTGTTAGGCAACTGCGCCATTTTCTGTATCTGTCCTGGATGTTTTTCTTATTGACACTACTTGTGCCTTGGCAGCTCTTCCATTAGTCTCTCCTCTCTCTCTCTCTCTCTCTCTCTCTCTCTCTCTCTCTCTCTCTCTCTCTCTCTCTCTCTCTCTCTCTCTCTCTCTCAAGCATTTTTTAGATTTGATTTAGTGCGGTAACTACAAAGTCTCTGAAAGTCATTGTGTCATTCAATCTACTTCTGTATGTACACAGAAGGACAAAATTAAATACTTGTCATAATTTCCAAATATTTAAATATTATTATATCATAGATTATATTTTGTCTCAGACCGAATAAATATCCTCCGATTATAATACACAAGCCAGATGTTTAAATCTGATTTGCTGAAAGATACAAAACATGCTGAACTTTTTTAACGCTGGTAATTATTTGCTTACAATGCAATCGGATATTGGAGGTACTTTTTGAAAGCAATATTCAACCATTACTTACAACAACAATAAATTGATGCTGCCGCTATATTACAAAAGCGTACATTGAATTGATCAGGTCTATCTGTCCATGCATTTAAAAACTTTTGAATGAGTTGTGTGAGTTAAACCACGTTTGTTTGGGACTTAACATTACAAGACAACGGTCAAATTTGATTTTCCCTTTCTTTGATCCGCCCACTCCCTCCCCAAAATTATTCAGAATTTAAGTCCACGTCATGGTCAGAGGTTTACCCAGGAATAAGGGTGTTCGGTACTTCTCTGTGATCTTTGGGGTATATTACGGATTGCAAGGATATTATTGTATGACCTAATAGAAATACAAGCTAGATCATGTTTGATAGATCGATTTAATCCTACCTGCTTAGAAATGTCCTCTAACCTTTAAAAATCATGTCATCTGAAGTCATTTCTTTATTCCTTTATCCTTTTGTTTTTCGCCTCCACCGGGGACACAAATATATCAAGAAACATCATTTTAAAAGGTGGCATATTTTCCAATATATTAAGTTAAATGCTCTTAAACACCATTGTTTTTCTATTGACACTATTTCACACTATGTTGATTAAATTCTACTGTAAACATTTATAACAAAAATTGCTACTTTAACCATGTATAGCAACAAACAAACAGGCTAATCACTTAAACGGAACAATGCTAAACGTAAGAAAACAATAACTTATCATTTCTTTGCCCAATGTTTACGGAAAGTAATTAAAATGCACTCTTGTAAATATTTTGATTAGCTTCCCCACGATGATTTTCACACATCTACAGATTTCCACGCCATGGAAATTTATGCAAGTCTATAAATCCTTTCACAGAGCGAAAATTACATTGACATATAAATAAACATGAACATTAGCGTACGTGTATATTGTTGCATGTGAACGTTAAACAAACCAAGAGTGCATCTTGCAACCAATTCGACATTGAAAGTGATTTTTGTGGGTTTCTTTTTTATCAATGAAATAACAGTAACAAGATATATAATAAAAATGACTTAAAAAATTCGTTACTTAGTGATTGATTAGTGATATTAGTTCTAAGTTTCCCTGGTTACAACTCATTGTTTACAATTTGGGGTTATAGTGTATGCATATAAAGGACTTCATTTTCCCTGGTCTATTCATAACGGTTTATACAGTTTCGCTGGTAACCGGCCTAAATTGACAATCCAATAAATTAGTAAAAATTGGTGAATCATGGTTGTTTGTCGTGTAGAACAGAAAGCATAGCAGGAGCAAAGAAGCTAGAAACCAGACTAATGGGCGTGGTTCACCGTGGAAAAACTGTACGGACATTCCGTACTTTCACAAAGTATGGGGGATGTTCCTTAACAGTTGTCTCAGGAACATTAAAAAAAAATCATGCAGTAATAAATTAATTTGAACCCCAGTTTATTCCCTTGTACTTTCGCTCGTCTAAATGGTACACTTGACCTTATCTCTGCACTAGTGAGAGGGACAAGAATTGGGAATTGATAGCATGCGAGAAAAGCTGTCATCTTTCTGTATTATCTCTGTCACAATTCCACCTGGCTTTCCATGTTGATAGTGTTAAACCGCAAGCATATGTTGCTAAGAGATAATATTTTCAGTATATACTCAGCGAAGGTTGATCTTGGCATTTAGAATGTGTTAATATTTCAGATTATTTTACTTCCTGATGAAGCCATTAAGAACACGACGAAAGTGAAAACGGGTGTGATTGTTACCTTGCCTGGGCATATCTACAACATCACAATTAACTTGAGTGCGTAAGAAAGGAAGCCTAATTACTTGGTTAGTTACGCCGTGCACCCTTAATCAATGCTCTAATTTCATTCATTTTTTATTTTTTTAAGGGTTTTTTGTTGCATAAACAAGGACAGAAACGGTACACTTTGTTTTCCATATTTGCCTCGTGCAAGTGTATTGACTACTAATGCCTGTCCATACAAGACCATTACTAGACCACATATGTTTGTACTCTTTAGGCAAGTGTCCTACAGTTAGCTGTTAAAAATAAAAATATGTATATTAGAAAAAATATAAACGTCCCCCTTTGTGAGCAGGTTCTAAGACAAGAATGTCCTGCAATGACAATTTTCACTGTATGTATACATGAAATCGATTTATCGATCGCTTATGTATTCATTTTTCTTACTTTACATTGTAACAGTTTTCCACCTTAAGTTGTAATAAAAGATATAACAAGTTGTTTTTAATAAACAAAAATTGTAGGCTTCAAGGAATTACCTTGTTTTAAATTTTTTTTTCATTTGCTGCATAGATTTTGTTTACAAAATATGGTGATATATGTTATAGCTTATCTCAAAGATGTTTTGATTCTTAAACAACAACTCTGGCCCTAAAATGGGCGATTTAAAACCCACAAATATTAAATTTCGAGAACACAACAATTATAAATCTTTTTATTTTGCTGGAAAATTGAAAATGATCTGCTTCACTTCTAAAATATAGATTAATTTTAAAACTACAAAAGTCGCAAAAAATACACTTTTGATAGAGTTTTTTTTTTATCAAGGTCCTCTGGCATGTATACAAGGAAAATGTTCAAAAAATATTAGAATGGAACTTATACTATATTTCTTTCTACTGCCAAAACATATATTTAAAGTTTGCACCTTTATTAGGAACTGACTATGTTAATAACATATCCTAACAAAGATTTAATTTGGTTTGATTCAATTAATAACATGTGTCTTTGATTAACACGTATGCGACATGACAATACATAATATTCAGAGGTTTCGTTTCCTTCTTCACATACACAGATGGAGTGAAGCTCAATCTTACTTCTGTATTGATGCGCGGTCAGGATATGAAAATATTGATCAGCTTTGAGTGTATAAGTTTCTATCTATATGCCATAAGATTTTTGTTTTGTTAAAACATATATAAAGTTTTTTAAGGATATGTAGTAGTTTGTGTTTATAATATATCCTGACTATTTTTTCTTTGCATTTATTGTATTTGCACAAACATTTAATAATAAAAATGCGTTGAATCGATCAACTGGAAAGAACCTACCCCTCAAGTTGTTATCTCCCTTTCATACAAGCAGGATGTACGAATCCCGTACAACAGGCATATAAATACTCAGTGTCAAGTAGAAACGATGATTCTATGCGCAGCTCTGAATTGTGTGAATAAAAGCAGTTCCAGACAAATATTTTTCCCCACATTTCTATAGGACCCTAAAGGGTGATTTGTATGGGCGATCAAATTAAAGAGAGAAGGGATTTATGACCGAGACATTTCGAGCATGAACGTTTTTCAAAAGACCAGAGACTCTTCAAACTATTGGGTTTAAGCCAAAACGTTAGCGTTTGAAGCCTGATGCAGTGCCGACTCTTTTTTAAAAATATTTTTCTACTCTGATAACAAGACAGAAGACGGGAAGCAAGCCGGCGAGTCGTAGTCGACATAGGCCGGGGAGCATCACAGGAGTCTGCAGTTTTATCAATAAAGCACGGCAAAATTTCTGACTACATGAAATTTCGTCGTGCTTTATTGATAAAACTACAGACTCTTGTGGGAGCATTAAGGACTCAATAATTCAGAAACAACGTCAACGTTTCAATACCTGAACGTGTAATTTCAGCCAATAAAGTTTAAAACCTCAGTAGCTTCTGATATTTTATCTTGCCATTATACACATACATTCACACATATTTCTAGAACTGTCATAAGTTTTCAGATTCATCAGTCAGAAGCGAGAATACATGAATCATGTGAAGGTTTCAGATGAGAAGGTCTTGCGAATCGTGCTCACTACACATGATGGTAATATTTTTATATTTTTTTACCTAGTATATTCTACACCCTACGGAAAAATCGTCTATATGATATGTGTCGGTAGAGTCTAAAAGGACAAAACAATTTACTGAATAGTATAGTTATTACACATAATTTCACAACAATTCAATCACTTTATACATGACTACGTGGTATTTATTTTTTAACAGATTGGTTTATGGAGCCTTGGAAGAGGTGGGGGTGTAACATGTGCTCTCTCTCTCTCTCTCTCTCTCTCTCTCTCTCTCTCTCTCTCTCTCTCTCTCACACACACACACACACACACAAACACACACACACACATTTACTCTTCCGAGAGCCACTGAGATTGGCAACAAATATTCCATTCTTGGTTGGACATTGGAACACATTTACTACACAAGCTCCTGTGTGGAACAAAAGGCTAAAATTATTTGAAAAAAAAACTGTTGCCCGTTTGATATTTTAAATGTCCATTTCTTTGACGAGCATTCATCCAATTATGACATGTACAAGTCCATATCAATAGCTGTTGGATTAATCCAGGCTATAGAAAGTGAAAACCAATTTCCAGCCTACCCCCCCAAAAAAAACTGGCAAGAAAAACTCTGATCTGTAATATTAAATTGTTTTGACTTAAAAGAAGATGAAAAGAAAGAAGAAGAATTAATGAAACAAAAGAAATGAATTGTGAAAGAAATCGTAATCGATAGAAAATTATAGCCCTCTCTCTACCCGGTTTATTGATTAGATTTTGTTCTGCTATTTAGTTTGGTATTTAAAATTAAAGGTAGTTTATAATCATCGTCATTGTCAGAACCTGACGATTCGTGTACATCTTTGTCACACGAATTTGTCTCGGGTTCATACATATAAGGTTGGATGTTCATGAAATATTCTACTTCTGGATTGTCATCCACATCACTGACAGTCGAACATTCAAGTACAGACAACTCATAGAATGATTGACTGTATTATCATAGGAGTCTGCAGTTTTATCAATAAAGCACGACGAAATTTCTGACTACATGAAATTACCTTAACGGTAATATAAAATAATTATTGTATAATACCGTTAGGTGATTTCATGTAGTCAAACATTTCGTCGTGCTTTATTGATAAAACTGCAGACTCCTGTGTTATTATCAACAATGCCAGCGTGTACAGTGTCTCAAATGACGTCACATCTGCTAATTGTTCAGGGGAGGGGGGGAGGGAAGTGCGTTAGTTTATTCAAGACGGATCGGGAGAAATGATCGGTTTTTCATAAATTTCTTCGTAACGAGTAAAAAATAAAGGTACAAATTTTCAGAAAATGAAACTTATACATATAACAAATTATATACGGAGTTTGCGCGAATTTCAGTTTTGCATGTTTGTCCCCTTTAAGACGTAATCTAACATATAAGATCTGAAAGTCGCAAAATTGACCCTGTATTCTATAAACGAATCCCTACAAAGACCACACCTTCAATAGACGGAAACAGTATCAGACCTATTACGCAATGGATAATCGGTTAATCTACCTTATCTAAGTGTCAATTGTCGCAAAATAGTGGAGCATCACCGATGATATTCTTATATAAACGTGTAAGTTTATGACGGGTTCTCCTTTCACTCAATGTAATTTCTAAATATAAAAAATTCTTTACATTTATTAAAAAGTAAACTCGTCATAATGTGAGCAGTTTCAAACTGTACTCTTTTTATTTTAACCAAATTCTCTTCATTACAACGGTTTCACACTGGTATATTCCGGTCAAGGTCTTCTATACGTTAAGTACAGTTTTGAAATAGTTATTTTAGGAAGCTTACAATTTAATAATTTTAGTAATTCTAATCTTTTTGTTTCCTATTTTGACTATATATTTAACATAGTCGTTCCAAATTAAAATCCATGTGAATCGTCAAACTAAGATGTAGATGAGAATCACACGCTTTTGCCATCTAAAAATTGCTGAGATACTTGTATATTTGTCCTCTTTGTATTTGGTTCGTACAAGGATTTGAGGGTTGCAGATGTGGTATTTGGTTTTACTATAACCCTTTTATGTGGTCTTATCACAACCCTTTTATCTGGTCTTATTACAAAACTTTTATCTGGTCTTGTTACAACCCTTTTATCTGGTTTTATTACAAACATTTTATCTAGTCTTATTACAAACCTTTTATCTAGTCTTATTACAACCCTTTTATCTGGTCTTATTACAAACCTTTTATCTGGTCTTATTACAAACATTTTATCTAGTCTTATTACAAATCATTTATCTGGTCTTATTATAACCCTTTTATCTGGTCTTATTACAAACCGTTTATCCCGAGTGCAATCATTCATGAATGTTAACGTACTGTTTAATCTATTACCACATCTTGTAACTATTATCATCGTTGGAACTGTTGACATATTTTGAAACAATCATTAACATCTAAGCCTATATATCATTCTGGTTAGTGTTCTTGATCTTACTGAGGTCTTAATTTATATAATTCCCAACATTTCGTTCGAAAACTTCGAAACATCGATAATGTTTCTCTGCTAAATCGATATTTCACTTGGCAAGGTGGTTGATATATATATATATATATATATATATATATATATATATATATATATATATATATATATATATATATATATATATATATATATATATATATACACCTCGTGAGAGATATTGTTTTTCTCTTCATCACAATCTTTAAGAGTAAAGTTTAATGTTTTTGTAATATTATCTGTATAGTATGTACGCTTTATCAATGATACACCACGATTTATATAAATTTTTCATTTAAACGACCATTTTAAGCAAAGAGTGGTATATCATTGACACAGCGTAAATATTTTACATCTATTTTATTTATAGCACATGCTAATACACATATTTGACCTTTGAACAGAGTTGAGATTGACTATAGGCGACTGTGAATTGATTGAGTAAATGAACTTTTCACATCCCGGCCAAGTGTGTTCGCCACAAAATGTAGTTCTGTGCTTTGGAAATTGATACGTTGATTGTTTTCATTTTTTAGTTTCTAATTTTAATAACATAAACTAGAGCAAAATAAGATACACTTATGATTCGAACGTGAAAAATGGTTTAAATGAAGAACGTAGATCACTACAAATACATGGTTAGCTTTTTTATCATTGAACGCTCGTTGTAAAACTCGTTTAGATCCCTTTCAAATAATGTCAATACATCCTTCAAGTTCATCTAGTGTAAAAATAAAATGTTGGAGTTATTAAAGCTGTATGGTCTGCCGTGTCGATAATTCCCTGTCTTGCATGTAGTGAAACAAGAAAGCATTTCCAGTTCGATATTTGACATTAGGTAACTGCAAACGATTCCCAATGAATAGTATCATAATATAAACACATTTCCCCCACCTCACTTTGTTCTCAATCTGTGCGAATATTCTGCCGTTTTGGTTACCACCTTTTATCATTCCAGAAGTCTTTTTAAATGCTTATATTAAGAACTGTAAAGCTGGTATACTGCAACCATCGTAGCAGTATATCTGAAAAGTTTGTTAAAGCTACGTTAAAATTTCAAATCTCTCTCTGCCTCTCTCTGTATGTCTGTCTCTCTTTGTCTCTCTGTCTCTGTCTCTCTCCGTCTCTCTGTCTCTGTCTCTCTGTCTGTCTGTCTGTTTGTCTGTCTGTCTCTCTCTCACACACACACACACACAAACATGCACCCCTCCCTAATTAGTCTAATTTATCCTTGTCAAATCGGTCGGATCTATATTTTCTCCCCGAATCGGTCAGTCAAAAAGTTTCGTATGTCATGAAAAAATGTCGATCATGCAACTTAAAGGAAGTCAATGTGTCCATTTGATATGGTGATAAATTTTAGAATGATTCTTCCCATTCACAGTGAAGATCTGGTTTTAGTCAGATTTCATTGTCATTCTGTGTGCTCGTTTATGTTGCACAGTTGTAAATTTTTGATTGATTCTACACCAGATATTATCTGTAAGTTTCTTTAGTTTACATTTCCAAGTAAAAATACAAATATCCTTTGGACCAGAATTACACATTTACTTACTGGGACAAGGTATTAGTAAAGTTTTGCTTTTGCTAATCTATTATCCAGGTACAATTTGGCCAGGTGAATATACATGTACTGTAAATGGAGATTATAAATTGGTGGAAAAAACTCGAATTAATAGCTTCATAATTTCTTCAAAATTCATGCTTGACGATGAACATATATTAAACCTCAAATATTTTTATAAACAATGTTGCAGGGAACAGAACGGGTAGCTTAATTTTGTATGGTAAAGTGTGTTGTTCTTATTTTGTTTATTGCAGAAAACAGTTATTTAATGTAAGGGCTATGCCATTTATTAGCCAGAAAAATTAAAAGAATTTAATAATGTACGTTCGATTTTATATTTGCTACCCAACCTCTGTATTATTAATATATTTAGCCAGCTAAAATTTAATGTGTTGTACGTATTCAATTGTAAATAAGTGAAAAAGTAATAATTCGTTTAGCAATTTCTCCTGTATAACTGCTTCAGGTTGCCCAGTTGTCATTTAAAACAGCTTCAAAAGCATACTATAGGAAACTTGAGAGTAGATTTGAGTGCTGCATGATATACAATATCATTACAACCGTCACACTCGGTTAAAAGTTTGATCAAGCTGCACACCACAAAGATCCTAATCTGCGCCTGCAGACCAGTGTCTATGTTGTTTGTTCTACTGATTACTCCTAACGAACTGAACTTACTTAGATTTGCCTGCGCATTGTGTAACGACAGATCTGGATCTGTGCAGTTCGCAATTGGACTTGACTTATAAGCAAGTAAAAGCAAGCAAGTACTTTTCGTTTCTATCGATGATTGACATAAAGTGAAGGCTATATTTGCTGAATAAAGAACATCCTCCATCAAATTGGATGATAGGGTACATAGCTGTCATGTTTATGCAGTAATGGACTTAGATGGCTTCTTTTCTTATGTGGGGTTGGAGGTGGCAAGATTAAAAAATGTCATTTTTGTGTTGTAATGGATTTAGATGGTTTGTTTGAGTGGAGGTGGTGGCAAGGTACATAAATGACTTTTTTTTTGCAGCAATGGATTTAGATGGCTTTTTGGGGGCACGGGCTGGTTGGGTACATAAAAAGCAGTTTGGGGCAATATAATGTTAGCATGACCTAGTTACAATTTGTTATATAAAATAACCTTGAAATTTGTTAAAAAAAGACAAAAGGACTAGGCAATCAATCAATTGTTTTTGTCTGCTGTAAAAATGTTTTGATAATTTTAGTATTTAATTCACCAAAAAGTGATACATTTGATTTCTCATGTCCTTTATATTGACTATTGCAATGTAATGAACTTCACACATATATCGGTGACGAAACACCCAGGAAAGGCATCAATCTTCAATTCGGCAAGTTTCCTGAAGGTGAAATCTTTGATTATAGCTTTTCCAAAGTCGCAGAAAACTATATTACACCTTTGCTAAGAGATTTATTTACTATTAATGTTTATTGTTTCATTCATTCAAATAAGAATGGTGCACTGCTTATCATTGTGCCACGTCATAAAAAAGCTGGCCGTTGTGACCAACATAAAAAGAGATGAATACATCTATTACCTACCTTGAGTAAATATTTTATCACAGTTTGGAAAAAATGGCATTCGATGTGTGTAGAAGAAAAAACACAGTTCGTGATTAGCAGTTTGGACTGTAAAATTTACAACACTGTAAGTTGTCATGGGCCCAGTCCTATTTTAGCATACCCGTGCGGTATTTCTTTTACTCATTGACTACGAACTTGCATACAAATTTCATGTGAAAGATTCATCTCGCGAATCAGGAAGGTGTCCGTTCTGCACAGTAAGTCTGAAATGTATCCGTGACAACAGCGGATTATGACGTCTCATATAAATCGGGATAACAAGTACTGACACAATTAAATATCCAGGTAGAACATCAACAGTAAATTAGTATAAAATATATCCATGTGATTAAATCCCTGGGATTCAAGTCACAGGCGGTGCCTACATGGATCTTTTTGTTCCAGACCCAGAATAACTGGGATATTGACAACAGCTGGTGATATATGACGACCACCACCGTCTGGATCTTTGTAATGAGTTAGAATACTCACTGGAGGGGATATTTTTCTTCATGATTCTAGAAACGTTGGACAATATTCATGGATGATATTACTGACGCTTTTGTCAACTTATCCGGGTTGAATCTTTGTAATAGGAATATTGGTAATTCTGTTTCTGTGATTGCGTAGTGTCTGAGAAATTGCTGCCTATTTGTCATCAAATAAGGAATTGAAATCTCGGCAAAGCTACACCAGTGCAATAAATGTTTCAATAATTATCCGATTGAAAATTTGAGGTCACATACAACTTGGTTTAGATGTTGTACCGTTTCAATGATTTGCTGCTTTAAATATTCGTTGGGATATTCTCGTAACTTTGAAACAACTAATGCAGTTTGCTGCGTACACGCATGTGTTCTGTTATAATAGCTTCGACGAATGAGATATATTTTGCGTCGACTTGGGACTTATTATTATTATTATAATAATTGAAAGTTTTTAGCGGCTTTGGAAGTCTTGTACCATTAGTAAAAATAAAATAGGCACCAAAACTACTGGCGCAGCAGTCTTATCGTCGATAATAAAGCAAGCTCGCACCAAATACCACCATGGATAATTTTTTCGATATTCTGGATGCGACAAAAATATTTGTTTATCTGAAATATAATCAGATCGTTGAAGGCGCGATGGAGCTGGAGGTGTCTGCGATGGTACTTCAGGCCTTTCTAACAGTTAGGATCGACTACTGATACATATCGACGGCATAATCTGGCATCGATATTTCTAACGCGGCTGATAACGTTGGTTCATGAACCGTGATAGCGATCTTGGATTCTTTTCCTGTGTTAGATTTGATTCTGCGTGGAATTCACTATTGATCTGTTCTATTTGATAACTGACTGTAGGTATGGCTACAACTTGCCAACCGGAAGTTCCATTGGATTTATTTTTATACGCAAATACCAATGAATTATTTGCCTGACTTTGCTTTAATATTTGGCCACCTGTAAAATATACGCAATTGTGCTAGATCTATTTCCTTGGTTGAAATTGCCGTTGGAAAGCTAACATCAAACGTAGGCTTGGTTGAACTCGCTGATATTATTGTGGTTGTTGGTGGTGTTGTATTAGCGCCAATTTGTTCTAGCAATATCAGAGATTGATTTTGCGACATTATTTTAGTTCTGATTTTAAACCAGGGATCCAAATACATGTCTTTGTCGGAGTCGGCGGTGTCTGCCGCTCAGATTCTAATCCTTGATAGTCCTTGTCTCCGACACGGGCAAGGGGTTTGGTTTCCAAGTTACTTCATAGTAAAAATTAATCAATTGTGCGAATTCCTGAATTGATATTATTCCATCATTGAGCCCTGATGATATCAGCGATGATAATTTGGCGTGTGCGTTTGTTGTCAACGATAGCAATGTTGTATATTCGTGTAAGTTATTAGCCGAGCACGTGGATATCTTTTTTTTTAAAAATGATATTAAGAATACTAGCAACAACGGTTATAACTGCAACACCAATTCCTATTACTGGTGCTATTATGTATACGGATGATAATGTGCCGATATAGTTACTGTTTCAGACTACGGCGGATGCAGAATATTCAATTATGTCAGTAACAACGACACGTTGGCGGTAATTTTTTTTGGGTGTTTACTGTATGCACATACATAATATTTATTCATTTGGGTCTGTCACAAACACGCTTGCTCGTATCTGAAACGTTGAACGTCGAATGTTAATTGGGATTACAGGCCATTGGTTCATTATGTAGAGTACTAATACTCTAAGCTGGTAGTATGATGGCTTTAGTATAATACGCCGAGGCCTTTTTATTCGAGTTCAAAGAAGATCTCCCGTAAATATCTACCATTATGACCAATAATCTGTTTAAAACGGCTACTTGTATATCTTTTACGGCTTTATGCGACGGCAGACCGCCGTCGGTGTTCCATGATGGCCTTTACACAGCTTTGAGCATAGCAAGTACTTCAGGACCGCATTTTGGTGGAGCTGTTAATGCATGTGTTGGTAATATTGAATACCAGATTGGTATGTCACTGGCTAAGCCAATATATCGTAAAAATTATATTGGCGGGGCTAACCAGCACGAAACAAAATAAACACCTCCACGTGAATCAACCGTATATGCAACCCAGTAAGTACCCTTTCCACAGCACGTGGAAGGATTAATGATACCGGTTAATGATGCCATCGAGATTAATGATACCGGTTTCAGCACGGTTTGGTTGTTTTGGTAATTGATCACGCATAAAAAACTTCTCTGAAGTTTTTCATGTTTAATTTCTTATCAGCATCTAGTGAATCAAAATTAGACATTGGAAGCTCGAAACTCTTTGCGTTTAGTGAAGTGTACTGGGCAGTTTCTTACCTTGGCCGCAAACGGCTCGAACGTATCACGTTCGAGTTCCTGGCAGTGTTATACCTTGCCCTTTTTAAATCTTTAGTCCGTAGCCTGTAGCTTTCTTTAGTGCCATCCCATCGGCAGCTCCAAAAGCACAAAGTGCAGCTGCTTTTCAACAGCTTGGAATTCAGCCGCTATCAGCTGGTATAGCTGCAAGAAGTGGAAATATATTACCCGTCTTGGCTATGTCTTTAATGGCACCTACAGAAAGAACAAGTCTAACACAGGTCTTTGATCATTTGGCATCAGCGAAGTGCCTGAGTTTACGTTCTGTCAGTGATAGATTTTTAGGACCTTGCAACGCTACTACTTTTGGCAATATTTTCATTTAAAAATGTATTTGTTGCTGATTGCTAATACTTTAATTTGATCAATAGTCAGAGTAATATTAACATGATGATACAACATTATAATATCACGGGTGATTTAATTACTGATTGTACCAGGTTGTTTGCAATGGATCGCGAGTTATCTGGTCACATGTTTCCACTTGGGCAACAATAACTCATTCTTCCACCAATATCTTCAAGCAGCATTGTTCTGTCTGACAGTAAAACAGCGATTGCTCTATAACCACCAGCGGGCAGTCGTACTACAGGAGCTCGAAAATGTATGTCAACGACTGAGTGAGAAATAATTGATCTGATGTAATGTTGTGAAATTCCGCTGAGATATCTGCAAACCAGAATCAGCATTCTGATCACGCCCAATGAATGTCATCAACCGATAATAAGCACGTGCAACATGATTATTATAAAAATTCAGCAAAACTTCTTCAGACGGTTTTTGGTGTCCGTTTGTTCTAAGAGACAAATTCATTGACCTCAAGCATGTCAAACACTATTATATTTCGTTCTGAGAATCTACATTGGCATTTTCCTGAAACGTGATGATTATATGTCGTGGTGCTGACACTGTGTTGTGATGCTATCTGCCATGTGAATAACCCAGCAACAGTGCTTTGAATACTGTCTGTGGTCATCGTCAAACTCAACAACGTTGGTTTACCACCTGAATCCATGAAATAGAGCAGTCGTTGATCTTAATGCAACGATGGATTGTTGGCATCAACAGCGAACGTTTTATTAGTATTACTTTTCCTCCATTAACCACTTCAACACGCCATATTGCATCATTATCGGTGGCTTTTCTCACACTTAACACAGTCTGTTTAGTGGCAAATACAACTTTTTTTCTAGCATGTCTGCAGAATCCAATGATGTGTAATAGTGGAATTACACATGAAAAGTCTTCATCACCGTTTAACTCTGATCGACGTGATGAGAATCCCAAGTTAAAATTTTCAATTATTGATAGTAATGCGCTCATAGTTGGAGCCCCTGCAGAATCTTTTATATCACTTTCTCTTACATTTCTGTACTCGGGCTCATCAGTTGTATCCTTTGCGAACATCATTGACGGACCAGCTGACGTCGAGTAATCATCGCTGTATCTTGCAAGGCCAAGTATCTTCGAAACAAAGTCAACGTTTTCGAGACAGGATTCAATATTCTCTCCATCAATCATGTTGGTGGCACTGTTAAATAACACATTGACTCCATTATTAACAAAACCAACTCGATCTCCGACTCCGTATGCTGCATCAACCGTTTTCAAAAGCCTACCTCCAAACTCAATGAATGCTTCAGCGGGTAGGAAATATCTACTTGTATCCTGAACCTGTAATTTGATTCTTCAATGTGTTTCGGGTATACGTGCATCATACGAATAATATTGATAATCACACACCAATTCATCCTAAAGGACTGGTGCTTCCGTGTCAAATGCTGGATCAGATACACTCTTGTACATTTTATTATACCTGATATTATCTAACACAAAGACCACTTCCTGCTAATTTTTTTCAACCGTTCAATTGCAGTTTGATTTCTTTTTTTTACTTACGTTTGCTGGCATCACATCATTGCTAGGTAATTTTACTGGCTTCAATTTTACTGGTGGCGGTCTACGTATTAATCGTGTTTGTCTATCTTTGATTGCTGAGAATGCTTTACTAGCAACATAATCAACACTGTCATTAACTTTATTACGAACGTCAATAGCTTCCATTCCTAGTTGCTTTTCAATCGGTATTGTTTTTGGGACTATCCATCTGAACAGATCCTGAACAACATCGCCGAGTCCATCTCCGTGGGTAACTTTATATGATGGTAATCGCGAATTTATCACCCTGACCATTGTAGCTCCATGATTAGAATTATGTATGATCGTCTTATTTTCTTGTCACAGATCTAAATGCACCAATCACTGCGGTAATAATCAACGATTTGATCAATGAGGGACCGATAAACATTAATATCCATTATACCGCCTGAAAATAGTCTCTGACAAATAGCAGTTGCTTCATTAATGATTTCTGGGAATTATTACCGGCTCGTCTTCCGCCGATCAGAAGACGAGCACAAAATTAAACATCTACTGTTTATTATAATCTCTTTCATATTTGCTGACTCTCTTTGGCAGAATATCTGTTAAAATACTGTCAATAATACGGAACTCGCGTATCAAATCGTCCATATCATATTTTACATCACGCAAAAATGTCTTATCAACATCGGCAAGGATGTTATTAGGACATGGAGTAATAGGACCACTATCTAGAGTGGTAATACCACCTACAGTAGCACCGGAGTCAGGATTTGTATCATACCATTTTTCTTTGTTCTTACATTTTGTTAAGGTTGATTCCCTCTCTTGTTTAGCATTTTTAAGTTGCAACTTCATTTCTTCTTCTTTTCGTGTCCTTTCTTGTTTTGCTCATTCAACATACCCGCTTACTGTCTGGTTAAAATGTTAAACCGATTAACATCTTCAGATCTGATCTGCATAGTATCTGTAGTGACTCGATATACATCCCTAACCCAAACTTTATAATTTTAATATATTCGGGTTTTACATAACTATCTCTACAATAGGTAAAGTCTCGAGAACATATTGTACTGCCTCAGTTGCTATAACAATTTTCTTTGTTCGACAATTGGTTTAAATAATGGTTATTTACCTTCTTTAAATTCCACCTGAGATTCCTGACACTCTTGTATTTGTTGCTTCACAGTATCACGGGCGGGGAGATATTTCTTAATTGCCTCTATTCGCTGTTGGGTCAGTGTAGCTGTGCGAGATTTCATGATTAGCATAAAATCGCTCAATAGTATTGATATAATAATGATTTAATTACACCACCTAACTGTGTCTCTACAGCATCAGGGAGGGTGATGACCATCAGGTCGGTAAACGAGGACTCATAAAAATTTGAAACGCAAGCGTCAAGAGACAAAATAACAAAATGCGCTAATTCTGTAGAGGCCTCGATTTAGTGTAACCCGGTTAGAGGTCTCGCTTTAGCGTTATTGACGCATGTCTGTTCATTTTTGTAGTAAGATTTATTTTCAAAACGGACTGCTCTAAAATTGGTCTGTGACTCCCTGCTACCATGCAAAATCGTATTAAAAACTAAGAACAATAATATGACATCATGCTGAGTTTTCAAACCGCAATTAGCTATAATTTCTACAATGACACAGGAGAAAGAGGAGATGCTCGACACGTTTATTCCAAACAGATGTGCCAAATTCCTTCTTTAATCATTGACCTGAATTGTCATGGAGACGTGATTCACCTGCATGCATTAAAATTCTGTAAATTAATGACACGTTATTACTAGTTTAATGCTTTTACTGATAATTTAAAACAAGTACAATTATTTCAAAACATGTAATTGTTTTGTTTTTTTAAATGCAATTGAATGGACATTGAAGTAAACTCAAAGTTGTATTTCTTGCAATGTTATTGTCGAGTTCCTTAAATTAAATAGCGATAATTTTATCAATTTTATTTGAAAATCGTATTTCGGAAACCTAGCAAATTTGTTTGCTACTTTTAGGATTTGTGTACACTATTTAGTTCATACAGTCAACTTGATAAACATTTCTAAATTACATATTTTGGAAAGCTTAAATGCATTGAGCAGTGACATCTGGCGGGTTAAGCAAGAAGAAAACAAGATGTAGGAAAAGCAAATGTGTGATTGCTATTGTTTTGTCTGTCTCGTTTTGTCCGTGCCTTGTTCAAGATCCATGAGAGAAAAGAAGGCAATGTTTCGTTCTTACAGTACTTTGTCAGCGAAACATTTCTGGCTTTGTAAAGGGTACAAATTATTTTGTAAAACAATATTAAAATAATTTTCTTTAATCCAGATCGCACTCAGATAATCTATACTTAACTGACGTGAACAAAACTAAAACGAAATAAATTAAACTTACCTGAAATGAAATGAACTAAACTAAACTATACCACAGAATATTCTAATTGTGTTATGAAGTGTACGCGAGTTTGTGTGGTTTGAGAGAGAGAGAGAGAGAGAGAGAGAGAGAGAGAGAGAGAGAGAGAGAGAGAGAGAGAGAGAGAGAGAGAGAGAGAGAGAGAGAGAGAGAGAGAGAGAGAGAGAGAATTGGTTTCGTTCGACTTGGAGAAAAGATATTCAGATCGCACCATGCTTCCATAATCGTATGTATAATTAAGCAAACAATCTCTTTCTGTACATGATTTATTGAAATACAGCTTATAATTTATGTAGTAATCAACTTTTAATATTATGATACATGTGTTAAGATAATTAAGAGTTATACTGATTAAGGTATAAAATAAAAGAACAAAAACTGATATAACACGTGAAGCACATATGTGTGGTATTGGCGGTATCAAATATACCGTATATACTCTATTATTAGTCGCACCAACTGCAAACTGCACAGACACATATCTGCCATCGAATAATGCGCAGGCACATCTGGATCTATGCAATTTCTTACAACTAATCAATAGGCAGACTGATCTGCTAGTACATTATGCGACGGCAGATCAGGGTCTATGTTGTTTGTAGTTCGACAAGACTATTCATTGAGTACATATTGTATATACGTTTAAGTTCAATACCTTATTTAGATGTGTAAAACACGCACACGATATTCGCGATATGGATCCAGATGTGTCGGCTCATATGGAGCTATTGCTTCAGAGCCTGAAAGATTTCAGCTCGAATAGGGCCTCTATAATTTGTAAAATTCGAATGTGTCAAATGTAAAACTTATGCCTATACAATCTGTCAGATGTAAAACTCGCGCCTATACAATCTGTCAGATGTAAAACTCGTGCCTTAAATGTTAGATGTAAACTAGTGCCTTTGAAATGTGTTAGATGTAAAACTCGTGCCTTTACAATGTGTTAGATGTAATACTCGTGCCTTTACAATGTGTTAGATGTAAAACTAGTGCCTTTACAATGTGTTAGATGTAAAACTCGTGCATTTACAATATGTTATATGTAAAATTCGTGCCTTTACAATGTGTTAGATGTAAAACTCGTGCCTTTGCAATGTGTTATATGTAAAACTCGTGCCTTTACAATGTATCAAATGTAAAACTCGTGCCTTTACAATGTGTCAAATGTAAAACTCGTTCCTCTACAATGTGTCAAACTACTTCACAATTAACCATGGTTACATGACTGCGAGATAATCAGAGTATATGTGAATCGGTTATCTAAACATTTCTAAATACTTTTTTGATATTTTAAAGCTTATAACGTGCGTTATCAAATATATTTGAAACATGTCCGTCAGTAAAGGTGCGTTTTGTTCTGTCTGTCTGTCTGTCTGTCTGTCTGTCAATCTATCTCTATGAAATTATATTACAAATAAATCAGTTTCTTAATTTCTTATAATAACTGTTTCACCTGCCTCTGTTATCTTGTGTTCACGAAGTTTTGCTTTTTAGTATGAACCTGAATTTTAGCTAAAAAATCAAAATCTGTACACATTCAGCAACTTAGAAATATTCATGGAACTTTCGGAATTTTCTTAATACTGGTTTGTCTACTTGCTTCCTCTATTTAAAATGATCCTGATTCACACTGTGACGATGCATTCGCCTGCTCATATTTTAAAACCAATCCCACAGTAGCATGGAATAAATTGTTAAATATCTGTTACACAAAAATGCATATCACTTCGGCACACTCACTGCCAACAGAAAGGAAAGAAAAAGAAAAACAAAAAGAAAAAAATCATCGCGTATATGGCGCAGTACGATTAAACTCCTTGGAGTCTCCTCTGACATTAGTCTGTATATTCTTGCCTTGTGACCTAACGAGAAGTTGGTTAGCTGCAGTTGGCGCATGCCTATTTATATTTCATGTTGTATCAATCAACCTTCTGTCATAAAGAACAAGATTACGAAGGTTTTCAAAACCATATTTTAAAAGAAATAAACGTTTATGAAGCAGTCAGTTGTCGTACGAGGCGATCATATTCTCTTTCCTTGCAGTTGCTGTTAGTCACAAGTTTGAAAGTATTTGATAAATCTACTGCTTTTCAAATATCTTAAGCCGGCGTCTGTTCTGCTTCGTCTTCACCAGAAGCTATATCGTTTTCGGTCGTTGCATCCTGATATTGTTGATACTCAGACACCAGATCGTTCATGTTAGACTCTGCCTCTGTGAATTCCATCTCATCCATTCCCTCGCCTATGTACCAATGGAGGAAAGCCTTTCGGCGGAACATAGACGTGAACTGTTCTGACACACGTTTGAAAACCTCTTGTAACGCGGTTGTGTTCCCAATAAACGTTGAGGACATCTTTAGACCCTTTGGCGGTATGTCGCACACTGCCGTTTTTACGTTGTTTGGGATCCATTCCACGAAATAACTGCTATTTTTGTCGTGTATTTTCAGCAACTGCTCCTCAACTTCCTTCATTGACATGGGACCTCTAAATACGGATGCAACCGTTAGATAACGACCATGCAAGGGATTGCAGGCTGCCATCATATTTTTGGCATCAAACATTTGTTGTGTAAGTTCGGGAACAGAAACTGCCTGAAAACTCTGGCTCCCTCTAGCAGTCAAAGGTGCAAATCCAGGCACAAAGAAATGTAGGCGAGGGAACGGAACCATATTTACAGCTAGTTTTCTGAGATCTGCATTCAGTTGTCCAGGAAATCGTAGGCACGTGGTTACACCGGACATGCACATGGAGACAAGATGGTTGAGATCGCTGTAGTTTGGGTTTTTTAGTTTCAGTGTCCGAAAGCAGATATCATATAAAGCCTCGTTGTCGATACAGAACGTTTGATCGGCATTTTCCACCAGCTGATGCACGGAGAGAACCGAATTGTAGGGTTCCACAACTGTATCAGACACCTGAAAAAAGAAAAACATTTTTGTGTGTATAAGTCATGTTTAATTTTATGATCGACAGGGAAAAAAATTGAATATTGCCGATGGAAAACATCCAAGGTCGATACTTCTTTTTTGTTTCAGTATGTCAGCATGACCTATTTAGACTAATTACTTTAAATAATGTGTGGCATGGCATCCGCTTGAACATAAATTTGGCATTTAGTAATTTCAGTATGGTTACCCTTTTTAAAATTGTGATTTTAACACTAAAATAAAAATATAGATATGGAGTATCTTGTAAACAAACAAAATGCCAATATGTCAAAGCCAATGCTCGTTGCATACATACTTATTTCGAGTTGTTATGTAAAATAAACAAAACAAATTACATTAACTTACTGTTAATATTATATGGTCTTAAATTAAGTAACATAAAATAGCAAAACCAACAAGTTTGCTAAACTTCAAATAATTTATTTTCCTATAATGCAAAGAAAAACTTTAAAACGAACTTCCAGTATCGTGAAATAAATCCCTAATAGTTCTAAAGGTCTATTAAACGTCCGAAAGAATAGAATATAATTTCTAGGTGTTCCGAATGAATTCCAATCCTGAAAGTGTTGATGCACCAAGAGCCTGTAAAATGTCTCTAAATTAATTTACAATAATCCCAAAATACCGAATTAGTCCTAAACTCTTACTGAGCATTTTGTAGTTCCAATAAATAATTTAAATAAATCTTTCTCAAATAAAATTTTAACATAACTGAAGTTAAAGATAGGAATGAATAATAATTCTGATGTAAACATCTCTAATATAAACATTTAAGGCACAATAAGACGACTTGGATCAGTCATCTTAACGGAAATTTCTGCTACGTTTTTTAACAAATATTTGATTGGAATCTTCAAGGATCATAATCAAGTCTGTATCAATAACTCAAAACCAAGTAAATATATTACTTACACATTCACTTCTTTAAAATCCCTTAACAGCAATATTGTAGACACCAGCCCATATTAAACAACAAACTGAAAGACGTCATTTATCTCACTTCGAGGAGCGGCTGTTTAAGACGGAATATGTACGTTTATGGATTACATTATTATATTACCAGTTAGTGGCGACAGTACACAAAACGAACGAGGCAGATAAATCTGGCATGGGCTAATTTTCGACCTTTATCCAAAAATACAAATGTTCGACAGAAAATTGCAAAATCTAATACATTTCCACATTATGAATGGACAAATGATGAGTAAAACGTGTAAAGAATAGTTTTAACAAAACAAGAATGGTAAAGGTATTTCGAAAGAGTGTGCATGATGTGGTTGAATACTATTGAGTGCCTTTCCTTTTACTGCACATACTCAATAATAGTTTGAACTGAAACGAGGCTAAATCAAAGAGATAATACAAACATCAATGAATAACTCGTTGATTTAATCAGCAAACTTCTATCTCTTTTGATACAAGCATCAACGAATTCACTCATTTCTCTTATTAGCTTTATTTTGTTATGTTATATAAGGGGCAGACACTCCAAAATCAGAGTAGGATAACCTAATTACCTTTGGAGAAGGCAAGACGGAAAATGACGTCATTATTCTGTCCGGAAACTCTTCCCTGATCTTTGACATGATTAAAGTCCCCATTCCGGAACCGGTGCCGCCACCCAATGAATGACACAGCTGGAATCCCTGAAGACAGTCGCAACTTTCGTACTCTTTCCGGATTACATCGAGAACTTGGTCCATTAGTTCAGCCCCTTCTGTGTAGTGTCCCTGAAGCGAAAGAAATGATGTTCATGTACGATGGATGTCCTTGATATTAACTACAAACTTGGACTCTGTTTCTAATAAGTGAAAGAATTTAGTTTAGTCGTTTATTATTGTGCATCATTGTTTGAAGTTTCAGAAGCTACTTTCGCACAATTCCTGAAAAATTTATCTTGATTTTTGAAACCAAATTGAAATCGTTTTATGTTGAAAGCATGCTTGCAACAAATGATAAATCAAAACGTTTTACTCAAATAGGACGGCTTGTTGCGGAGATACGAAGGCTGCTTACTTTTTGACTAAACAAGTCGGCATAGCTAATTTTCTCCAACAGCCCCATTTCATAAAAGCACGTGTAATTCAGATTTGTGTGAGCTGTACAGTTATTTCCGAAACTGTTAAACTGGCCCCCGTCTGATACCTATTGGAGACAAATTGGCGATAATGGTTATGATTCTTCCCTCATGTTTTGCTACTTGTAAAATCAGAAACAATATAATACTGCCATTACATTGACTATTTCATAAGCCTTCATCCCTAATAGTTTGTCATTTTTTTAAATAGAAGGAAAAGAAACTACAACATTTTCTTCTATCTTGACATTGCATCGTTCAATTTAAAAGCAATATACAGAAGTGAAAGCCGTCCAAGTTAAAATTGTCTAGGTATATTTAGATTAAAGTCTATTGAAAATTACAACAGGGTACGAAATTAAGGTAATAAGCTAATCAGAAATAAATGAATCTGCAGACGGACAATTAAAACCTCAGCCCTGACAAATCCATTTGATCGTCTTAGTCATTGGTACGTTGACTTGTCTCAAATGCATATAATAAAACGGGTAATGGCACTTCTTTCATGGTAAATTGATATGTATATTGTGTTAACAAAGTACCTGACAAGATCGCGTTTTTGACAAGGTACACCGAATGCCAGCGGCGAAAATGGCCATGTATTATTCCGTATAACAAATAAAAAGAAGGTCCTTATCGTGATATTAAGTGCCTGTTCCTATCCATGACCAATCCCCGGGCGAGTAATATCAAAGAATTACAAAAATAGTACTAAGAGCTGCCTCGTAATGCACTCTGCATTAAGAGGTTAGTGTTAGGAATTGTCGGCCTGGTGTCAGGATAATAGACCATTTCATGGAGACTTCGGCGAACTTCGTAATTTGCTCGGAATTTTGATCACGTGGCGTGTGGTCAACTGACCGCAATATCCAATCGATAGCTGGTAGGCAAATAGGCTGGTCCGCTCCTTAGTATGCTCCCAAGTATAGTATAGCGGAGTTCATCGCAGGGAGCATACTAAGCAGGGGACCAGACTAGAGGTCAAAACAAGGCGGACAATTCAGAATAGCATCAACTGTTCCAACTACTTAAGCTTCGTTTATAGAGTTGAAAAATGCCTATTCAACAGCAATGATGCCATATATATTGACGAAATTTAATATTTGAACCATCCTGTCTTGTTTTCTGGATTTTATTGCCATACGAGAGAGTAGCTATGAGCTGTTTTACATATGGACATGTACATGCAAGTATGGAAACGGTGTCGATTTAAAAATTTAATTCCTTTTTTTTTACCATAACATTGCATTTCATAAATCGAGTTTCGTTTACGAATAAAAGGAATTGTTCGTATTAATCCGCAGTATAACAAACCTGTAATATTTTTCGACGGTAATGCTGCAGAAGTCCCAGGCAGATAGCGGGTATTTCTTAATTTGTTTTAATCTGATACGTCTAAACAACAATGTATGTCATTTTGTTATGTACAGATGTATATCAACGTTTGATTGGCTGGAGTATAAAGTGACTCGGGAGGTTTTTCGGATAATTACGGAGAAACTCGGTATGAAATGGGCTATGTGTCTAGGTTGGACATCTTGCTACATGTCTGCGGCACGATGCCCCGTGCTAGACATCACTATTAACTGCCATACTATAGACATCGTAGCGATATGACTGAAAAATTGTTAAAGCTACGTTAAAATTTAAATCACGCACACACGCGCGCGCGCACGCTATCTTTGTACCTTGTGTACTAATGCGCTGCCAATATTGTATACAGTCGAAGTTGCCTGAAGGTAATCTCATTTCTCTATAAATCACATATCTGTCTCAAACGGCTACTTGTCCAAATTTATTAAACCTGAAGGCTGTTTCACACACACACACACACACACACACACACACATTCATGCAAACAGAGAGAGTGTGTGTGCGTGCGTGTGTGTGTGTGTGTGTGCAGTCAGTGCCGGATTACCAAATAAGAGGAGCAGGAAATAATTTGCGAGGATAGTGGGCAATATTTCGATTGTCTTGTGGCCTCCACAGAGTTTAATCCCGCACTGTATTTGTGAGTAACTTCTGGGTGAAACAGCCAGGTTATTTTAATGTAATGCTGATTTCAACATTGGCTGACTGTAAATGTCCAGGTGATATTAATTAAGAACAAAGACTACCTGGACATGATATGTGACAGTCCAAGAAAGTAACAGGTCATACCTTTCAATTAATGTATTCTGGTTATAAACTGTAACCAGACTTAAGTTAGGATATTTTGAATAATGAAGTAAATAAATTCGTAGGACAGGTAAATGTACATAACGAGATCGACCCAAACACACATTCCTCTCGGTTTACGCTATGAACCCGTGGGCTATCAGTAAATCTGACAGGAATCCTAAGCTGCTTCGGAGTAGAGACGGTCAGAAATACCACCCATCACGGACCACTTCGTAAAACGAAGACCACGAACTCAGTTTCGTATTTATTTGTTTTAAACACGCATCCTAGTGAGAACAGCATAGATCCTGACTTCCTGTCGCAACATGTTCGCAGTAGTTCTGATTTTAAAGCAAAGAGCATTCCCAGATCTACTGAAGCATTATGTAACGTCAGACAAGGGTCTACCTAGTTCACGTCGCAGTGCACTAGTTTCTAGTTTGATAAACTAACCGTCTGTAATTTAGACTGAACACATGGATTGTGAGGGTGATATATACATTACATATTTCCAAAGGATTTTTAGAAAGTGATCTACACTTTACATAATTACACCGAGCCGGTGGCATAGTGGTTAGAGCTCCCACCTAGGTTGGGGAGGTTATGAGTTCGAAACCCGGCCTAGTTATACCAAATAATTCTAAAAGTGGCAGCAACAGCTGCCTCGCAAGGCGCTCAGCATTAAGAGGTTGGTATTAGGACTGATCGGCCTGGTATCACTATAATGTTACTGGGTGGGACACATGATGCTACGCGTCAGCAGCAAGATGCCCCAGTGCAAGACATCACTATAAGCTGACCCACTACAT
>JAEAOA010000952.1:22500-35000 GCA_016746295.1 Potamilus streckersoni | reverse complement strand
TGGAACAGACAGAATTTAAGGAGGAGGCGTTGCGTTGTCTATATCGCAGGACACTTCCTATTTGGCTAAGTAAGGTACGCGTTGCCATTCACTATGACTAAAGTCAGATCTTCAATGTTCAAGGTCACTCTGCAGGCTCGTTCGATTTAGGTTGTATAATTGTAGATTATCAGGAATCAGTACACAATTAATAAAATCCGGTTCAGTACCCACGAATGTAGTCCCAGTCTATTTTTAGATCACTTTTTCCGATCTAAATTTGGTGTTGATACTAGAGTTAGATTTTGGCATTCTTGGTAAGGATTTAAAGGCAATTGATTATTCTTTGAAATGTGATCTTATGGTGTGGATGTCTGTGTGTATTTCGGCGACAGTGCACATTGAGTAATAAGGTCATGGTGATGATCCGGAAGTGAAATCTGTGTTCCGTTGCCTGGTGTTTTGTTTACAATTCAGCCTCGCAAAAAAATGCAGGTCAACCCTTGACAAGAACTAAACCGTTAAGTCATCTTTGAAGGTATTTTAGATTAACATATGATTTGTATTGATTGTCACACAGTGGAAAGTTCAGTACTGAGGAACAAATGTAGAGACCGTATAGTAAAATTAATTGTGTACTATGGCCTGTCAGTAAAAACTTGAAACTGATATAAATTTTTTATTATTAATGACATATACATGAAATTTTAATATGTTATGTATATTGACTTTAACAATATAAAAATGAAATTAGAAGTAAAAAATAATTTTAATTTTAAAAATTTAAATGAAATTTAAAAAACAATTAAAAAATAAAAAATTCCACCAAGTATACACATATATAATATTTTTTGGGAATGATATTAAATGATATCAGCATATATATACTCCTACACCATATACAAGCTCAAATGATGGATATTTGTCAAATTTGATCAAAGAAAATATCTTTATTAGTCAAAATGAGACCCTCATTTAAAATACATGAAGACAAAATTCTACTTTGCTTTGTACCTTTAGGTCATTGAAACTATTTATTTGGGGTTCAAACAGTTAATTTATGTGTTTATGATGGGGTGACTTCCTGAGTAACACATATCTGCTTGTATAGCTATCAGTAATTGTTTATAACCATAGTTATAGGGTATTTAGTGAGAGGACAGAGATGAAGACTTTATACTAGAACCTGTTCAAGTTCTCTACAAAATCATATTAAGCTGTCAGAGAATGAAATACAGGTCAGAGGGGTAAAATATACTTTACCCAGGTATATTTACCATTGCATGTAAGAAAACAGCAAAATAATGTAAGTTGAACACAGAATGCATTCCATTTTATTGTTCAGTTTCTTTAAGATGTTGATTAATGTAGTGCGACATTGTAGCCTAGATGATATTATGGGAATTCTCATGATCCATTTTGCTTTATGCATTATTAATGACTAATAATATTTGTTATCTGACACTTTAAAGATTACATAAGTAATATTCAAACAGATTATTTGAATTTAACTTTCTACAACTGATCCTAACATGGTTACATAGCTGACATGAACAAACATGCATATATTTTGTAATGTTTGGAATCAAAAGTTGACATTGTTAGGCTGACATGGTACCTATAGTGAATCTGTAAGGCTCAGTTTTGATTGTGTGCACTTAAAATATCCCAAGATGTTATTTTCATCATGAATATGCCTCTGTATGGTAACACATTTCAATTTAGTACTTTGACAGAGGGCGGTATTGCAGCATCAGCTGATATTTCATTCCATTGAATCATTGAATCATTGAACTAAAAACCTTGGTAGCCAAGACTCTTAAAAATAGACTAAAAATATTCAAACAGATTATTTGAATCATGTTTGCACATGTGATTTTAACAAGTACATTGCATATGTCCCACACATGCAAATATCCATCCTTGTTTGCAAGTTTTCGGGATGCAAATTTCACATTTAGTTGATGATATAGGATTTATTGGTACCTATAGTTGATCTGTGTGGCCACATTTTGCTATATTCACTCACAATATCTAAAATTGTTTTTTCCTTCATGAATAGGATTGCATATAGTAATAAATTTTAATTTGGTACATTGTCATTTGACTTTCCACTATACTGGTATGTATCAATGTTTGCACCAATGATCAAACCTCACCGTTCCAGCATTGCCTTAAACTTTATGATACATACTCTACCTGATTAGTTATTTAACCTGTAAATGGCTAAATATGCTTGTAGAAACTTCATCTATTTTTAGGATGCATTTGTCACTTTAATACATGCCCATTGCTTCACATCTTTGAGTGTCACTCTATCAAGTTTACCTTTTTTAACCATATTTGCAACCTGAATGTTATATTGAAATCACCATATCTAACACATTTTAACTTCATTTGCCTACATCTTCCTTTTTTTTAGAATTAAGTGAAACATGTTATATATTTTCAGGTCTAGTCTGGTATCTGAAACAAAGTATTAGAGTTGGATCAATTTGGAAGCTCTCCAGTAGTCCAATGGTGATAGCAAGGTCTCATAAGGACATGTGCAGTGTGCTGCTATAAGTGACCAAGATGATTTCATATCAGTACACTGATATACAGCATCTCAAAGACATGGCTTAGATCTTCATGAGAGAGATTCGCATCTTTTTTCAGTAAGGTGAAACTGTATTTTCATATTGCATTGTTGACTTTTGTAGTTATCGGCATTAAAATGGAATGCATATTTGCTATAAAACATGGTAGTGGTCCCATCAAAACTTTAAATTTGAGTGGGATATTAGTTATACAAACAACTGTCCAAGTACCTGAAACAATAAATGTGGAACATAGTACCTGTCATTGTTTCTTTAGTATGTACACCTATATGCATCTGGATAGGCATATTGCAATTTGCTGTCAAAATCACTGTGAGCTATCATGCTTCAGTACCCCTGGGATTAATATTATCAGTTGTATAGACCTAAACTACCATTTGTTTTAAAGACCATTCATTAATCAACATTGCTGCCTTAAATTTGTCAAACTGAATGTCATAACTTGTATGAAAATTTATTTTTTGTAAAATAAAAAGTTTTTAAAATTTATATATATTTTTAAATTTTCATTAGAATTTAATATATCAATATTTTTTAATTTCAAGACTATTTTCAGACAGGCTTTACCAAGTATTACAATTAGGTTTTTACTGCATTGAAAAATTCCTATAATTAAGGAAGATATAGCAAATTTAGTTTTGGTTTCTTAAGAACAATTGGACCTCAAATTGCACCCTATCGAACACCAGCACTACACACTTTCTGACAGCTGTCACATGTCTTGCTTGCAAGGAAATTTCAAAAGACTTTATGTATGAAGTTGAAACAGTAGTGGCATGCAAAATAAAATGCAAATATAAAAGTTTGACAAAAACATTGACCCTTTCAGGAATCAGTACACAATTAATAAAATCCGGTTCAGTACCCACGAATGTAGTCCCAGTCTATTTTTAGATCACTTTTTCCGATCTAAATTTGGTGTTGATACTAGAGTTAGATTTTGGCATTCTTGGTAAGGATTTAAAGGCAATTGATTATTCTTTGAAATGTGATCTTATGGTGTGGATGTCTGTGTGTATTTCGGCGACAGTGCACATTGAGTAATAAGGTCATGGTGATGATCCGGAAGTGAAATCTGTGTTCCGTTGCCTGGTGTTTTGTTTACAATTCAGCCTCGCAAAAAAATGCAGGTCAACCCTTGACAAGAACTAAACCGTTAAGTCATCTTTGAAGGTATTTTAGATTAACATATGATTTGTATTGATTGTCACACAGTGGAAAGTTCAGTACTGAGGAACAAATGTAGAGACCGTATAGTAAAATTAATTGTGTACTATGGCCATCAGTTCTCCATTTCTCCTCTTCCTTCCTTCCTGCCCTCTTCATGCGCCACTCTTTATATTATTCTTCTAATCCTGCCCCCTTCCTGTACTATTCTCGTACGTCCTCCTTCCTTCCATAAGAGTTTAGTGCCATCCCTACATGCACCCTTCTGGCTTTCTGTAGAAAATATGAAGTACGTATATCTGGTTCTCCCTATACTCCTCTCGTAATCTCCCCCTCTCTCATAAGACAGATGGCTGATACTCTACCAGGCTTCTTCACGCACCAACGTCCCTCGTTTCATACAAGCGTTGCTCTGCATACAAATAATTTTGCTTAACGAATTATGGAAACACACGCACACACTCCAGATAAATGTTTTATTCCGACACAGCAATTTACCGTTATTACGTTAATTATTCATATTACCTGTGTCCGTCGAATAATATAAAAATACAAAAAAGACCGCATGCAAATTCACTTCTTCACATAATTCTTAGTCAACATACTGATAAATGCAAATACCATTTCGGCTAAAATATGTTCTACCTGTAGAAACTTCTTTTTCTTTACAGTTGCTTTCCCCTTCCCCAAAAAGAAAAGGTGTATTATATATATATGTTTCTGTACGGTTGTGTTATATTTTTCTATTAAAAAGAATTTTACACCAAAATAGTTTTAAAGTATAATTAAGATTTTTTCATAGGGAATAAAAAAAACAATCAGTGCCAGATTACCCAATAGACCTATAGGCCCAACATGCCTTTAAGGGGCCCCGCGATAACGGATGAAAATAATATTGAATTGATTTGACGTATTAGGAGATAATTTGACGTATTAGGAGATAATTTGACGTATTAGGAGATAATTTGCGATTGGCGGGGGGGGGCGAGATTTCGACTTCCTAGGGGCCTCCACAGGGTTTAATCCTGCGCCGAAACCAAGGCTGGTTCTTCTAACAAAGAGGCTGGTCATTAAACCATGGACTTCAATGTCCGAGGCGCAATTTCCTGTTTTGTAGTGATCTTTGTTAAGGACTCCCTAAGCTCTGTGTTTGCTATGTTTATTTTTGCAATTTTGTTTGTACGCTATAGAATTTGTTGTAAAGATGGCTGTATATAAAATTTCATTCATATTGTCTAATTGTGCTTTCATTATTATTATAAACAAAATGTATTACATTAAGTTAAATTTGTATTTATTAAATTTTCCTATCTCTCTTAATTTCCTGGAATGAGCACCATTTATCTATTCTGCAAGATTTAAGAAAAGCATGTTTTTAATCCATCTTAAGACACTGTAATAGTGTCACCTTTCTTGAAGTATTTATTTTGATGTGCTTCGGCTACACCTTCTGTTAGGAGCCACATTATGTAAGTGTTGGAATGAATTTGTGTTTTTGATACAGTTTTGTAAAATCGTGTGCATGTTGGACCAGTATTATTTCATATTTAGGTTTGGGATTCTAATTCCCTCAGTAGTTTGGTTATTTCTTTTTTATGACTTAAGATTTAAATTGATGTTACGTATAATAGCACTGATAGGGGGAATCACTGCCTCACCGATCTTTCTATTTCAGATTAATCGGTTATTGCCCTGTTTACCTGTAGTCTAGAGTTTGTTCCCTTGTACAGGATTTCCGTCCATTTCCGGAAATTTTTCCGAAGCCAAATGTGTCCAGAACAATTTATACACCGTTGTGTTCAGTTATAGGGATCGCTTTTCCTGGTCAAAGAGGACGATGGCCCCTTTATGTCCTGTTATCTGGATAAAGTCTATTATTGTTTTTATATTTACGACATTATTATGTATATTTCTACAACTCTCTCCACAACTTTGGTGATTGTAAATTATTTTCGCCATTCCCTTTTTTATTCTGTTTGACAGGATTCTACTTAGTATTATATAATCCCTATTTAAAAGAGAAATTGGCCCCAAATATTTTTAGCTCTCCTCTATTCCCTTTTCCTTTATATTTAATTATGATTAGCCTTTTCCTAGTCGTTATAGTCATTTGGTCTTTAACCAGGAAAATGTTATTGTATAGGGGATTCCATTATCGGTATAAACTTTTTTTTGTTGAAATTTTAAATAGAACTCCGCCGTTAGGCCGTCTATCCTTGATGATTTCCCTTTGATCATTGATGAAAAAGCTTTCTTTATTACTTCTTTTGGGATGAAATCATCACACACGTTCCTGTGTTCTGATGAGATCATCTCGCATTCTACTCCTGTAGGTATTCATCTATTTCTATATTTTCTGTATTTATAATAATTTATAATAATTTTTATGTTTGCTAGAAATTCATTTTTCTGTCTATATCATATTTCCTTCACTTAATTTTTAAGTGTCTTTTCTATTTCTACACAATAGACACAGACATAAATGTAAAAATTTAAATATCTTGGAAACAGCAGCCAATCAGTTGTTTTAATTGTCATATTTGAATTCAGCACATCACCATCCATAATAAATAACACATTTCATCTCTGAAGCAGATGGCTTCTAAAAAATTGTAGATCAGTATTATATGAGTACAAAATATTGTTAGAGGCAATTTATACAGATTTAACCGGTGTCTTATTGTCCAGTGTATGTCTTTATTAACTGAAGGAAATAATGTCATAGCTGTGGAAATTTCGTTGAAACTGTCATTTTTTTATATGCATAATTTGCAGACAAGCTCTTTAAATGCAATTTATTAAACAAACTAAAACTGTTTTATGAGAAAAAGAACCGCAGTGCAAATTTTGATTTAGTTGAGGTTTTGTTATTCACTATGGTGATATCCTACTTTACAAAACATGTTTTTTTTTTCTTCTCTAAATCAACATTAGTGTCTGGATGTGTTTTCTCATTGACAGCAGTATGGTAAAACTGATGAACAGGTCCGTAAGGCCATGCATGTCTTGAAAAACAGGTCTGTAAGGCTATGCATGTCTTGAAAAACAGGTCTGTAAGGCCATGCATGTCTTGGAAAACAAGCCAGTAAAGCTTTGCATGTATTGAAAAACAGGCCCGTAAATATATGCATGCAGTGAACAGTTTTAAGAAATGTAACCATACAGGCCTTTAATTCGTCCCACACGTGATTTTATCGTAATAACTAATCCCTTTGTTTGTCCTCGTGCGGGCAGGCAACTTTCTTCTGGTAACAAAATGACGAGAAAGGAAGGGCTCTGGTTAACTTGAATCTACACCTCACTTCTTCATCTCTTCTCTCTGTCCCATTGTAAAGCAAACAGAGACTTAAATACGAACCAAATGAGATATTATCAGTTATCTTTTCCCAAGACAACACCCTCCCCATATTCCTTATTCGCTTTTTGCACATTATTTTTTCTTCCATTTTGTTTTATAATAACGATATGTAAAACACAATATTATATCCAGTTGTTTGTGACATAACAGTGGCTAGTATGCTGCAACAATATAATAGTAACAATATAAAGAGAAATCGTATACCTAGCAAGCTGGTTGGGCGTTAAATTGAATTGAATTAAAAGCCTTTAATTCAATAAAAGTCGCATCTTTATGTCGAAATGTGAAGAATATAAAGATAGATTGAGAATGAGGAAAATTAAAAATTAAATATATTTGTCAAGACACTATATTCTGAGGGCCTGGTGCTAAAGCGTTTCCTTTCGTTACATTAGGCTTCGGTATCCTATCAAGCCTACTTAACCCATTTTCGCTTGATAACCCATTTTCGTTTGAGGATTTAAAGCTCTTTTTCAGCACGTAGCGGCCAGTATAATTGATGTACGAAGAAACTGTGAAAACACTGGCAAAAGCTTTCTCACACCCCCACGTAAAATGAGTCGTGACTGGAACCCACGCTGAAAGAGGTTATATGTAAGTGATATGTAAAGGAGAATACCTATGATCAGTCTACAACCTGTTGCTTTTAAAGCTCAATTTCACCTTTACGAATATCATAAGTTTACAAGGCAACTTGAAAGTAAAACAAGTTTCACACCCAGTGTGTGTGTGTGTGTGTGTGTGTGTGTGTGTGTGTGTGTGTGGTCATCTGTATATTGAAATATATTATAAAATGTTCATGGGTAGATTGGTGGGATTTTAATATTTTTAATTTTTTTTACATGCTATTTATTCAAAGAGAATGCTGTCTGAATCCCATCCTCTCATTGTCCAGACGCTTAGAAAAGATCTGTCACTTAGACATAAATCTTAAGCATAAATCTAAGAGAACAAGACTGACGGTGTTGTCTCCCTTACTATAATATATCATTGGAGTTTGCCTCTGGTTAACTCTAAATATCCCAACATTTCCATAACTCTCCTATCCTTTCCACTCCACGCATATAGATAGAGTATAATATTTATAGCTTGTAAACCCCGTATTGATTTTTAGGTAATTCATTTCGTACATATTGGTTTGGAGGCTGCCCGGTCTGTAAATGTTGGTTGCGAGTCTGTCTATATTGGTCCATGTTGATTTTGGGGATGTTTAACTGGTACATGTTGGTTTTGAGGCTGTCTGATTGATAAATACTTGGCTTTGAGTCTATTTAATTAGAATATGTTGATTTTGAGGCTGTCTGATGGGTACATGGTGGTTTTGTGTTTGCCTGCTCGATATATGCTGATTTTGAGACTGGCTAATTTAGCTCATGAGGTTGTCTGAT
Organism: Potamilus streckersoni; assembly: GCA_016746295.1. Classification (NCBI taxonomy): domain Eukaryota; kingdom Metazoa; phylum Mollusca; class Bivalvia; order Unionida; family Unionidae; genus Potamilus; species Potamilus streckersoni. The sequence continues at coordinate 26,508 of JAEAOA010000952.1, read as the reverse complement.
TGGTTCATATTGGTTTTGAGGATGTCTGATTGGTTCATATTGGTTTCGAGGCTACCCGATGTGTTCACGCTAATTTGAAGTCGCCAGATTGCCCTTCCGGTATAGAGATAATCAAGTGGTCCTGTTATAGGTAACTCTTGTTATATGGTGCAAAGTACAACGAATGTATGCATTTTGATCTAGAATAATTTAGACAGGCTTGGGTGTCGTTTTTAATTTTAATGTATCTGAACCTTCCATGGTATGCTATTCTTGAACAGTTTACAATAGTTAGGTTGCAGCTATTAATTCGAATGTGTCTAGTGTGTGACACAAAATGCCAGTCTTTGCCCCAATGTAGAAAAAGTAGGGAAGTCTCAACTAAGTAAATTAAATGTTCTTTGTTGCAGGGTTGTGGACGGATTTTTAGGTAGCTTTTTAAAGAAATGAGCTACAAATAACTTGAATTGTCCATCCGATTTAACATTAAAGCTGTTCCAGCTGTTTAAAAAATATAAATACCCGTCCTAAATTATCGTAACATCAGTTATGGTATGATTCCAAATGACGTGTGGAATTCTACTTTGCTATAGGAATTCTACCTAGTCACGCTGGAGAGGACGGAAATTTTGGCTCTTGATGCATGACGTCAGTCGACTGCATGAAAGATTGAAAACAAATGTCAGTGTATATGTAGGATTCTCAGCCTGATATACATTATATAAGTCGTGACATGTATCGGCTTAGTTATACAGAGAGGGCGGGGACCAAGAATTGGGGTATATAGGTAAAGATGGAAATCATCTGCATTGGGACGATCTTATGCCGTTGTGCACATGGCGGGCCCAATATCACTCGTGATAGCGACACCTGCCTCCTTATGTCAGCCAAGGATATTTCCCATCAGCTTAAAGCAATATTAATAGTAACTGGTCAACAAAAAAGCACTACACAGGAATCAACATCACAAAAATAACACATCTCTGGGTGGTAACTTCGTACCCGAGTGTCAACACTTACTAGAAGAAACACCTCAGAAAAGAACACAAATAAAAGATGAAAAAAAATAAAAAAGTATATATATATATATATATATATATATATATATATATATATATATATATATATATATATATATATATATATATATATAATTATAATTATAAATATATACCAGACAGAACAGACTGTGCTATCCCTGGATTCTGTAGTAGAATCTTGATAACAGTGGGCAGAAATAATAGTTTAATACAAACAATACTATCATACAGGTTAGAGAAATTAAATTCGAACCTAGATCCGCGAGTAAATGGCACCCATCGCCTTGCCTGCACGCACCAACCCATATACCGTCACGACTAAGCACGCATCACCAAAAAATGATGGCACTGAATCGGTGTTATATAAGCTCGTGCGTAGCAGACACACTCGCATGACGACCTAGTAATTAATTCTCATAAATATACACAGTCGTTCCAGATTCCTATGAAAGAAATCAAGGTATATAGGAATTTTGTATTACAAATAATTATAAATATATACCAGACAGAACAGACTGTGCTATCCCTGGATTCTGTAGTAGAATCTTGATAATAGTGGGCAGAAATAATAGTTTAATACAAACAATACTATCATACAGGTTAGAGAAATTAAATTCGTACTCTACCGAGTTTCGAACCTAGATCCGCGAGTAAATGGCACCCATCGCCTTGCCTGCACGCACCAACCCATATACCGTCACGACTAAGCACGCATCACCAAAAATGTTAGTACGAATTTAATTTCTCTAACCTGTATGATAGTATTGTTTGTATTAAACTATTATTTCTGCCCACTATTATCAAGATTCTACTACAGAATCCAGGGATAGCACAGTCTGTTCTGTCTGGTATATATTTATAATTATTTGTAATACAAAATTCCTATATGCCTTGATTTCTTTCATAGGAATCTGGAACGACTGTGTATATTTATGAGAATTAATTACTAGGTCGTCATGCGAGTGTGTCTGCTACGCACGAGCTTATATAACACCGATTCAGTGCCATCATTTTTTGGTGATGCGTGCTTAGTCGTGACGGTATATGGGTTGGTGCGTGCAGGCAAGGCGATGGGTGCCATTTACTCGCGGATCTAGGTTCGAAACTCGGTAGAGTACGAATTTAATTTCTCTAACCTGTATGATAGTATTGTTTGTATTAAACTATAAATTGCTTTAATCCAATGATCACAATATCAACAGGGTTGTACGTAAATGACAACTTACCCAAAATAAAACGAAAAAGAAAATTTAAGCACTTGAAGGACCTTACAAATGGGAGGGGGGCATGCGGACCCGATATATCACTCGTGATTTCGCCACCTGCCACCTAATGCCCACCAAAGAAGTTTACCTTAGCATAGCAACGTCAATAGCAATTAGTCAACAACATAAAACTTCAAAAGCGATACAATAACACTGAGAAGAACACGTCCCGGAATACTAACATCAATCTTCCGTTACACCATCCCACAAGAAATACCTCCACTAAAACTAACACGACCTTGAATACTACTATAACCTTCTATTCTATTCTACTGGTAGCATTGTACATGTCAACATATAGGAATCACGCACAACTTGACCATAAAAGAATTAGAACGTATTAGGTGACCAAAGCTCCAGCCATCAGGCCCGGTCGCACAATGCGAAAAAGACTGGGTCAAATTAATTATGATTTAAAATAAATATATAGAATAATAAGATGACCAAACCCAGTCGTCGGCCCCCCTGCACAAGGCAAAACCAAATAATTCCAAACACTAATACACACTCCCAAATAGAAACACACAGCATGTAAGTTTCTTACATCACACATAAGAAATACCTAAGACCTTGCAGACGAAATCGCTTCCATCCATAGGAAAGCGCACGGTATTATATGTGAAATAACAATGCGACGATACAGGGCTTGATTGATCAAGAAGCAGGACTCCGCATTTTTTATTCCTTTTTTGTCAGAAAAAGAAGAGAAAAAAGCGGAGACCTACTTGTTGTTCTAATTGTTTGGATGATCAGGATGCAAGCGAGCCCTTGCACGGGGCTGGCGCTTCCCTCTCCGTTATGACCTGCTTCCTTTTCCTCGTCTGGACAGTACAATTAGGAAATTTGCTGCGTAAGGTCTCACTGGACAGTTTATCAGGTGAATTTTCATCCGACAATGACCTATTGCAGAAAAATGAGAATAACTGTACACTGAATATAGAAATAAAAACAAACTAATGATTTTTGTAAAAATCATGCATATGAGATTTTGACTGCGGCAATCAGGTCAATTCCTTGAACAACTGCTGGCTTTTATCATGAACCAACACTGCCACCAAAACCTCCTTTTTAGTCATTTTTGACTTAAAAGAGCTGTTTTGAATATTTTCGTGTGACAATGCAGCTAAAAGGATCCGTATGTGCCTTATGCATGAATAAAGTTCACTAATACTATAACAAATTCGCATACTTTTAATCACCCCTCAACCATCTCAATTTTTAGATATTTATCTCTGTAGCAGACATACGTAAATATGTAAGAAAGTGGGCTGTTCATTTGCAGCCCAAGTAAAAAATTGCAATTCCAATGATAGTCTAACTATGACAGGCAGTCTCTAAACAAGTCAACCCATTTTCAATCGTAACTCAAAATAAATCTAATTACAGATTTAGTTTCTTTGTGAATTTATAAATTCTAGACTTATGATAATTAGGTTCATTCATGTCTTTTACCTTACAAATTAGGGAAGCTGTCAAAATTCGAAATTATCTAGTGAGACCTAAGTGGAGGTTTATGGTGGCACCATACCTACAACTGCGACAAATTAAGAATCATTTATTATACGAGAACAAACAGGTCTCAAATGCAAGCGACTTTAGACCATATATTAGGATTGATTAGGTCTAGTTAAGACAGAACGTGTGTTTTGTGCCTTCTTATCTATATTGCATGGTTGCCTCCTAAGTCTACACAAGACTTTGATTACAACCAATAATTTGAATGT
>JAEAOA010000952.1:0-15000 GCA_016746295.1 Potamilus streckersoni | reverse complement strand
TGCAAGATATCAACAACTTTCCTGCTTAACTCAAACGATATGTGAATAATATAGTGTACCGGTATGTCTCTAGTTCAGGCACCGAGTTCTACTTAAAATTAAACTACACAACAATAACTAAAAAGTCAAAAAGTAAGACATAAATACACAATGTAAAATTACATTGTATGTATGCTCTGAACATATCACGTATGTAATCTGATGATTTTACAACTGATTATGACAGATATGACGAAATCAAATGATAATTATCAACCGGGTATATCGCACATTAACCTAACTAAACTAGATACAATGCAAACTGATCCAATAAGACATCATACGATATAAGGATACAGACGATTACAGGTTTGACCATACGAAGACGATTATTGCGATGTTTGTACTTCTTGGAGACCATGCAGATATTAATCGTTGTAGATAAATATTGGAGCGAAATCTTTTCCCCCTTAACACCTCAAATTCACATTGCAACAGTTTCTTTATAAATTATTCAGAAACCTGGGCTACCCATGATGAATGTACACCATGAGGTTGTACTATGATAGTACGAAGCACGAAGTTTCATACCTTAAATTACATCTTCGCCCGTTTTGTTAAAGTAACGAACCAGACATCCCATTCATCAAAGATTTGTATTTAAGTATACAAGCATCGTTACTTGCCAAATTGGTTTTGTTTTCTTTTTCTTATTTATGTGGTAAAAGGACGGTACAAGCTTTTGACTGCATGAAAATGGCCTTTAATAACGTATCTTTATCGATTATTCAAGACTGTCCTCGACTAATAAGATCAACACAAAAAGGATCCGCATCATCGAATGCGGATCAAGAGTACAATATCACAAGGTGGCTAAGTGCCAAAAACGGGCATGACAACGAACACAACTGTCGTCTAGGAAAACCTGAATTTTAACCCCTCTTGTGGATGCCTAATTCTTTTTATCTTCGTCACAATTAATAAAATTTATACAATTTGTCCTTTGTGCGATTAAGTGGTGTATCTCTTCTGTAGGAGTGAATGCGGGCACAGACTGAAGATTTGCTCTGAGCGATTGATATGCCATCTTACTGGCATAATTATAAGCATCTAAAATTAAAAATCGTTTCATACAATCAACAATTTGCATTATCTTCTGTATCTGCCAGTAAAGGCTTTTGAAGTCCAAAGGATATCTCTTGAATCTTCCAAGTTTGCTTGGAAAATGTTGTAACAATATGATACACATTTGTCCCGAGGATATCAAACTTAGTCTCGTTCAACCTAACGTCTTTCGCGAGATCTTCGCCACACAAGGCTCGGAAAATGTATAGTTTCGTTCCATCATAACTCTTGTGGCACTGAGTGTTTTCCACCACACGAAGGTCTCTTAAATGCTTCTTTGATTAGTGTTAACAAATAGAATATGCACCAGTCAATCTTAGAGAAAATAAAATTATGCCCAAAATGATATTGTTCATCAACACGCTGAAAGCAGACCTCGATACAGGAGGCATGTTTCAACCGGCCACTGAAAATGTCCATGTTCACGCGAAACATGACGTCGTCTCAGCAGCACAATAACATATAACGTCACATGATCTCCTCTGTCAAGTATATAAATTTTTTAAATTTTGACAAAATTTTTGCTCTGGTGTTACAAGGAAACTAGTTTATTACCAGGCTTGCTATCATGAAAAGTGCACAAAGTGCACGAGGTCTGATTGAACGAGAGTAGTAAAGGTCCATACAAATTATTGTAACGCTCAAAACGAGGCTTACCAAATACTTAGTCAAGCCATTAATTGGTTGGAATGTTAGCAGGCCATCTTATTAAAAACTCAGATCGCATATTTCAATTCTGCAAGAAAATCTTGCATATTGTCGTACTGGAACACAAAGCCAAAATAATGTAAAATGGGGCGCCCATTACCCGCTTTTGTACTAATATGTTCGGCCAATTCTAAGATGCATTCTAATCATGAAAAAAAAAAGAACAGAACGAAACAAGAAATGAGGCATAGATAATGCGAGAGTCTGGTTGAACGAGACTAAATCCAAATAATGTAATGAATGCTCATATAAAGTGACTATTGCGAAATATGCTCGATGAAAGTTCTCATCAGTTCTTTATGCCTTGTAGCTGCCGATTTCCTTCTTCAGGGCCTCTAACTCAGGGATTGGTTCATACTTCTGGTTGAATTGAAAAAGCTGAAGAAAAAATCAATCAAATACTGATTCAAACAAAGTGAAACTTTTATCACACACTGATCATGACATGTATGTCATGTCATGTCATGGAGAGAGAGAGAGAGAGAGAGAGAGAGAGAGAGAGAGAGAGAGAGAGAGAGAGAGAGAGAGAGAGAGAGAGAGAGAGAGAGAGAGAGAGAGAGATTTCCTGTACTGAAATTACTTTTAAACGATAACTCATCCCACAGCCGATGGAAGTTTAAAGTTTAAAACTATAAGTATTATTTGAAATTGCAATAATCATTTAGAACTAAAACTTAGAATCGAAACTAAAATTATTAATCTATATTGGTGACGTATCTGAATGGTCAGCCTCTTTCCTTTATGTCGTAAACCCTAATTAACCTGGCCTGAACCCTACCTAACCGACTCTAAACCCTAATTAACCTGGCATACAATTAAGTAAATAGTTATTCCCTTATCATTTTGCCTTAAACCTAAAATGGCATATAATTAACTAAACGATTCCTCCCTCTCCTTTGTGTCAGAAACTATAACCATCCTGGCATATATTCCCTTTCCTTTTTGCCCAATACTTTAACTAACCTGGCACATCATTAACTAACTTAACGGTTATTCCCTTTCCTTCTTCCTTAAATCCGGCCCCGAGTGGCCGAGTGGTCTAAAGCGCTGTCCGTTACGGATCACTGCCATCTCACCTCTGTTTGCGTGTGTTTGAGTCTAGGATTCGGCTAATGTAGATATGTGAGAAAGCTTGCCAGTAGCTTCTCGTGGGTCGGTGGTTCTTTCCGGTGATTTCCCGGTTTCTTCCTCCACCATTAATACTGGCCGCCATGAATAGCCTATCGTGTGCTGAAAAATGGCGTTAAGCCCAACAACAAACAAACAAATCTTCCTTAAATCCCAAATAACCTGATGTATAATTTACTAACTAAACTGGCAATTCCCTATAGATTCTGGCAATAAAACTGATAAGCGAAAGTAAGAAGGAACTAGCTTATTATACAACTGTCTAATTAACTAACTAGCAATATGAGTGACTAAATATATACAGCTGGCTATTTGAATGACTGGCTACAGTGAAACCACTGACAGAACAGACAAAGTGGTCCTTTTTAAAATTGTTCGATTTTAAAAAGAATTAAAGTATTTCTGACCAAGTAAAAAAAACCCACAAATACTCCATGAAAGCCACCAAAGAAGAAAAGAAAAAGCTACTGGTCTTATTTCGGTTTGGTCACAATTTGAGGTTATATTGTATATACATTGCATTTCAAAGTGCATAAAGCAATATGGGACAAATATCTTCTGTGCAAAGAAACGTGCATCTAGTCACGTAACATATCACGCAACATGTCCTTGTAAGTGGTTGTAATCTAACCAAATAATGCACCACAAGTTTCAAGTACTGATAACCAACGGTGATTCACTGCGTACCCGCACAAGCTTAAAATCGATAATTTGTGATCACATGAGCAAACTTCTGCCTAGAAGTATAGATAAATCTGGGGTAAATAATGGCGACTGATGTTCAAAAATGCGTCAAATTTGAAGTTTAAAATACGGCGGTTCGTGTAACAACAATTTTGTTATTTACATCAGGACTTGTGAAATCAAAACTTGATATCATGGCATGCTGCGAATGGTAAAAATTATTTCCAAATATACTGGATCCCCAATGACCACGTTTGACAGAGTGGCTATATTTATGAAAAAAAATCTGACAACACACTGCAAAATTAATATAAGAATTTCTGGCAAGCTAAAATTTATATTTCTTGAATGAAAAGGACATTTCTGAGAGCTTGATCAATCAGTTGAGACATGTGAAGCATTTCACAAAAATGTACAATCCTTTCATAAAAAAAAGAAATTAATTTTTAATGATAATTTAGAAACAAGGAAAAATATAGTTCGTATTTTTAATTATTTTCTTCTTTGTGCTTTGCATTTGTGTTTATCGCGAGTGTTTGCCTTCATGTACATGAAGATTTTGTAAGTGGTTGCCTTTAGAGACCTGTAGACTCTGTTCATGTTTGCCTTTAGGGACATGTAAATACCGAAAGAGCTAAGTTTGCCATTACAGTGGATTCCAACTCTGCTTAGTTGGCTTTCGATATTAATGCATCATGCATTTCATATTTGTTTCCTATCTCGCTCTTTCCTATGTTTTGTCATATTTGTTTCCTTTATCGCTCCCTCCCATTCTCATAAGGCAAATCCTACGCCAACTTAGCGAAAACTGGTGATGAAATATGCGGTAACTAGTATATATATATATATATATATATATATATATATATATATATATATATAGATGCAATAAACTGACGACGAACAGTACGAAACTAGTAACTAACTAGCCTAAGCGCTTTCGACTCTTAATGAGTCTTTTTCAAAGGCAAATACAAAACATAGTTACGACAAACAAATAAACACAAAAACGTTGCGTTTGTAAACCTCTACATTTCTATCTTCACATGTGCTAAAACTATAAATACAACCAGCTTGTATAGACTAGTTGCGGAAACTGAAAACGTTGTATAATTCCCTAAAAGTCTACAAGCCAAAGCGACATCTATTTTTACTTTGTGTACATATGTAACGCAGATTATATCCCGGATATTTGGTTCTATACCGGTTATTCTTATAGTAAAAATTGAAGGATAAGAAGATTTAGAAAATGTTAAATTCTACTAGTGCATAGTTTTCATTTTCTAGTCTTCTTGGTTTAGACCGCTTGGTTTCAATGTTCTAAGGCGGCGTATCCAGTATGATTCCTTTTCCTTCCTGGTTTCGGAACTCCAGCTGTGGTTGTTGGCAATAGCGATAAGTATTATATCACTGAAAGTGTGGCCAGGGGAGGAGAAGTGTTCTGCGACCGGGCTTCTGTACAGCTTTTTTGTCATCCAATCAGATCTATGAAGGTTTATCCTTATGTGTAGCTTTTCAGTTTCTCCCACGTACTGAAGGCCACAGATCTTACATGTGATGAGATAAATCACATTCTCTGTTTTGCACGTTTTGTTTGGACCATGTATGTTTAGTTTTTCTTTAGTCACTGTGCTAGTGAATGTCTTGGTCTCTATCATATGTTGACAGGTTTTGCATCTTTTATCGCCACAGGGTCCAGATTGACTAGGTTGGTTTTGACTAGCGATTGTTGTTATGTGAGGCCCTGACTAGATCTCTTGGTGTTTTGCCCTTTCCGGTTACTATCTACATTATACTGGCCGCAGAATTTAGCCTATACGTGTGCTGAGATAAGGCGTTGCCAACAACAAAAACAATCTTCCTAACAAACCTGGTATATTACTACCGGAGACCAAAAAACTGAAAGGACATAAGCAGGAACTACACTAACAACTAGTCAAAACCTAACTAGTCAATCTGGATGTGACAAATAAAAGTGCTTTAATACTGGCAACATAGACTGACAGACCAATGACCTTTTATAGTCATTATAAAGAAAAACTAAACCCAATAACAAGATCCAAAACAAAACGCACAAAGAAGAAAGAATGTATGGTTATCGGTTTGGTCACATTGGTATATGTATCTTGCTCAAAGTGCATAACGTATGGGACAATATCTCTGTGCAAGAAACGGCACAGCAGTAAGATTCAGAACTGTCCTTAGTAAGTGTTGATACAAAAAGCACACTGTACTGAAAGCCCGGTGCAACACTCTCCACCCTGCCACACTTTCAAATGATAATTATGTATCACATGACCAAACTCTCAAGCTGAGTAATCCGAAACCAGCGAAGGCAAAAAGGAAATATACAGTTATACGCCGCCTTAACACATTTGTAACACAGACTTTAAATCAAAAACTGAAATGGACATGCGCGATGTAAAATTTAAATTTCCAAATTTCTGTCCCAATCCACTTTAGTGCTATATTATGAAAAACCTACAAACCCCAAAATCATATAATGAATATTACTCAAGTAAAATAATTTCTTGGCATGAGACATTTTGAGGTGAATTTATATATATATATATATATATATATATATATATATATATATATATATATATATATATATATATATACCACGACGGGCTTTTATGGTGTATATACACAGACGGACATTTTATTGTATACATACCCAAATGGGCATTTTATGGTGTACATACCCAGACGGGCATTTTATGGTTTTTATATCCAGACGGGCATTTTATGGTGTATATACCCAGACGGGCATTTTATGGTGTATACACCCAGACGGGCATTTTATGGTGTATATACCCAGACAGGCATTTTATGGTGTATATACCCAGACAGGCATTTTATGGTGTATAAACCCAGACGGGCATTGTATGGTGTACATACCCAGACTGGCATTTTATGGTGTACATACCCAGAGGTGCAATGTTGTTGTATATACCCGGGCAGGCATTTTATGGTGTATATACCCAGACGGGCATTTTATGGTGTATATACTCAGACGGGCATTTTATGGTGTACATACCCAGACGGGCATTTTATGGTGTATATACCCAGACGGGCATTTTATGGTGTACATACCCAGACTGGCATTTTATGGTGTATATACTCAGACGGGCATTTTATGGTGTACATACCCAGAGGGCATTTTATGGTGTATATACCCAGACGGGCATTTTATGGTGTACATACCCAGACGGGCATTTTATGGTGTACATACCCAGACGGGCATTTTTTGGTGTATATACCCGGACAGGCATTTTATGGCCAGACTATGAAGCCAGGTTCAAAGTCTTGACGCAGACTAGTTAAATCCAGCATAAGACAGCATCAGCCAACCACTGACCCCGTTTGTCATGAAACATTGACCCATAACACACCCACAGCTAACACCGAGAAACCAGGTCTATCTGATTGAACATTTATGCAGCAAACGGCTAGCACCAGATGAAATAATATACTAAAACTTATTAAAAGGAATTAAAGAATATGACTGACTTGAGAAAGATCTTCAACAATTTATAGAAAGCTTATGACACAAATGAACGCAAGGCATAATAAATGATTACCGATAATCAACCTCAGTATATAAGTGTACATCAGGACGGCATGCACCAGGATCTAATGTTCAAAAGTCCTGAATTTAATATGGATCTTGACAAATACAGACTGGGTTGCAAATCAGAAGGTCATCCAAATGTCTATACAGGTCATTAGTAAGATTTAAACATGGCTATGGCTCGATTGTGAAAGGAATTGCTTGTAAATCGCACCCGTAACATGCTTGATCCAAAACATTATCTGGAATTTAGACTTTGTCTATAATGCATTTGAGCTTTTCTTTAAATAGCATCTATGACAAGGTTCTTCATTTTTAAAATTTTATTTGATCCGATATAGTTATATAGTCATTATTATGCTGTCATGTCGTTATACTCTCTCTCTCTCTCTCTCTCTCTCTCTCTCTCTCTCTCTCTCTCTCTCTCTCTCTCTCTCTCTCTCTCTCTCTATATATATATATATATATATATATATATATATATATATATATATATATCCAATTTATTTAGTGGTCACTTACCTTTACAGATTGGTCAGGCTTGATTCTTTCGAAAGGCGGTATCTCTGCACTCTTGTTGATGCTAAAAAAGTGACATAAGTGTACCTTAAGACATGTATACCTTACTTGTAATTAACTATAAATGCTTGAATTCCAATAAAGCAACATAAGTCTAGATTTCTATAATGTGCTTTAGTCAGGCTTGCAAGAACAACAACCGACTGTGTACATATGTTGTTTTTTTTGTTGGTTTTTTCATATTGTAACATAGAAAAATACCAACAGCAATAGATCTAAACTTGGTCACGATATATTTTTGAATAGTAAAACATGCGGGTATGATTGGACGCACTTTACACGTGTCTTTACCGTCAGATCCAAGATTAAACGTTGTTTTCGTTTTGCTGTTATCCACGCTATTTGTACTATACGAAGGCACTGCATAGAAGAGAGACAAAATTAATTTTAAATGGAAATATAAAGGTACTATTAATACTTACACAACATCAGGCTTTGTGTAGGCCGCGTAGAACGAAAAAGCGGCTGCCCCTGTCAACGCACATCCCATAATCACTGCCAGAGGCAGTAACTGCAGAGATTAAAATAAAAAATGCGATAACGGAAGATTCAATTAAAGCAAATATGTTGCCAATAATTTAAAGAATATGCAAAAGACATTGTTCTGTAATGGTGTTTCCTATTATTTGTGGTGGAGCAGAGATGGATATCAATAAATCTCAATAAATGTATGGTGACTTATATTCAATACCTCTTGTAGTATGTACACTTAGACAAGGATTTACAACATTATTCAGCGTTATGGGCCTTGTTTGAACCATTTTTTTTTTACGAATTCCGGTGCTTTTAATACAAGATAATGGAAAACAATTTATCATTGCATGCCTATTTATTATACCGCAATATTTGGCTTCTATGTTGCATTTTTTAAGTTATGCTTCCTTTATTCATTCTTCATTATTTTATTAATTTGTTTTATAATGTATTTTAAAACATGTACTTCGTTAAAACCCATTCCAAAATAGATACTTGCAATACTAAGACAGTGTAGTATTTCAGCCTGATCGATAGCTACTAATTTATTATCATTTGTCCAATAATGCCGTCTGTGCATTAGTAATTAGTTTAGCTGCCACTGTAACAATAAATCATTATTTGACTTGAAGGTATTGGGATGTTGCATGACTGCCTGTTGTTATAGTCTGCCACTCACAGCTTCGTATCATTTGAACATCCTTTAGCTTCATCCAAGTGATACATTTTTACAGACGATAGTATAGACTGGATACAGATAACGCAGACCACGTGACATACTCTTTATTGATGTACATGTTGAAATCGTTCTGCAATCCAAGCGAACCCAATTCATTTGGAGCGGTAAAACTGATTAATAGACATAACGAATCTTAAATCAAGAATCAATAATGCTATACCACTATTTATATTTCTACACAGCATGCGTCATAACGTTCAAAGTTTTAATATTACTTGATATTCCCATCTTCTGTTTATATCATTCTCATTATTAGTCATTATAAAAAAAAAAAAAACGGATGCTAAATGTCTGGAATTTTGCTTGTTCTTGCTATGATATCCATAGGTAAAAGATGCCAAACAGCAGCAACAGCATCGGCACAACAATGACAACAATATCAACAACTGTAATCGCTGAAGCAAGGTAAATAATTTCAGAGCGATTAAAACCATTAAAACCTTTGTCTTATGCAGAACAAATATAGAAATCAACGAATTGGATACCCCGTAGCCACTCATATTTCTTGTCTAATTCAAGGAAACATGCCATTTGTTGCATTTAAGTCATATGACGTTTTTCAAATTTCAACGTATCGCCTGACATTGTATTATCAAGGGTGCCGTCAGAATTATTTAGCCGGCTTGGGGGGGGGGGATATGATGTGGTTAGCTTTTACGTTTTACGGACGTAGGCCATACCATGGATAGAGATGAATTGGAGGTTGATTGTCCCCACCCTCTTGACCCTATGCATTTGTTGGCGTCCATGCCCATTGTCTTTTCTGACGTATCACCTGTTTAGACCTATTGCCTATTCCTAAAATACTTGCTATATGCTTAATAATAATAATAATAATAATAATAATAATAATAATAATAATAATAATAATAATAATAATAATCATGATGATGATGATGATGATGTTGATGATGATGATGATGATGACAACGACGACGATGATGATGATGATGTTGATGATGCCAGTGTGCTCAATTTGATTATTGCACCAATATTGCATTTCGGTAGGGTTTATGTTGCCGTATCAGAAATAGGAAAGTGTTATCCGCAGTCTCGTTCAGAGTGATTACAATCAAATGTGTACGCAATCTCAAAGAGGATATGAATAATATATGAGGGATACAAACTATTACAGCTAGCTAGCAAAAGTCTTGATTTTCATGCAGAGAGACGCCAGGATAAGGTGGCATTCTACAATAGAAACTAAAGAAACTATTATTTGAATTTACGACAGAAGCAGCCATATTTAAATATTTAATGCGAGTATATTTTTAAAAGTCAAAGGTTTTGCCGAATGTATGTCATCTTCGAATATCCATTTTGCGAATAAGTCTATATCGAGTAAAGAAAATTGCATTATTTTCATAAAGAATGATGTGTTATTGCCGAGACGAAGATGACGGAAAAGTTTACCTCTGGAAACTTTTTGAAAGCTCTCAGTCCAAAACCAAAAGTTTTCAGCTGAACGGAGGACATTTTGCAAAATTACAGCAGCTACCTTTGAACTGTAATACAAATTTGAAGACAGTAATTAATATGTATTCATCAAAACTTCATAATATTTTATCTGAAAAATAAACGTATTGTCATTTAATTTTCACACGCAGATAGTAACACATGTTACAAACAGCACAAATAAAACATATGTAAAGCAAACTGTGCAAGAAATAAAAATCGGGTGATATCTTTTTGTATTTTAGCGCATTTTAATTGGTCTTCTTTTCGTTCTTTCGCTTGTTATGTATTGTTTGTGCAGGGAAGGGTTTATATTATGCTAAGAGGACTTGTAGACCGACCTGTTATGCTTAATTAGCAAATTATTTAGGAAAAATCTAAACCGAAAATTCGCCTGGTTGTTTTCTTCTGAAAATAGAAGCTAATGACATCATCAGACTCGTGGGAAAACAAGAGTATAAGAGTATAACAATTATGTGTAGGATTTTCTTTAATAACTATCGTCATCATAAGGGGACATTTCTAAACAGTCTTCTCGGTTCTCGTAGAATGCCCTATGACTTGCTGTGTTATTAATGAGTCTTTTTAAGAATACCTCTTTTTGTAAATGTTCATGTAAACTATTGCACGATTATGTTAAAGTCGTCAATAAACTACATAGCTAATAGAAGTCAACAATGTAAACATCGTTCCAATATGGTCACCCTGTGTTAGTCTGTTTTGTAAACGGTTATCTCGACAATCAAAATATAATGATCACTGACATTTAAATCCTATAAGTTTCCTTCATTTTACAGAATGAAGACGCTTTGTCACTTGAATATTATTATATAAAAAATCAGATTTTCTCTGTGCACAATTCCATGCAATAATGTCCAATACATTCATATGAATTGTGGGCCATACGACTTCTGTTTGGCATATGATTTCTGGAACATTTTCAAAATCAATATTACGTACCGCAAAGGAAGTTGGAAATGAGATTCAGCCACAATTACTTACAAATTGGCAGAATTTTCCATTCATGCCAACAGATACATACTTTGGATATTCTAATTATGATTCGAATACTATTTTAAATAGAGCGACAAAGGGTTTGAATGTTCTAGTGTGGATAAATCAGTATGGGAACATCTGAGAGAAACAATCCTATAAGCATTTACTTTATATTACAAATGAAATAAGTGAAAACAATGATCAATTTCGATTTACACCAAATAAAAGTTTAAAGTCTTTAAATACAACGTGAATAACTTATTGATGTGTCCTACAGGTATATTACAAATGTAACAATATTTTATTGCACATGTAACAAAGTGTGTGTATGTATGTGTGTATATGTGTGCAATATATATTGTTCTAGTTAAGAGTCATTATTTTAACTTTCGAGTAAAGCATTCAAAATATGTACCCAATCTAATCATTTTATAATACTGTAACGCGATTTATACAAAGATGATGGGAAGTTTTATTAAAAATAATATCCACAACACAAATAATTACCTTCAAACGATGACAACTCGCCATAAATGCAATGAACCATGTCATTACCATCGGGTGGTGAATGAATCATAGGAATGAACTCAACGAGTTTGAAAAGGGGTTTATCTAGGTACAGATAAATTCAAACAATTTTAATTAAAATGCATTTTAATCTGGCTATAAATTATAGTCAGCGTAATTTGTGTTTTGAGAACAGAGTTCTTGACATAGAAGCTAACCATGCAAGAATGGAACAAAACGGTTAATAAATGTCGTTCTCTTTCAAGCTGGCACACTGCACAATACAGAGGTAAAACCATGAGACGTATGGCGTATTTTGTCTTTAACAACAAACCTTTGTGATGTGTTGCACCTTTAAACACATGTTTTGAATGATTCTATTGTCAAAGCCTCTACAGTCGTTTTCTTCATTAAACGTATAAAATCGAACTCACACCAATTCTCACCTACAACACTATATATTCAAAAAGACACATTATGTAGGAACTTCGGTTAGTTTTGCTGCCGATTTAATCAGTTCTTGGCAATCATTCAAAAACCGACAACACGCCGGCGGCATAAAAGTCATCTACCTTTCCCCATTGACTCTTGTCTCTTTATTCTCGATTAAAGCAGAAAAACGTCCAAGCATTGCTTATTTGCCTGAAGCACTTCATGCCAATACGAGGAGTATGCATTTAGCACAACCATATCACGTAATCAATCGTAGCCTAGAGATTTATCATGCTTGATTTAAATTACAAATTACGTGGCCTACATCATCAGACTTTGGCTTAGCATTTTTCTTTTTGTTTTTCTGCTTGATGAGCGTATTAGAATTTGCAAGAATTGATGTATCCGCCGGATTTAAACAAGTTTTTCACTGCTTTCATCAGCAATAACATTGATTGCCTATTGATTGAAGTCCTTCTGGAATTTGTTGTTTTGCAAGACCGTTGTTTGCCCTTTGATTAAAATCTTTTTGACAATTGTTGCTTTGAAATTATAATAGTACTTATTAATATTGTGATGTGTCGAATTTTGAAAACTCTTAGAAGCATTGGTTAAAGGAATTGCATCAAAGTCAACTTAATTAAAGTAGAAAGGGCTAGAGATAATTAGATGCTTATTTTCATTTCATCTCTGAACGTCAAAAGGGAATTCGTTCCAACCGACGCAACTTGACCGAGTCATATGCTATGGTACAAGAGAATGACATAAGACCCTTTCCCAAAATCGACCGGTTAAAGGGGGAAGCTTGCCATAAGTGATTGTTCAAAGGAACATTAATTACGGCATGATTAGTTGTTCAGTTGTCTTGTCAATCCAAAAATTCTGCGGAACAGATTTAGAAAACAGTCTATTCAGATTGGTTCATATGGATTTATGGGCGTAACTCTGTAAGAAATTAAAGGTTTTACTTTATGAAAATTCTTCAGTCTTCAATCTTTCTTGGGAAAAGTTAGACGGGACTCCGGGAGCGTGAAAGACATTATCTCGTGATTTGGCCGTAAAGCGTGAGCGAGTAGACAAATTCTACCTTCGAATTCGTAGAAAGTACGTTTTCGTTATTGAGTAAGGGGCCAGATAGTTGTCTCAGGTTACGTGAGGTTCGTGGAAACGAATAAAGAAAACGGCAAAAGGAAACAGCTTTCCTGGATTCTACTGAAAAATCCCTGAACCAATCACAGGACCAGAGCAAATTCTAAGCCGAAATCTAAGTCCAGAGACGATTGTCAAATCAGAGTTCGACTGACAAGAGTCCGAGACCAAACAACTACACATAGATCGGCAGAGCAGGGACGAACGGAAGTCTTGATGTCTGCATAAAATAGGTGATGAAGTCTCTCATCGTTGCACTCAAAGGTCACATCTCGTTGGCAATGAAGATAGAATATTAACGTTGAAAGTAATTATAGCCTTTAAAGAAATTTGTATTGTCTTTTTTATTTTAGTACATGTTAGTACAATTTTCCTTCTTTTGTAACCAAGTAATTGATTTCCTTTCATTTTAAATTCTGTTGATAAACTGATTAAATTTTATATTTGTTCATTGACAGGGGGCTCGTTGTGTTTATTTCTTCAATATACTTGTTCAGTGATCTGGATTCTTCTTTCTATCTATCCACACTGGGTAAATTACACCGCGGAGGTCATTCTCTAGCAACGAACCGTAGTGAAAGAGGTTGGTGTGTTTTGAACGCCGCCAATTTGTCACAAATATGGATATGTTTGTTTCAGGTAAAACATTCTTGAATGCAACTTGTGAATCACACACTCGAAGGATGTAATGTAAGAAATACTCCGAAGAAAACTAATTTATTAAAGGTACTAATAGAACACTAGTACCATTTTCGAGCTCAGGAATTTCATACGGAAGCCTCGTGACTGAACGTTTAGCGGGCTCATCATAGCGGATTGTTATACAGTGCTCACCTATACAGATCACCGACATTTTACCGCTTTCCACTTGAGTTCGAGTCTCGGCTTGACCAACGTGGGTATACTAGGAAGCTTACCATACGCTAGGAAGCTTACCAATAGATTTCTGTGGATCTGTACTTTGACCCGTAGTTTTCCCGGATTGGTTCTTAACCATATACAAGCGCTAATATTTATAGCCTGAAACATGACATTAAACCGTAAAAACAAATCAAACTAAACCCTTATATGAACACGTTTTCTTGTACCGTATGACTCGGCACTTGCATTTTCAATGAATCATGATTGTTTAATTTTATCGCACCTTTGTTCCTTTAGCCCAGCCAAATTATAGCCTTTCAGTGGAAATGGGGTTTTACTTTTATGACTCACCCAAGTGCTGCGAGTGATATTTATTCTTGAAGTAGTTCATCAAATATTATTACCTAGATCCCGATACAGCAATAGAGGGCGTCTTATCGGGACCATAAAAAAGGGGGAGGCGAAATAAATTTAATAACCCATACAATCTACGATTTTACTGATACTAAAACACTAAAAAGATGACTACAACCAATTTTTAAACGACACGACAGCAACAGAAAGGAAGTGGGATACACGAGTTGATGGCGAACATTTTCATGTCTTT
>JAEAOA010000951.1:0-362685 GCA_016746295.1 Potamilus streckersoni | reverse complement strand
AATCTGTATAGGGTGGTACCCCTGCGGACTCAAGTACTGCCATGGACGTGATTCAACAGGGAAAATTGTCAATTATAGATGTGGCATCAAGACTTGTAAACGCTGCATTAATTTTGAGCATGTAGCACTGCAGAAAATATATTGCTTATGGGATGATGTATAGATACCAGGAAGTCTATGGCAGAAAATCTATTTAATGTGATAGTCACCTAAAGATGGAGCCAATGAAAAAACATGTTTACCCAGCCAGCTTTTTAAGGAAAGGTGTGACCCAAAGGCAAAAAGATTGTGGTTGTAAAATGAGCCTGCATGCACTGCAAACTTGATGACTGAACATCCCCAAGTCCAAAAACTGCAATCTTTAAAAACATTTCAAAATGCTTTACAAATACGTGGAAATCAAATCTGGACATCTATTTTTGCATACAAAAGTGCATACCAGATTTCATTTGTCTACATTAAGTGGCCTTCTTTAATCATGCTAAAAAAAATTGTCTAAAACAAAAGCTGTAAAATATTTTACAAAATTCAATAACCTGCTAAAGTGGCCTGGAATAGGGTCATCTGCATATAAATATCAATATGTATGTGAAATTTGTCACTTTCAAGTGGTTTTTGATTAATTATGCTACTAATAAGATCTGTTACAGCAAAAAAAACTTATTTAAAAAGTTATAAAATTTTGTATTTTTAAAAAATTTCTTAAATGGCCAGAAAGTCAAACCAGGGCACCTACATATAAACCAAAATATGCCTAATTAAATCTTGGGTGTGTCTTACATGATAAGGCAACCAACTTGTTTTTGGGCCAGTCCATGAGTTGTTAACACCAATTTGTGCAGAAAGGGAAATGACATCTCATTTTAAGTATATAGCTTGGTATCAGTCTCATTATTGTTCATTAAAAGGTTTGTTTCAAACTCTTAACTTTACAACAGAAGGACAAAGTAATTAACGTAATTGTACTTCCTGAAAGCAATAGCAAAAGCTGATGCCAAGTGAACTGTAACTGTAGTTAGTTGGCTTCATTTACAATTTCATTTATTTAGTGAAGTAATGATTGTAGTTCATTGTTTTAACTGTGATATTGTGGTACATGTTTGTAAATACCATTAACTTCCAGCAGTTTATATATTAATTACCTCTATTTGATTTTGGAATTCCATGGCTGAAACCAAACCGCCAGACCTCAGCTATGCGGATGACATTGCACTCCCTGGTGCCAAAAATAGAAAAGTGCAAGAAATGCCAATGAGCCAGGAATGCAGAGCGGCCTGAGTTGGACTTAGGATAAGCAGGAACAAGACAAAGATCTTGAGGGTTGGATATCACAGCAAGGGATGCCGTTAAGATTGGTCAGCAACAACTTGAGGAGGAAGAGAAATTCACCCATCTAGGCAGCACCAGAACCAACAACGGCGACACCTACCACCATGTCACTTGTAGAATAGGGAAGGTAGGGGCAGTCTTTCAGCAGCTTCAACCAATCTGGGCCAACACACAAATCAGGGTAGCAACAAAAATCCAGCTACTCAATACTATCATCATCCCAACTGCAATCTATGCATGTGAAACATGGCAGGCATCTGCCTGGATTGCAAGGAGACTTAACGTCGCCCAACAGCATAGAAACCTGCAAGTCTCTAACAAGGATCGCATCACAAATGAAGAGATCCACCAGCGAACAGACACCCGCCCCCTCAAGGACATATTGACAGAGCATCGGCAACGTTTTGCTGGCCACATACTCCGGCAACCAATTTCACATTATCCAGAAACAGCATCTTGTGGACACCGCAGGGAAGACGGAAACAAGGCTGCCCCCAAACTACATGAAGCACCTTTATAGAAGATCTGAGAGCGCTGGGCATATCATTGAATGACGCAGAAACTATTGCAACAGATTGACCTCGATGGAGAGCACTTGCTGCCCAATGCACCAAACGGTGCAGGAGGAACTATTTGGTCAAAGATGAAGTGTATTCATTGTGCTTTTCACAAACTAAATTCAGATTTTCTTGAAATCCCGTTTTCATTATCTTTACAACTGAAGCGTGCATAAATATACATGACAGACTTGCTGTGACATCTGGTTATGTATAAATGAATTTTTACTGGATTGCATAGGTACTTTACAACACCCAATAAGCAATTGACAATGTCCAGTAAATGCTTGGACTCTTCCCACAGAGAGAATTTTTATAGGTTGTGCTGCAAAAAGGTACCATATACAGTAGTGTGCAAGGTGGATCCAATTGCAAATAATGAGCCAAATGAGATACAATGTGTGTGATTTGGATTTTTAACATAGCTATAAAACTTTTTGAGTTGTATTGCAATGATGTCTGCATTGTGGTAGTTTATAGTAATGTCTAGCACTATGGCATCATGACACAGACATGTAGCATCATGTCAGACAGTCACATTATCCTGACAACCAGTCCTGATAAATTAGAGGCAGCTGCTAGTATCATTTGTACAAGTCTTTGGTATGACACAGCTGGGAATCAAACCTATGACCTTCCATGTCCGAGACACATACTCTAACCACTAAGACCACCAGAGTGGTCTAAATGAGATATAACTATTTGATTGTATGAGCAAGGGAAAGACCAGTTTATTTCATATTATCATGAAATATTTATCTTGACCAAGGTGGGGTACCAATAGAAAAGGAAAAAAAAAGTGGTAGGTTTTTTTTTTTGATTTTATGTTGCACCAACACTTTAAGGCTGTATGGTACCACAAGGTTATACGATAAAGATTTATGTATCAAAACAAGTAATCAAAAACAGAGGTTCTATTTCAGGTGCATAATAAGACAAGGGAATTTTATTTAAAATCTATTCCTACTTGTCATAAATAATAAATATTTTCATATACAAGGCAGTATTAAAGGGTGTTAAGTGGGTGGGGGCTATCTCGTAGACAACTGAAACATTGAGCACATTGCATGTCATTATCTTGGAGAGTTCTGTGTTCAGCCAGCTTAAGTTTAGGAGGGATGTACAGTGCATTCAGTTATTGCAAGTTTAGGAAGGGGAGGTGGTATTAAAAAACTTTCTATCATGCATTCATTAGTTGATACGTAATATCAGTTGAAAACTTGTACATTGTTGGCTCCAGTTAACGAGCACTTTTAAAAAGGAGACAGTTTTCGCCTTGAATTGATGCATGACATGCATCTTGTATCTTTCACAGACTTTTAATATAAAATATAAATCACCGATTTCATATAAGTGACTTAAAAAGTAACAGGCTGCTATATTCTATGCTATCAATCCATCCAACGACAAAATGAAACATTCACTGGACAACCTGTTTTCTCATTTTGTTATGACTCTAGTCATAAATTAAGTAACAGAATGAAACAAAACCATCAAGTTTTATAAAACTTAACATAATGATTTAGTTATCAATGTTATAAACGAAAATGAGAGGAACAGTTTTATTAAGTGAATCCAAACTAATCTTGAAAGAATTAAAGTCCAAAGAATGAAAAGTTCCATATATGCTTCAGAAGTAGAAATGTACACCAATAAACATGATGTCAAAATGGTGCTGTCCAGAACTTCTTTGAATCATTCACAATAGTTCAAGAACATTGATAGTCCAAACAGTGAGCACCTTCCATTTCTGCTGAATGGTCTAAGCAAATGTTTTTCTTCTCAAATATCTTAGTAGAACACAAAACATGCCTGAAGATTTATGTTACAAAAGGAACACAAGATATGAGAATGAGCCCAAAATAGGAGTGAATCAGATTCCTCAGTTCTCTTCTTGTATGTCACAATATACCACATGTGATGGATATTACTGCTGAATCTAATATTTCAAAATACCTATTCATGTGACCTAACTCATCCAAGAATTAACTTAATTCTTCCAAGAAACCACCTGACCAATCTGTCCAATGAGAAAAAAAAGGCAAAATCTCATATTTACTAATAAATTTATTATTAGTAACTGTCAACACATGAATAAACATCTATAGATCTTATGCAATTTTAGTCTCTAGAACCTATGCACTTACAAAATCCAGCTTTAAATAATCACTATAATTTAGAGAAAAATTAATAAATAAAATTACTGACAAAATCATGCCCCAGGAGTTACAAAAACAGTATAGATAATTTACAAATCACTTCACATCAAAATGTGATGGAAGAAACTCACTTACATAATTACACCCCCATTTCACAAGTAAAACATCACCTGCTACAACTGCATTGCTGAATTTAATAGTTTGGAGGGAGGCCAATGGCCACCCCAAGACCGATTTAGAAGACACTTACCCTTATGGATGAACATTACAGTAGTCTGGCTAAATGTTGAGCCATGTGCAGTTTCATCAATAGAGGCCCCACCCACAAACTACACTTAGAAACAAATGAAGGTAAAAAGAACTGAACATAGTGAGATTGCCCTCAAAACTTCTAAGGCGCAGTGGTTCATGTAGCCCACAATGCAGTATTAATTTTAATTTTCATGAATAAAGACCTCGGAGTTCTTAGGGAGCTTATAAAAACTAACAAAGAGCCAAAAGTTTCTAGATTAAAAATTGCTAGTAACCCTGCTCTTTGCTTGACATGCAAGCTTTTTAAAGCCAGGACATATGTTATTGGCGACCACCAAAATATCAGATGAACTTTCGAGTAGAGATTCAGTCTTTTCATTCCTTCCTTTGCAGGAAGTGAAAATCATAAAGCCCCAGCAAAGGAGATGATCTTGATCATCCCAAGCACAAATACAACGAAAACAAGAATGTAGCCGCTTCTTGGCCAGAAATCCAGATTTTCAAAGAATAGAAACAATCATAGTTGCTAACGAACCATGAACAACTGTTTTCAGCAAACTAGTCTTAAAACTTTCTCCTTACCAATGTTAACGAGAGCAGTAATCTACATATAGCATAATAAAACTCAATGTCCAAAATTATTTATTTACCTCTTTAGTCTATAAATATCAATGGCTTCAAGTTTTCATATGTAGCACTTTTAGCATTAAAAAGGAACAGACTATCATACTGCATTTCAAATCACTTTGTACAAGCTGAGACTGAATGTTTTGCATAATGGAGAGCACTAAGTACTGGATTATTGAGCCTGGATCTGAATTCAGTTTTATTTTTGTTAACATCAGCATTAAAATGGCAAAGAACCAATATTCCTTTCATACCCTGACAAAGA
This sequence comes from Potamilus streckersoni, assembly GCA_016746295.1. Lineage (NCBI taxonomy): Eukaryota > Metazoa > Mollusca > Bivalvia > Unionida > Unionidae > Potamilus > Potamilus streckersoni. The sequence continues at coordinate 357,496 of JAEAOA010000951.1, read as the reverse complement.
AAAGAAAATTTATATCTTCCAGTTGTTGGGTCTTTTAGCAGGTAAATAAGGTGCATTTGCAGATCAACTCTGTCCACAGGAAGTACATTGTCAGGTGGAATGCCAACTTGATACTTCAGGTCTCCTAATTTATCGCAGCCTTTCCTGCAGCAAGATGCATCAAATGACAGGGACAACCTGATATGTACACTGGTGAAAACATTTTTCAAAATCTAGAATGCAACTCCTTTATGAATTCCAGTCATCACTGATGCTTTATCAACTGAAAACCCCATACAGTTCTGCCAACTTCTGTTTATTCAAAGCATTATCAAGCAAATCAAAAATCTTTTCTCCAGTGGAATCTACTGTTAATTCTGGTTATGAAAGAAGAGCACTCTGACTTTGCCCTTTTTATTATCAGTCTGAGTAAAACTTTGTCATCATATTCACTACTCCTGTCTGAGGTATTACCAAACAGCCATATATTCATGGCCTCTGCCATTTTAAGTGATTCGGTATCTTCTAAATACCTAACAATATTAGATGATTTTCTTCTTGCCAATGCATATTTTTGTCAAAATCAGGAAGCTTCTGTTTGAACAAAGAACAAATGTAGTCTTCTAATGCTATGGGTAGTACGTGTTCTATTAAAAACTCTGTAAAGAATGTCTCTGCATTATAAAAATTTGTGTCCACAATTGAGTTCTGCTGTAAAAAAAGAAGTTACCTTAGTTTTGGAGTTAGCAAAATCAGCTAATTCAAGGTTTCTTTGGTTTACTACTTTCTTTTACTACCAAAACCAATATTAAAATCCTTTCCACATAGCCTGTAACGGAATGCTGTATTATGTAATTCTTGTGTTCATATCTGAATTTGTTCTTTGTCTTTATATATTAATCCATCTGTTAAATTATTTGAAAAACATTTTTGCTCCAAACACATTGACTAGAATAAATCTAAATTTTTTGGGAGTGGGATGTACCAAAAACACATATTCCAGATACTTATATGCGTAATTTAGTGATAAAAAGCGCAATGGTTGGCAAGTATGCTTAAATAAGATTCTCAAATGACACTCCATTGAAAGGGTCATAATTTTTTTTTGCAATGCCCAAAATGCAAATAAATTCCAACTAGGCATTAGTGAGCAAAATGCCTCTTTGGAAATAGAAATATGAGGGCCTGACACAATTAGAGATCACTACAGAACTTGAAAGTGCTAGAAAGAACAAGGAACATATTCATTCCTTTAAAAGAATGAGAAAAATGCAACTGCACTTACAGGGGAAGGCTTAAATCGAAGCCTTTCATACTTCAATTTTTGCAGTAGATTTTTTTTATTTTCCATTGCAAGTATATCACCTCCTATCCTGATTGAAGCAGTTGGCAACCATGTTTGAAAACAGGTCATGGTGGATTTCTTGCTAGAGATGATCCAGGCATGACAACAGAATCTACTGGCTGTTGAGGAAGAACACCTTGTGTGTTGTTAACAGCAAGTCATTCCTCTATACCTTATGAAGCACCTTTGGAATTATTTTGAAAGGGTGAAAGGCACACACATACAGACAATTCCACTTTATCCTGAAAGAGTCTGATTTGGTAATGGAGAGTGGAGGGAACATTGTGTAGTGAACCAGTCTACAATATGTCTTCCCCATACATGGAAAAGGGACTGACAACACCTGGAGACGACCAGGATATTCCTTTTATCTGGAATATGGTTGACTGAGAATATCTACTCTAAGGTTACCTAATAGAGAAAGTTCCAGGCTTACAATGAGAAGTGCATGTACTCTTCCAATGCTGGTTACTACTGTGGTAACTAAAACACAACAAAACTTTAAAAGGCAGACACTTAGAAAGCTAGAAACACTGCCTGCATTTCTAAATTGTTTGTACAAAAAAATGTTGACCACTAGCTCCAGATGAACACATCCTGAATCTAATAGTGTACAGTGTTGTTGCAGGTGTGAATTGGGATTTGGATAGGTAACAAATCCCATTTTATCCACCAACGCTAGACAATCTTGCCATATCCCTGTGGGAACCTTTTGTAGTACCAAATTGGATCTGTTTAGTTCCGACAAATGCCAGTCTTATTAATGTAGATTCTGTGATGGATAGTGCTGAAGGAGTTGTTAAAAAATGTGCAAAACAAAAACTTAAAAAATCTAAGACAATCAAGATGTACAAAATAAGATTAGGCCTTGGTTGACCTGAAAACATCTACCTCCTGCGAATTGGGTTATCTGCACACATGACAACGTAGCACTTTGGAATGACCTGACTGAAATGGACTCTGAAAAAGCCAGACTATCAATTGTTTATTAAAAAATTAGTTTATACATGCAAAAATGTAATTAGATCATGTGCTTTGGAAAATAAAGGACAATGAGTAAATCAGCATTTATTATTATACATCAGGTAGAGTAATTACAACATTGCTGTACATTTTCTACATTCACCCCGGCCAAACAGTGAAGTATCCGGCAACATCCGGATTTGCTGGTTTTCTATAGCAGAATAAATCCGGATCCAGATTTCTGCTTAGTGAATCTGAGCCTGACTCGAAATTTGTGAACAATACAAATTTGAAACTTACCAGCAGTCCAGCACTTAGGAATGCAGAACTAATTTCAAATTTAGCCAACAAATCGGCCATTATCTTTTAATCAATAGGTGGTGGCGTGGTGCAAATATTTTTTCATTGACAGATAGCGTTTGAGCGATAATTAAAGGTTGTTGTTGGGCTTAACGCCATTTTTCAGCACACGATAGGCTCTTCATGACGGCCAGTATTAATGGTGGAGGAAGAAACCGGGAAATCACCGGAAAGAACCACCGACACACAAGAAGTTACCGGCAAGCTTTCTCACATATCCACATTTGCCGAATCTTAGACTCGAAGACACGCAGATAGAGGTGAGATGGCAGTGATCCGTAATTGACAGCGCTTTAGACCACTCGGTAAATATTAAATTTTATTTGATTTGGATCCAGCAAATATTGCCCCAACTATCCGGATCTGGTGGCAAAATGCACATCCGGTCACCCCCTAACTTGTCCTAAAGTAGATTTCACATTCTCAGCACTATAGATAGCCAATGGATTAAAGCACAACAAAAGCAGGTGACATCTTTCCATTGCATATGAAGGGTCTTGGCTGGCAAATATTTTGTCACTTTAAATTTGTGATTCATTTAAAGTGTTTTGCAGTTTATTCATTCTGAACTCTTCAGCCTTGATTATGTCCAATCCCTGTCCCCCCACTTTATTAGAGTGATGGGTAAGCTGTGGCCCATTTCACATCTCAGGGGAATCCCCATCCACCAGTATTAAGACTAGTTAATGCGCATTATCAGAGATTTTGTTTGAAAGGCCTGTTGCTCTACTGGTTGATGTCCATTATATCCCCAACCTAGGGATGTTGATATCATGATGTATAGATTGGGATTGGTATGCATTTGCTCATCTGCTCAGAGCGGGTTTAGGTTCCTCTAGACCAAATTCTGTCTCCCCCCACCCCGAGGCCTTTTCTACTCAAGACCTTGCTGTTACCTCTTTTTTAGACCTCTGAACTTTACTTGCACCCACTTCAGCTTATGCTTGTAGTAAAATGGAGACAATACATACTCCTGACAATTCTTCCTTCACAAGACTGAAGATTGTCACAAAAAAATGAAAAATACTTGTCACTAGACTCGGCGACTTAAACTCCAAGGTTTTAACCAGGAATTGTGTCCAAATCTCAGCCAGGGTTTGTACGCATGCATTTATCAAACAGATTCCTGTCCCCAGAGTGGTTGCTGAAACACTGGAAATGATAAATTATTTCCCAACATGATCACCATCTTTCTCAAAAAGACACCAACACTTTTGAAATGGTTGGCAGGAATAGAAATGAGTCATGTTTTCATTTAAATCCATGACCTTTTAGGAGAAATAAAAAGTTTTTTTATTCTAATAAAATCATTGATAATCTATTGGAAAAAAAAGGTATGCAATATAAATTTTCGTGTTGAAACCATATTTTCATCTTTGGGTCACTGTGACTTGGATTACAGCAAATACAACTTTGAGATTAAAACAAATTAAATCTCAAATTTAGGTAGGCTATTGCATGAATCTTATTTTACTTATTTTTTGTTTTGTGGCAACCGAGATAACTAACCTTTTGAACCCAAAATTGTATTGTATTGTCTTGAAAAATTGATTGATTGATTGATTTTATTTTGTTGTTCTTGTTGTTGAGCTTAACGCCATTTTTCAGCACACGATAGGCTATTCATGGCGGCCAGTATTAATGGTGGAGGAAGAAACCGGGAAATCAACGGAAAGAACCACCGACCCACGAGAAGCTACTGGCAAGCTTTCTCATATATCCACATTCGCCGAATCCTAGACTCGAACCCACGCAGACAGAGGTGAGATGGCAGTGATCCGTAACGGACAGCGCTTTAGACCACTCGGGGCCCCTTGATTTTATTTTAACGGCGCACCAGCACTTTTAGGCTATTTAGCGCCATACAGTAGGTCATATTTGTAAAAAGAAAGGTTCAATATCGACCAGCGATATAGTAAAAAATCCATAGTAGTTAAATGTTAAATATAAAATGGTAAATGTTGGTAACAGTTAAAGATATTGGTTCCCGATCAACGGGAAATGTAAATGATGTATCTTGATGAACGATGTAAATAATAGTTGGTATTTGCATTAGTTAAAAATTAGTCTGGGTAAGATCATACAGTTACAGTTTAAAATAAAGATTTACTTCCTTTAGGAAATCTAAAATACTAGTGATTTGAATAGTATCAAAAAGTTCCTGCATGTCGTGTACATTATAGTATTTATCACGCGTAGGTTGCAGGTCGGAACACGTGGTCATAAAGTGTTTAACAGTAAATGGTACATTCCAAGGAACGCACTCTGGTGGATCTTCACCTTTTTGTATGTGTGAGTGGGTAATGTATGTATGACCGCTTCTGATTCTTGCAATGACAACCTCCTCCCTACGAATAGTTCTGTAGGAAGGAGTCCATTCTCCCAAGATTGGTTTGATGGCATGAAGTTTGTTATTGATTGCATCATCCCATGATACCTGCCACTTTTGACGTAGATACTTTTTGATACAAGGTTTAAAATCAGAATATGGTAATTTAAAATCCGATGGTTCTAAAGATAGAGCCATCTTAGCAGCCTGGTCTGCTTCTTCGTTACCTCTAATACCAATATGGCTAGGTAGCCAACAGTATACTATATTGCATGAGGCACTAAGCTCAGAGTTTTTGACCAGAACATTCACCAATAGTGGATTATCTAGTTTGATATTGTGTAGCGCCTGAAGCACTGATAATGAGTCACAGAAGATAATACTATTTAGAATGTGTTTAGATTTAAAAAATGTCAGAGCAAGGTCTATTGCTCTGATTTCCGCTGAAAATATGGATGCATCATTTGGCAAACGCTCTTTGGTTATGTGTTTGCCACTGACGAAGGCTGCAGCAGCCTTATCAGCAACCTTTGATCCATCAGTATAAAATCTAGCATAATGTGTAAAGTCATTGAGAAGATCATGATAAGACTTCAATAATAGGATAGGGTTTGTCTCAGATTTTTTCCGATCATGTAACGTAAAATTCACTTAGGGTTGCTTAATGAGCCAAGGTGGTGTTTTCGAGACAAATGTTTTTTGGATTGAAGATAGATTACATTTGATTTGGTCAAAGCAGGATGATATTCTGAAACCAAATGAAGGTATAGCATTTGGTTTATTTACGTATAAAATCTTGTAATTTGGATGAAAAACGGCCAAAAAAGCAGGGTTCAGAGGGTTGGATTGTAACTTAAGAGCATAATGTGCAGAAAGCATTTCTCTGCGATGCGATAAAGGTGGTTCATTCGCTTCCACGAGAAGGCTTTCACACGGAGATGTCTTAAATGCTCCTAGAGCAAGTCTTATTCCCTGATGATGAATTGGGTCAAGGATTTTCAAATAAGACTTCCTAGCTGAACCATAAACAATGCATCCATAGTCTAAGATGGAACGGATAAATGTTCTATACAAATTAAGGAGTACTTTTTTATCAGCACCCCAATCAGTGTGAGCAATTACTTTAATCAAATTTAAAGCTTTTAAGCATTTAGCTTTCAAATTCTTAATGTGTGGTATGAATGTCAGCTTTTTGTCAAATAGAATACCCAAGAATTTTGTTTCCTCAACAACTGGTATAAGTGTTCCATCCAGCGTGAGTTTAGGGTTATCATGATGTCTTCGCAACTGACAAAAATGCATGCATACTGTTTTTGATTTTGAAAATTTGAAACCGTTATTACTGGCCCAACTTTGAATCTTATTGATATTTTGCTGGAGTTGCCTCTCAATTGTATGCATGTGCTTTGATCGATAACAAATTAAAAAGTCGTCAACATATAATGAGCAATCAACACCGGGGGCTAAGCATTTGGTGATACTATTGATTTTGATGTTAAAAAGCGTCACAGATAAAATACTGCCCTGGGGCACACCCATCTCTTGCTGGTGCATATCGGAGAGGGTAGAGCCCACTTGAACTTTGAATTCCCTGTCAGAGAGAAAATTGAAAAAAGTTAAGGCCATAAAGTTGGAGAGCATCTAAAAAAAAGTGAAAGATTCTTCTTGGTAATCATCATTACCCTAAATAATAGCGTCCCCTCCCCCCCAGTGCATCAGCTATTCACAGATGTATAGTAAACCCATGCATTTTCTTATAAAGATTAATACACAACTGCAAAATTAGAATTGGCTGATGGTGGAAAGAGATCCTCATTTGTCAATCTGAAATATACGCATCATAACGCTGTCATTTAGCAATCCCAATTATACTGTACAATAGTAGCAATTATACTGTACAATAGTAATATCCTGTCTGGCAAGTGTCACTTGTTGCAAAATTCAAGTCTGATTTAGAGGCTCTATCTTCAAGCAAGACACAAAATGAAGCAAAACCGTTTTTTCACTTTATTAGTTTTTTTCTTCAAATTAGGAAGTACAAAATTTGAAGTATATCACAGTTCTTCAGACAATATATACAGTTAAATAGCACATGTATCTTGGTGGTGAAGTCAATAATTTTTTCACACTGCCATCACTAAAATTTAACAATGAACATCAGAAGCAATTCATTTACTTGCAAAATAATTCTTTCTTAACCTACACACAATATTCTTGTGCAGTCTAAGGATTTTTTAAATTAATAGAAAATTTAATTGGCACCACAGAATCTTGAGATTGTACCACTTAAAGGTACCATTATAAAAGAAACTAATATGTCCATTATCCTTTGATGGCTAATCTGAAGTGAAAACAATATTTCTGTACAAGACACTGACTACCACCTGCCTACAAATCCTTGTAAAATGGCACCTGCCTACAAATCCTTGTAAAATGCAGTGACTGACATCTGTATAAACACTTTCAACTGCATCCCTCTGTACTAAATTGGGTGGTACATATTGACCAACAGCTGATTAGGTGGACATGCCTACATATTATACAACCCTTAGATAAAAAAAGTTTCTGTGATGTTAATTTTGGATGCAATCCTTTAGAAGAGTTGGTATCCTGTAGAAATTCCTTTTTAAATCAGGAATCTGCAAGGTTAATGTTTCCTGCACACAATGTACATATGAAATCCAGAAAATAAAATGATGCAACAATTCTGGAATCTTTTGATGAGCAAAATCAATTTTTTTTTGGTGGAAGAAAGATATGCAAAGCCAAGAAGGTTTCTTCCCCAAAACTGAATTTAACTGCAATTAAGCATTATGTATGTGTACTTTAATATCACAATCTTCTTGCACTTGACAGCCAATGATGAAGGTCCTAAATTTTGGATTTTATTGGAGAAAAAGGAGAATAAAATCCACAAATTTCAAAATGACTAAAAATCTCCCGGATGGTAAAAACCATTTTGCACCAATGGTCACCTTCATTTGCACTGTTACACATTTAACATCTGTGGGTTTAACTTTAGAATCCATTCTACCGTCTCTAGAAGAAGTGTCATGTTGTAGTGACTGAAAAAGAAAACAAGAATAATGACAGGATTCTTCTTGATTAACATTTTAACGCATGAAAGCCAGGGCCTGCATCTTCAGCTCATAATTTGAGCATTACTGTAAAACTTGTGACCGTGACCCCAATGTTAAAAGGCTGTTTCAGTATGTTGCAAAATAAATGGTCTTGGCTTTTATAATCACTTGTTTTATGCATAAGCAAAATCTATCATGGCATATAGGAAATATAAGTAAATGAAAAATTATTTACCAAAATCCTGATTGCAAGTTTTCAATAATTGTCAAATCGATGTGTGCATACAATGATTCTTAGATTCATAGCAATCTGTCCCAAGTATGAACAAAATCTATAATGGCGTCTAGAAAATTTAATTTAAAAACTTAAATCTAAACCCAATACATACCGTGGCCTTGACACAAAGGTCAAAAGTGCACACAAAAAACTCACAGAAAATTCATCCTTGTCTATTAGTATGGAAAAAAAAAAAATCCATAAAGATTAGACCAAGGGTGGGCAAAATATGATGCACAGGCTGGAAAAGGACCTGGTTTTATCTTAATTTATATAGGCTCAAGGATGTGTTTATATAATAGATTCCAGTGCATTTTTATATCCAAATTTGTGGTTTCCTGTCATGTTGCCTTTGAATTTCTCCACTCCAACCCCAATAGTGTATATAGTTTACATCGGCCAAAATTATCACAAGATGGTATATTTTCTCATTAATAAGGAAAACAAAATAGCAATTTGCGACATTGGCAAAGATCAGAGCAATAACTTATTAATTTCATTTCTGATTGTAGCCGTATAAATATTGCAAACTTAATAACAAGAGACCAGACAGACAAAATGCTGTTTGCAAGATTAGACTGTAGTCATTTCAGTTTCCCCCTCAAAGTCGTTGATTTTAGCTAGTCAGTTGTATGGCTAGTTTGATTATATTACAGCATACAGTATTACAGTATCAAGGCCAGGTATCTGCATAAGAGGATTATGACATAACAATTAACTGTTAGGGTGGTTTGTCAATATGAAATAAGGATTTGTTTATGTAACAATTGAATCCAGTGCATTTTTTATCCAAGTTTGAGGTTTCATGTCACAATGCCTTTGAATTTCTCTCCAAACTCAAGACTCTATATACCATTTTTATCAGCCAAATATGTTGTAGCCAAAAAATAGTCTATTTTGTCACCAATATGTAAAATATAATTGCAATTTGCGAAGTTGGCAAAGTCCAGCAAAATCACTGCTTATTTCATTTCTGGTTATTGCCGTATAAATATTGCCTGCGAACTTGAAATCAAGAGACTTGGACAAAATGCCGTTTGCAAATTAAGACAAGTTTTTTGTTATTAAACAGAAAATGATGAAGATTTCAATGAGATTCAGAACTGTGCTAAAGTTGCAATAACTGATAGTTCGGATGCAACCATAACCAAGTGTAATCAAGTTTATGATTTCTGGCTTAGTAGGGACTGCAACTTTTGCTGGTGGGACTCCTATTTTTACCATATTATTAGTCCTGCACTCCTAGTTTTAAAATCCTAGGGAGACCTCTGGAGATGTTTTGGCTGACATTGGTTGGAATGCTTTGGTTGACATTGGTTGGGATCTAACATTGGCTGGGATGTCTTGATTGAATTTTGTTGAGATGTGACATTAGTTGGGATGTTTTGTTTTGGTTGACATTGGTTGAGATGTTTTGGCTGACACTGGTTGGGATTCTTTGGTTGACATTGGTTGGGATATTTTGGTCGACTTTGGATGGGATGTGACATTGGTTGGGAGCTTTTGGTTGAGATGTGACACTGGATGGGATGATGGGCTGTTTTGGTTAACTTTGGTATGGATGTGACAGTGGTTGGAATGTTTTGGTTGACTTTGGTTGGGATGTTTTAGTTGAAATTGGTTGGGATGTTTTGGTCGACTTTGGTTGAGATGTGACATTGGTTGGGATGTTTTGGTTGACTTTCGTTGGGATGTGATGTTGTTTGGGATGATGGGCTGTTTTGGTTGACATTGGGTTGGGATGTGATGGGATGTTTTAGTTGATGTTGGCTGGGGTGTTTTAGTCGATATTGGTTGGGATGTGACGCTGGTTGGGATATTTTGGTTGACATTGGTTGGGATGTTTTGGTTGACATTAGTTGGGATGCGACTTTTGGTGGGATGTTTTGATTGACATTGGATGAGATGTTTTGGTTGATGTTGGTTGGAATGTTTTCGAGAAAATAAATGTAAAAAGCAATGTTTGTGGACGATAAACAAAAGGGGGGATAATACACAAAAATGGAGATGTATGGATGCTCTCTGTCAAATCCGTTAAGTGGTTTTGGAAAATTTATCAAATGTTCTTCTTCTTGCTGTAAAAGTGGCATGTTGGATAGGGGACTTGAGGGACAAAATGCCATTTCACTTTTAAAGTGTGGGTCTTGTACCATGGGTACACTAAAATAAATCACCTTCCAAATGTGAGGTATGGTGTATGGTGGAAATATTTAATGAAAGTTGTGTGGAGATTTCAGAATGAGTATATTTGACTAGAAATGTTTTCAATATATACTTTAACAGTGCTAAAAAATAAAGACAATACTTTTAATATGGTTAACAAGTAAATACAGGCAATATTTTGAATAGGTCAACAAACAAGCTTTTAATATGGTCAACAAATATCTGTTAATGCTTTGAATAGGATAAAAAAAAAAAGTAAATACTTTGCAATGCTTTGGAATGTATGCAGCTTCTTCCCGAACTCAGCATTAGTGACAGTGTTGACATATTCTCCAGCACAGGTGCAGTATGTCCTCATGTTGGTATCCTTCACCTGGAAACAGATTTTGCATTACCCATAAATGTGGTTCACTTTACCACAGAATGATTTTATTATAATAATAATAATCATAATCAACATTTACAGTGACTTTTCAATTTACAAGTAGCATTGCTTTATACCAGTTTTCTTTTCAGAAAACTGGTACAAGGCAAGTTACTAGCTCAAAGGTAGTCACATCAATCTGTCAACACAGACTTTTAGACTCCCATTTGCAATAATACTAATCCTGTAACAGCAATTTTACTCTGAGACAAAGTTCCTCACATATCATACACAAGATGTATGTATACCAATCTGTCTCTAATGATGTATCACAGGCCATGACAATCTGTTACCAAATTATGGGAAACTCATTAATGACATTATCAGATTTTACTAATCTGACACCAAATGATGACAAGGCCAGTAGTCATTTTACAAGTCAAGTATTTAACTGTTTGACACATTATCCTGAAGGAGTTATTTGCAAAACCAGATTAACTTAACCTCCATCCTAAGCCTTTTTCAGATGAACTTTTTAATGAATAAAACTTGTTATTGCTTATTTTTATTATCAGCAAAGCAGCCACAAAATTGTATGACACGACCTTGGATGCATTAGAAATTTAACAGCAGGCAAAATGCTTTTATTTACAAGGTAATCACTGAAACTGTCCCATTGATCAACTGCTGGAGTACCCTGGTACATTGTAAATCTTCTTGTTTGATATCCTTTATGCAGACATCTGACATTTTTGTACAAAAATTAATGTTTCTTCCTTGCTACAGTGCAAGCCATCACCAAAATTGTGTTGTTCTTTTATTCAGTGACCTTGACCCCTCCATTAACTTCTTTATCTTAAGTGCATGACAGCCAAAAAAGACTGCTTCATATATGTGATATATCACTATGCTGTTGTGCAGAACCATCTTTATTCTTCAAGTTAGTAATTTTAACCTTTAACCTTTCGACTCCAAAATTGATAGGCTTCTTCCAAAAGAAAAGCCATCCAAAACGTTTGGCAACTGCTGATGGTGATAAACTAGAGTTATTGTGCTGAAACCATTTTTCTCAGTTTAGTCAGTGACCTTGACCTTAGAGCTTTTGACGCCAATACTGACATGATTCTTCCTTACCCCCATGAGCAGGCCCATCCATAAAATTTGGAAACTGTAGATGGTGGATGACTAAAGTTATTGCACAAAAAAAGAAAATGGTGACAAAACAGAAAAGGTCACAACAAAAAATCCTCCACCTCATGGCAGCGAATTATAAGTAGCCTATAGTTCACTTGATTATGCTGGATGATGTTCATGATCAGACTGAACTCTTAACAGTAAGTGAATACAACAGGTTTTGTTACCATCAGAGTTAATAACTACTTGTTCAGGATTTTTATGGGATTGGATCATTCAGTTTTAGGATGGGATTCTCACACTTAAGCATCTTGGAGAAACTGGTATGATTCTGTAAAAGTGACAATGCCTCAATAAGGCACTTAATTTAGCCTGAAAGATGGTACAAGTTTTGAATAATAATAATGGACGTTTTAGATTTCAAAGAATTTGCTAGCACAAATCTCTGTGCACAACTGTCATGTGCTATGTTATTCTGATCGGATTTGGGGGTGTGTGCATGCAATCACATCTCCAAGAAAAAACAGTAAACATAAACAGTAAACAGAGAGAGCATTACCCCATGACATTTGGTACATCGGAGGTCCTGAAGTACATGGGCCATGGACTTTCTGTGAATAGCTTCTATTAAACTTTGCTCTATTTCCACAAGATCATACTCTGCCTTACACTGGACACATGACCAAGCAGCAGGCCTGTAAAACAAATTGATATTAGTGGCATTTTTGTGACAGGGAATCTCAACATTAATCTCCTTTTCTTCAACTATTTGCAAAGCAATTAATTTTACGTGGTTCAAAAAGTCCTTCCAGCTGAAGTAGTCTCTTACTTTTACATTTTAAGAACATTGGAGGCCCCCACCCCCAGATGTCTTTTCTTCTGGAGTGGCAATATAGTTTTAAGTATAAAGGATACACTTTGTTCAATGGCATAAATAATAGGGTTTATGTAGGAATATTTTCTTCATAGATTTACATGCAACTATTTAAGACGTGTAATATGCCAACCTCTAATTGTACGCAACTTGATATTTCTGTTTGCTGAAGTTACAATTTAACAGTGACATGAAGATATTAAAAAGGTGGACACAACGATCATGTGTACTGCCATTTTGTTCTAACAGGTCTAAAAACTGACCCAAATGCATCAAAATTTTCATGCCACTTTTGCTGCTCCTGACACAAACGCAAGCTCGTTAATTTTTTTAAAAAAATTTCTTGCATTTTTAGTTTTTTTTTTACCGCAACTAAACTTTGAAGAAACAAATGTATAATCCATAGCGACGAGCTATGCAAGTTTAGACTACAGAAAAAACTGATTTTATTTAGCCAAGTGCACAAGGATTGTTTGTGTTGTCTCATTATAAGGATTGTATGCATTGTCTCATAACGCTTGAATGCATCATGTCATTATAAGGATTGAATGTATTATCTCATGAAGACTATGCATTGTCTCATTTTAAGGATTACACATTCAGAAGGTGAAAGAATGCAACAAACTGACACATGCTGTTTATAAGAATATTTTCCACACCTTGTTTTTTTTTCTTTTCAATCATAATGGATTTCAATGTACCATCTTTCACCACTGATAATCTGAATTCTTTGCAATTTTTTAATATTTTCCTTCTAGCACATGAGTAATTTGCAATTTAATTGTTTGGAAAAAAGTGAAACAAATTGCCAGCATCATTAGGAAGGTTCATTTCTAAAAGAAATCTAGATAACCGAACTTTGATTAAATTACATCACAGTTCTCTCTGGCATTTATAAACATCACAAGTTCAGGCTGACTTGATGATGAAGCTGATGTTTATTAGCTTTTACATGCTGTTTTATGTCATAAGTGTCTCCATGCCCAATAGTAAAAGCTCAATTACACATTTTTCAAAACACGTTTTCTTCTTTACTAGATGGTTTCTAAACTCTAAACACAGCACAATTGTCCTTCCAGTTCCATTTTCTTTTCTTTGCTGGAGTAAACTCAATCTTCTGCTTGCCTTTTTGACATAACTATGAGCTGAATATAATGAAAATATGATACAGTGATAGCAGCAACTGTTTGTGCAATCCAATATGGTGGTTAAAGACTAGCATAGTAGCCTGATTTTGATTGAACCAATCATTTTAGAACTCTATATCCCTATGTGAGACATTTACTCTCAGAATGGAACCTTGTTTCAAAAAAACATTTATGTAATTTTCATTCAAAATTTAAAAAATGGATTTTTGACAAGAAAAACAAACCTATATTCAGATCCAAAATACAGGAAAAATAACATGACACGTCTGGACAACTATGCATCTCACTTGGTATAATAAGAGTTTCAAGGTTGAATTAATGACAAAAGGACCAGATTTCTCATAAAAACTTGCAGAAATACAGTTTGGTATTCAGTCAGTAATACATTAGTTTGAAATTAAAATAAATTAGACTCAACAAGAATTATTTTAATAAAAGTTGATAATGAGTGGAAACAGTTAAATGATAAAACAAGATACTGAATTAACTATTCCATGGTGCAGATCTTTTCAGCAGAACCAGATATTTAAACATGATTTTATGGGCAATTTGAAGCATCTGATAAAACATTTAAAATATTAAGTGCAGACAAAAGTTAAAAGGTAGCAATACTTCAATCAATTCATTAAAACAATACCAGGGTATTAAAAAGTATCAGTATTATCTGTCCGTTTGAATGTGTGCATACCATGGAGGGCATGCTCTAGGATTCTAGTTGCAAAACTGCTGGTATATGTATTTTCAAGTTAACAAGTTCAGTTCTCCATACCATGATACTATTTACTAAAGTGATAGTCTTCTTCATGTGATACTAAGATAAGAAGATACCATAAGAAATGTCAATTATTCAAATGAACAGATGAAATGTTTTTGCTCACCCTGCTCCACTATGATCCAGATAAGGGTCTCTACACAGATCCAGGTCTCTGATGTGGTTACAAGACTTGCAGATCACCTGAAAAATTGGAAAGCTGTGGAGCACATGATGACCTAAATAAAAATATACATCACACCTATAAAAAAAACTCTAAAAGATCACATGAAAACAAAGCCTCCAAAGTAGTGCTAATGGAAATGAAAGGAAAACTTTTATAATTCTGTGCAAAGTATAGCATTTCTGTGCAGACATGTTTAGAAACATCAGTTCAGTTGTACTATTTTCAAAAGACCTGCATAAGCAAATATTTATTTGTGTCAAGAAAATCCCACTGAACATCTTGCACCTTTCCTGTTACTAGGACTAAAACGAGAAAGAGAGAGAGAGAGAGTGAGAGGAAAATAACAGGTTTGACTGGTTGGTTTATATATTCGCTCATTATTGGCTAAGGAAATGGAAGCAGTCTTTTTTGAGAGCACACACAGAGGCAGAAAATCAGTGCTGGCATAGGGAGGAAATGAATCTGCAACCCTTCAATTTAGTGTCCAATGCTTTGCCACCTGTGTTTTCTCAGCTCAGAACTAGTTCATGCAGTAAAAAGACAATAAACCACCAATGTAACATCTAGTTTCTATCACCAATATGCAGTAAAAAGACAATAAACCACCACTGTAACATCTAGTTTCTATCACCCATATGCAGTAAAAAGACAATAAACCACCAATGTAACATCTAGTTTCTATCACCCATATGCAGTAAAAAGACAATAAACCACCAATGTAACATCTAGTTTCCATCACCCATATGCAGTAAAAAGACAATAAACCACCACTGTAACATCTAATTTCTATCACCCATATGCAGTAAAAAGACAATAAACCACCAATGTAACATCTAGTTTCTATCACCCATATGCAGTAAAAAGACAATAAACCACCATTGTAACATCTAGTTTCTATCACCCATATGCAGTAAAAAGACAATAAACCACCACTGTAACATCTAGTTTCTATCACCCATATGCAGTAAAAAGACAATAAACCACCACTGTAACATCTAGTTTCTATCACCCAATATGCAGTAAAGACAATAAACCACCACTGTAACATCTAGTTTCTATCACCCATATGCTGTAAAAAGACAATAATCCACCACTGTAACATCTAGTTTCTATCACCCATATGCAGTAAAGACAATAAACTACCACTAACATCTAGTTTCTATCACCCATATGCTGTAAAAAGACAATAATCCACAAGTCAAGCCTGTATCATCCATATGCAGTACAACTTACCTAACCGAAAACTCCCCGAACCCATCCTCCTTGTTCCAATATTGGCATTCTAATATTAATCAAACCTCTGTATACTGGCCACCTATCCCAACAGGGCCCAGCTTGTCACTTTTTGACATTAATGACCACTCCAAACTAAACAAAACTACCCTTTTGGTATAGCAAGGCATTCCCAGTCACATCTTCATATATTTGTTTAATAAATACATAAATAAATAAATAAGTGCATTTCTACTTCAAACAGTAGTTATTAAATAATAAAATACACCACTTACCTCTGGTAAGACATAGGAAAGACATGGATCCTTAAACTGTGCTTCGGGGGCAAACTCGCCAATGCCTATCAGTTTCAGCAGGTCTCTGTTCAACTTGTTGACTTGTATAGTTACGTTTGGATCCAGAGACAGGACCTGATATGCAATAAAGTAGGTGCAGTTGCAAACAAAATCCTTGTTTCTAGTGTATTTTTATGGACATTCATAAATAGCTGCCATTTTTGAAAGATTATCTGATATACAAGTAGAGAGGTGGATTGCGCATCCTTACATTGCTTAATGAAACTAATAACATTAATAACACTATATTCTTAAACCAAGATGAAGTGATGTTTAATCTACCTGGGATCAAGGTTAAATTGATTAATGAATACATGTATGCTGCTTGCACTGAAATTATTTCAACAAATTTGAATTAAATCATGCTTTTAAAATCTGAATGACATTGAAATTTTCAAAAGCAAAATATCTGACAGACTATAGGAGTGATGCAGAGTCCCAATTAGTCCGAGAAGGAGCAAACAGCTCAAGTATACCCAGCTTAGGCTTTTCTTTGCATGAAGACAGGTAACAAAGGAAAGAACAAGGAAGATAATTCTTTTATATAAAGATCTACAAATAACTAGAATATTGAGTAAAGCACGTGTTCCCTGAGCTTCCCAAACAGCCGCAGGCTTTGGATGTGTAGCAGGTGTAGTGTACTTTCATGCAAGTCGCCAAGAGACTAATGGAGGCAACCTGTTTGCCTCATGATGTCATTATACATAAATTATAGGGATAATAAGAGTGTAAACCGTACACACAAAATACATTGGTTTCTTACCATCACTACACATAAATCACAGGAATATACACGCAAAATACATGAATTAGTTTCATCATCTAAGTACACAGATTCAATACACTTTATTGTACATATAAAATAATCTTTTTGGCATAATGGGGGCAAATCCTGTCACAGCACACTGCACCAGCCCAGCTCTGAATTGTTTTAAAGGATACCTCAGGACAGGAAGCATGTGGGAGTTTGTAAGGTTGTGAAACTTGTCAAGTGTGTGGGGCCTGCAAGAGGCTGACACGAGGTATATAGGGACAATGACAACCGAACCTGGACAAGTCCGGTCCTGAGGATGCTTTGATAACAAACATCAGCCAATACTCCATACATGCATCGCAGGAAGCAGGTATGAAGTATATGGGCATTAAGTACTGACACAAATTGGGGTTCAAAAGCAAAGTTTTCTTGAATGAATTAAAACTTGGCAATGGCCATACAACACCGTAGGAAGAAGGTATGAAACATCTGGGTATAATAGTACAAGTACATTTAAGAACTGACCCAAATTCGTTTTGTAAAAGTTTTTTTGTTTTTTGGGAATGCATGAAAACTTGGCAATGCTGCAGTTTTGAAAGTACTGAAAACCTTGTTCAAAAGTCAAGTCATGAATGCTTGAAGTTGGGCAATGCACCTAAGAACAGAACTGGAAGAGTATGCTATGCAAGAAACGCCCCAAATGGTGGACCTCAGGACAAGAGACATGTGGGAGTTTGTAGGGTTGTGAAGAGTGTTCGACACCTGTATGTGGAGCCGCAAGGGTGCTGATATGAGGTATATAGGGATAATGATAACCGAAACTCAACAAGTCCTATCCTGAGGATGCTAATAAATGACATGGTGAAAGGTGGGTGGTTCTTTCCGCTGATAAATGTTTTAAATTAGATGTCGCAATCGACAGTTCACTGAAAAGCACACATCTCTATACGCATACTGCATCTATATGAATGACACCAACAACTGATAATGCTTGATCACATGCTCTAAACTCAGTTATCTGATTGGTTAAACATGACATCATATCTGGTAGAAACCATAGTAGACAACTACAAAGAGCGGTCCGAAAAGAGGGCCTAGAGAAGGATGCACCGTGTATTATTTAAACTAAATTTAATCAATTAAATTACAAAACATACTTGTCAAAGGTCTTATGGTCATTATATATATATATATATATATATATATATATATATATATATATATATATATATATATATATACACATACATACATACACACACACTTGACAACATATCTGGAATGGACACCATCTTCATTTAAGGAAGCAAATTTAACAAATCCCTAAGAGCTTAAACAATACTAAACACATTTTTGGCCCAAGCAAATAAATCATCTCTTCCACCTTTTTTCATCTATTTATAGTTTATCCTACTAACTTATTCTTTTTAGGCATTCTTTCTTTCACAATAAAAAGTTGTAATTTATATACCACTCATTTATATAGGTGCTGAGTTACTTTTCTTCTTACCCATGTCCACAGAAAATTCCTATTCAAATTGTATCCAAAAATATTTTTATTTTCTGCAATGCTGTCAATATTAATCAAATTAAATTCTCGATATAAAAGATCAGAAAACTAACCTTGCAGACAGCTTTTACAAACTCCAAAGACGGGTTATTCAGAGGTAGATGGGAACCGGGAGGTTGAGGGAACTCTGCACTAGCATTGTTGCTCCTGTTGCCACTTAATTTCTTGTTAATCTTTTGAGTGATCCTTGGCAAAAAAAACCATTAGGTACACATGACTTAACATGAATGTAATATAAACCTTAAACATGATGAAAGACTTTAAATAATTTTATCTTGCTATACAAAAAGAAGAAATTATCTGCAGCTTCATCCATTGAAAATTATTCACAGCTCACTTGACCAAACACAAGATCACATTTTTACAAATAAAGATTTAAATAAAGATAGGAAATAATATCAAACATGACAAATGTTTAGGAGCAAAGAAAAAAAATCATCTGTGCATTATATATTGTGTAAAAAAAATGATAAATGAAAATCACTGCATCTGAACCCCATGCTCTATTCTTACCATTAAAGATTTTAGTTACAATTCATCAGTGCTGGCTGATTGACACCAGTGTTAACATAAATAATTTGGTATACATTTTTCAGTGAATAAGCATTTGGTAATGCTAATGTAATATCAAAACCCATCCTTGCAGTCTCCTTTAGAAAAAGTACTTTTTGAAGAGTCTCTCACTCTGTGATAGTGAACATATATGTTTTGCCTTGTGTTGTTTCTGTGCCAAGTGCAGACATACAGACAATAACTAAACATTATGTCCCTTTCTGGTTTCTTGCCAGCCAAATGTAAACATACTAGCTCTTGCCTTCAACACTTGAACGTGAGAATAACTCACAAAAATATCTGCTGGCAAGAGAATAACTCACATGAATATCTGCTGGCAAGAGAATAACTCACAAGAATATCTGCTGGCAAGAGAATAACTCACATGAATATCTGCTGGCAAGAGAATAACTCACATGAATATCTACTGGCAAGAGAATAACTCACAAGAATATCTACTGGCAAGAGAATAACTCACTAGAATATCTGCTGGCAAGAGAATAACTCACATGAATATCTGCTGGCAAGAGAATAACTCAAAAATATCTGCTGGCAAGAGAATAACTCACATGAATATCTGCTGGCAAGAGAATAACTCACATGAATATCTGCTGGCAAGAGAATAACTCACATGAATATCTGCTGGCAAGAGAACAACTCACATGAATATCTGCTGGCAAGAGAATAACTCATGAATATCTGCTGGCAAGAGAATAACTCACAAGAATATCTGCTGGTGAGATTACAATTTAAAAGAACATATGTTGTTGAGATTACAACTTACAAGAACATCTGCTGAGCTAGATCTTGTGAGATCAGATTCTGTGCAAAACTGACACTGCCTGGTGTGGTGGTGTTGTCCATTATGACCTGGAAATAGACATTATGACAACTGTTCAACTTTTGTAACTTGTGTCCCACCACTTTCATGCACACATGAAGAAATTAGTGAGGAAAGAAAACCTTGTTAATTTTGCTTGTATAGGTCTTAATCATACATAACTGCATCACAAATGACATCCAAGAGGAATCACACTGGAACAAACCCTAGTTTGTGTCATCAAATTTTTCCAAGCACAAGACTCCTCTACAATGTTCTGAGAATATTTATATCCGTGAAATTTGACAAGTGGAACTCAAGATAACCAAGTTTTAGGATTTTAACTTCCATTCTAAGTGATGGAATATTAAACATTTCAAATTCAGCTAAAATACAAATTTAGTAATTCATTATTTTTGAGAATACATGGCACATGTACATTTTTGGAAGACTTCAATGCAAAGAATGAATGATTGTAAAGTAGCACAAACATATGACCATCCTTAGTATAATTTCCTTCAAAACTTTATGAGTTAGGCTCTTCAAAAGAATTTATTACTGGAGATTACGCATTGAATTAGGCTAATTGCAGCTACAATACCATTTTTATCTTTAATGTGTGTGAGAGAGAGAGAGAGAGAGAGAGAGAGAGAGAGAGAGAGAGAGAGAGAGAGAGAGAGAGAGAGAAGGGGGGGATACAGACTACCATTTATTCAAAATTACCTGTGTCTGACTTTGGTTGTGTCGCCTTACTGGAGTGTTCCCAGGTGTCAGTCTGCGCTGTTCTTCTTGCAGATTGTTGTAAACTGACAAAAGGTATCCAGCGATTATCATCTGTATCAAAAATGCAGTAATGGTTTAGTTTAGCTGACATATAAACTCTATATAAAATAAAATAGTACAAAGAAGAACACATTATATATCTACCCCATATTTAATAACCCTGTCAAGACTATTATGGCATGGTTACGACCTCAACATTTGGTCAAGTTAGAAGTCACCACTGTACAAAAATCATTATTTTCTGTATTCCACTTACTATGACTGCAACCTCTGACCATTTGACTCCTGAACTGACCCAGAGTATAAGGAATCCAAAATTTATCAAGGAAATTGCTCAAACAAAAATTGTTCCACATAACCAATTTTCTTTGAGCTGCAATGACCTCGACCTACTGGAAACCCAAATTGGTGGGCTTTTCCCATATCTCAAGTGCTTAAACTCCAAAACTTTTCATAATACATGAATTTTGTATGAAAAACATGGGCAGATTAATGCATTTGATATACAACTGTAAATGTACTAACAAAAACATGGACAAACATATGGAAACTCGCATGGATGCTTTTCTGTTTTATAAAAGCAAACCAAGCAGTTTCATCCATCATCCAAAGACCCACTCTTGTAAAGATCCTGTTTTCTTGAACTATTCCACTCAATATAATATGGAAACCTATTTTCAAACTAAATCAACAAAGCCAATATTCAGATTTAACCACAATCGATAATGTAAATTCAATTGTTTTTATGAGAAGGAGATGAATGGTAAATTTAAATTAATCAATGATTAACTGATTAAATACTTGAGACAAGTGCATGAAAGAGCTTTAATGTTTCTGTTGCACGAGACAAAACCACATCTTTGCTAGTCAAGGGTCCAATATGTTAACACTAACTACACCTTTGCAGATCAAACAGATATTTCAATGTTTCAGGTCTGTGAATTTAATTGAATGCGGCATCACTTGTGTTACTTTGGTAAACACTCTTGCAGACCAGCTCCAGCTGAATCATCAAAATTATGATATTGTCACAGTGTACATGGACTGGGTCCACTGCCAGATTATAGATATCAAAAGTGATCCAACATAAAATACAGAACTTCATCTGGCTGTCACATGGAGTTAACATTTCTGGTCAGTATGTTAATTGGATATTTGATTGCAACATTAGGCTTTAATTATGAGCATTTCTAGTAGAGACTAAAAAACTAGTAAACTTCAGGAAAGAATGAAGCTATTAAAAGTTGTTAGGGCTATGTAATGAGTATTTAACATGTCTAGGTGTATATTGCAAAACCATGACATGCATACAGAATTGCTACACTGTCTACATTCTACTTTACTCATCTTTTTCTGTAACATTTAACACATCTGAAATGCTATTAGCATGGACAGTCAATCCTCTGCCTTAAATGCTATTCTACAACCCCTCTATATTCCTGTATGTAGGAGATGAAATATGTGACAGACAAGGTCATCAGATTCTAATCTGTTCTACTAAAATATGCATGGTTCTGTATGCATTATTTATAGCTGGGAAGTGGTCTAAATAATACTTCAAAACAGCATTCAGTTTTAACATCTTTATTTCAAAATATATAACCAAAATGATTTCTTGCATCATTGTTAAAATGTTGTGTTCCAATCTTTAACAGGATAAAGAAATAAATAATAAATTGTCCAAACTACTTAAGAAATTCAAGTTTGTCAAGAATATACATGATCAACTGCAATTTGTTTTGCAAGCTGTATAATTACATTATAATTATAATTACATTACTTTTTTAGCATCATTTTTTGCACAGCTGTGGAATATCTGAATCCATATTTTTTGTCATCTAGCAAGCAAGTTGGAGAGTGAGAGTGATTCAAATTTAAATTGTGGCTACAACCAGGTTTCATACAATCAAATCTTGAAAAAATACAACTACACTGTGGCCAACAAATGTAGGAGATTTTCATCAAGCAAACAATAATTATTCCCCCTCTTTTCTTTTTTATTTAATGATGTAGAAATAAAACTATTAATTCCTTCAGTTTCGAAGAAAATCAAGGCTTATCAAGGTACTTGACAATATTGTACTTTTGCATTTTGCACATTGTTTACAAGGTCTTGAGGGGCAAGTTCTTTTTTCAAGCTTTTTTAAAAAGGTTTTCCAGGATGTCTATGGAATTCAAGGATCACTATGGATCCCGATTATAGGATGGCAGATTAGGTCTATGTTGTTTGCAGCCAGACTGCTACAAGTTATTTGGAGTGTGTATTGCATCATTTGCTTTCAACTCATGGAATTTACACAGATGACAAATATGCATGTATGACATCAAACACAGTATGTCTTCTAAGGCAACAAGGATTCAAAATAATTTTAATAAATTACTCACATTAAAGTTTGTCTGACAAGCTGCTGCCTCAGGCAAAAATTTCATGATGTTCCAGTTCATCTCTATCTCTGGCTGAAATAATAAATTATGATCTTGTGTACAATCCATTTGTTCAGATAAATTGATCATTGCCTGTAGAATGGGTGAATTATAAAATATGGTAATGATTGAACGAATTACGTCTGCATCATCTTTAATTCTAACTTCCAAAACAAGGCAACTGCAACCTACTTTTGACAAGAGTACTCTTCTCTTAATGACTTTTTTGCAAAGTCTACTGAACATACATGAAAAATGTCAGATTTCAAGATTTTCTGCCAACTACAATAATTTCATGCTGATTCACAAGCCCATAATGATACCACTATTTGGGAAGTACCACCTATTTGGCAGTTGTGTTTTGTATGCTTAATTTGTGTTGTTTTCTTTTTAATTTCATTATATGGTATAACATCACGTTGACCTTTGTTTAAAATCTAGTTTATTTTCTATTTTTTTCTGTAAATAACTAATACAAAGCTAAAATATTCTCCATGTGTATGGGTTTAAAATCTGGATCTATTTTAATATTAGTAAACACATTTATTTGGGTCTGGAATTCCCCTACAATTTACCTGTACTTGACATATTCCAGGTTATATAATATAGTAAGAGTTTCTAAAAGCTATTTTACATTACATAATACCGATTTTTATTTTTTTAAATAATGCTATTTGTGACCGGAGGTAAAGTACAGAACTATATAATCTTATCACTGGAAAGATTGTTTATTCAAGATCAAGCAGAATCAATTTTGTATTGCTGGTGTGTCCTTTAGATCATTTGAGCAGGAATTTATTTCTTCAAATTATACAAGTGATTTTTTTAGCTGGAAATAGAGAATGCTCAAAAAAAATCTTAGAGAAAAAGAGAGATTCACAGGGATTTATAGTAAATTCAAACCTGCAATTATATTAGTGTATTTCAACAAGACTTGGTACAACAATACAATACAGGCTGCCATATGCACATGAACAATGTGTACAGATAAATGTGGACAAATTTTCATTATGTTTAATGCTACCCAATGATGGACTACTGAGAACTTCTAAACATGACAGCCTCAGGGCTTAATTTAATGTGGCAAAGCTCCTTTTCTGACATTCTTTTTATCACAGACTGTAAGCATTTAAAATTATATTACTTCATGCATTATTACTTAGAAAGAGTGCTAATGTAACAGAATAATTATTGACAAAAGATGTAGATGTCTCTACATTTACCAAAAATTTTATTACCTCATCTTCATCATCAGACTTGTTTAACACTTCCTCTTCTTGTTGTCCCTCTTCCTCTGGGTCTTCCTCCTCATCACTTCCTTTTTGATGCTCCAATTCAGGTGGGGCTTGTTCCACACCTGCTTCAGAGGGTAGCTTGCCCTTCACACCACCATGGTTTGCCTATATAGAAAGTGGCACAGATGACAATACAAGACAACATGTGGTATGATAAAATGTTTATAACCACCCGGGAAAATGATGACTTAGTTGACAAAGTTGGTAAACATCATTTTTTCCTAACAGGAAAGCTATAATGATTTCACCATGCGATTTTTTTTTTAGATGTTCACAGAGTGACAATAGTTTATGGCTTTGAGACACTCAACACATTCGAATAGTGAAGGTTGGCAAAATGTGTTGAAGATATCATGCACACAAAATTAAAATGCAATTTTTTTCAACAGCTACTTGACCTATGAAACCTTCAAAGCAGGGCTCATTAATGGAATGTACAAGTATAATTATTAGGACATACATGGACACATTGACAAATATGACTATTACTTAAGGTTAAAGTGCCCTTCATTACACCATATATTTATAACTTGAAGCAAGACAGCAAGGCTATACAGTGTAGTTATTTCCAACTTATACAGTGCCTACATTACATCTAGCTAATAAAGTATTTTTACCTATTCATAATTACAAAATGTAATCTAAGTCCTGTCGGTTAAGCCTGCTTACAAGGATAGTGACTGCTGTACCATATTAATGTATAAACTCAATTTCCTAATTTTGTACCCAAAATAGGTCATCTTTCATCCACATATGGGCCAATACGGAGTCAAGGATGATGCCTTATCAAAACTTGGGCTTTTTGTTTGTAACTTTCAGTGTCATTAATATTAATGGCATCACTACTATTCCCGATTATATGGAAAACAATATCATCCCCCTCTTCTCCTTACCCTAATTTTGATGGGGAGGGCAATTGTTATTTGTATTGTTTGGATACCTGACAATTGTGATCTTTCTCAATAAGTATTTTTCAGTATCAATTGACACCTCTAGATAAACAGTTCATGCAGGGAAAAAGAATTGATCCCATGGCCTAGTAGCATCACTAGGAAAGAGACAAGGAGAATAGTAACAAAAAGATGAAATGTAAAGTTATGCTGTGATAGCAGTGTGTTTTAGCATATTTACAATCTACAAGTTATAAACCACTCATCAATAAGTTATCAAACTGAAGTGTAATGATATTACAATTAATTCTGCTGGAATATGAAATACAATATAATAAGCATTGATCTATAAGAAAGCAAAATGAGTTGTCCCTACCTGATCAAGCCACATCAAATATTCCCAGCACTGTTCATAAGTCATATCTATTAGATGGAATAGTTCCTTTGACTTTATGCTGTTAGTGATGTACTCCACATAAGCCAAAGCATCCATTAGACGCCGTTTCTTGGTGCAGAGAACAATCCGATTGAAGTTCGCATAAACAATCTGGGAACCCAGCCGTTTGAATTCAGCAATTAACTGAAACAGTATATAAAGACTGGATCTAAATTATATGTGTCTATAAAGATTCACATTTTAAATATTCTCATTTTTAATGCTCGTAATTACTGACATCCATATTTGATCAGCATCAACTCAAGACCTACAATGTAAACATATGAAACATACAAAGTATAAGTATACCCATCTTACACATGAAAATTCACAAAATGACAAAGGGTGGAACTATTATAAGACTATCACAATGCAGTTACTAAAACCTTTCCAGAGCCATGTAGTATTCTGATGTAAAATAGTTATTTTCTTTGATATCATTTACAAACTATTGAGTAACTTATGTTAAAGTTGACTCCTGGAGAGTCATTGGAGGAGTTAACAATGGAACAACTTGCTAACAGGTGCATCAACCAGCTCCTACAATAGTGTTTGGGCTATAAACTTTTTATTCTAACAAAAAAAAGGTATTTTCCACTGGATAATTTTCACCTTTATACTTTATAGCATACATTATTCTTCTCCCTTTTACAATCAATAAAGTAAATCAAAGATTGGAATATAAAAAATAAGGCAGAAAAATTAACAATATTTATCGTTTTAATATCAATGCCGCCAGTGTTTTATGCTTGAAATTTGTCCATAACTTAAGTAGCAGTTACTGTTATGGAGGGTAAATGTTTACTTGGTTTTTGTTTTTTTTTTCTTCCCAGATAGTCTTGATTGAGACCACAGAAACGTTTAGAATCATTATGTTTAGCTTGATGGAAGTTTCCATTAAGATAACCTATAACCTGGTCATTATTTTAGGATTGCAGATATTGTAGTTAACAGTTTGTTTTTACTTTCAATTTTTGATTTATTGATTTAAATTAATCACTGGGATTAAATAGTGCTCTTTGACTTTATGACTAAATTGAGATTATTATAAATTTGTTTACTGACATTCTGAATTATATCATTTGAAATTAATACATCAAACAGAGCACATCAACACTATTGGGAAATAAATTAGCCGTTAAATTTTTACAAAACTTGGTTTTTTTCCCCCCCTCTGTTACCTAGTTAACCCTTTCATCACTAAGTGATTTGTAGGCATAGAGTCCTCAACACTAAGTAACTTTGGAGTTGTAAAGCAAAATGACTTGTGGACTTTGAAACAACATAACTTTGCCAATGTTAAAGATATCTGGCTAGATTAGGTGTCAAAATCAAGGTAAAAAATCAAACTTTATGACTAATTCAATAAAATGTGCATATATATTACAACTGTTAAAATGCAGGTACAAACAGGTAACAACAGGTAAAATACAATTATTTTATTACCTCTTAGAAAACATAGAATGTTCTCAAAACTTGTTCAATTGACCCTAGATGTACTAGTGAATAATCATAGTAGCAACACAAGTCTTTCTTTCATGGTGTCCATAATATATAAAATTCTATAAAATTAACCAAAATGATCTCCAAGGTGAGATCTGTCCACACACCTAAGTGACCTATATCGCCTCTGCCACGTTTGATCGTCGCATTGAAGTTCGTTAAACGGACAATTTTTCCAAAACCTTCATCTGAATAGAATATTTGAAAATAATCCGAAGCTTCCTGGAGCCATATAACTCTCGGGTGTGCCCATCTCTGTCAGAAAACTGAAACAAATCTCTTTGGTTTTCGGGCTTCGTCCAAAAAAAAAAAAAACCACGTGGAGCGTACAATTCGTCTGGTTCAAAACCTTCAAAGTCATCTTCACTGTCATCACTGTCACCCACAAGTGCATTCCATTGTCTCTCCATACGTCTTCCCTCATTGTCAAACAAATTTATCAGGTCAAAATTATTTAAATCTTACGAAAACTCGCCTCTAAAAAAAAAAAAAATCCTTCAAACGCCGCCATTTTGGATACAAATTTCAGCATTCGGAAACTACGTTAAAAGTTCCTACTTTGTTCGTTATTTCTAGTTGTATACAAGCTAAACTCACGAGATAATCCAAATATAACATCTACATTACCAGATGGAAGTTATTTGAGGTATTCCGAAGATATCTAGTCGGGTACTATAACGTTAACAAAGAACACTGCCCCAGACCGAAAACTCGGTCCATAGTGTTGACGGGCTACTTCCCCTGGACCGCATATGCGGTTTGCCGTGATGAAAGGGTTAAAGACCCAAGTTGTAACAGCAGCAGTTATATGTTCACAAATGTGAAAATTTGATAACAAAATTTTCAAATGGCATAAAAATCTAATAAGGTCAATTACACATGCATGTATATATGCCCAACAAATCTGTTCACCTATGGCTGTTGATTTACATGCTAATAAGTTTTCCTGAAAATAAAATATGCATACAAATGGTTTAAAAGTGTAAAAATAAAATCTTTATAAAGTTCTAAAATGGCCTAAATGTCTAGTTAAGTCATCTACACATACATACAAATAAATTTGTTCACATTGAAGTGTGTGTGTGTGTGTATGTGTGTGTGCACGGGATTGAAAAACAGGACCAAATCAACAATGCCCCTGCCGTCTGTAGTGGGGCACAATACCAATACCAAAACAAAATCAACTATATCCCTGCTACTTGCAGTGAGGCATAAAAATGACATGATCAAATCAACTCTCTGCTGCCTGCAGTGAACTATTATGATATTCGGACTGGTTTCTTTAGCAGAATGCTTTTGGGAAGAGAAAGAAGGATCTGAGATGATGATGGAGAAGAGAATGTAGAAGCAAGCTTAAGTATTGATGCAAATTAAGTTCAGATAAATTTTAATAAAAATACTCTTCAATTCTGCAGGAATAAATCATAATGTACGGCTTGGCCAAATAGGTCCAAGTGCATCTTATAGTTTTCCAGGTTTTGTACAAATCAAAATACTACAGGAGAAAGATTTAAGATATATTATTCATTTTACCTGCAGGAAAACTTTTTTCATTAAGTTGTGAAGTGTCCTCCTCAGAGCTGGATCATACAGCAATGCAGAGGGTGAACGCAGCCACCTGTCAAGGGTAATAATTGTGTAAACAACTGTAGACCCCATAATGCTTAAAAAGCCCATTTTAACAAATTGTACAAGGAAGATGAATTTGCTAAAATGCATTTTCCAAATTTATGTTATGGTGTCAGAAAGATCACATTCTAAATGCTGATATTACGTACAAAAAGTTGCAACATTTTATCACATCATGAGCCACATAATTTCTCCTTCAAACTGAGAAAACCTGCCATTTTTCACAACTTTATGCATTAATGTTTTTTGGAAACATCTGTGAGTAAACAGATTTCAGTGCAAAGCTCAAACACAAGATTTGCCAATACCTAAAATATAAGCCAATAATACACTGTTGGATTGTCTAAAGCCTAAGTTGATCCTTCAAAACATTCCAGAAACATAGCTGATCACCAATCCCATTTTTTTTTATCTGATGCATGCTTTTCTTTGTAGATTTGCTTTTAAAAAGTGGGCTAGATTTTCTTCATTTCTTCTCAAACCAGTGTGTGTGTGTGTGTGCCATTTGCAAAGGTTACTAAATGAGTTATTAACAGAATTAGTTAAATTTATCACATTACTACTTACGAATGCTGTAAAATAAAAAAAGAATGAATTTTGATGAGTTTGCAGATTTAAATCTTTTGACTAATATATATAATTTAACTAGCTTGTATTTGAAGACTAACTGAAATTAGTTATTGTGGGTTTGTACCAGTAAAATCTCACCAAGAACCATTGACCCATGGGAAGCTACTGGTAATATGAAGTCCAGTCTATATAAATAATTAAAACATTCAAAGCAAATAGTAAATGAGCCCCCACCGACTCAATGCGAGTCTAATTGCAATAGTTGAAACATTTTAGTAGGTAGGTCAAGTTTCATTTTTTAAAAACAAAACACAAAGCATTAGATGTAATTAAAATGATTAATTTATCTAATGTACTAAGCACTTCAAATACTGGGCAAAACTGGTTCAATTAGATTCACAAATTAATTTTGGATATATATATATATATATATATATATATATATATATATATATATACACACACATACATATACACACACACAGAGTGGGGGAAGAAGTGCAAGGGTGAGTAACCAGACCCAGGAATGTTAGCATGTTAGCTGACCAGAAAAAAATTTTTTTTTGCCTGTCAGGACAACATTCTCAACACTGACAACTTATTTTATTTACATGTAACAGTATATTACAAAAATCTCAACAGTTTTCTTTAATATTCTGAAATGTAAAGCGTTAAATATTGATGAAGAGATTTTCTGGGGTATTTGTAGGATCATTAAACATTTGTTAAATGTTCAGAACCACTTTTTGCACTAAACTACAAAACTGGGTATTCTATAAAGTGTTTTGTGTGATCATTTCAACATTTCATATTGGGATAGCAATCTAATTGTTGACCACCCAAGACCCCTATAAATTCTCCAAATAGGTTGCAATGACAAGCCAAAAATATTACCTGTAGAAATGAATGATCTGATTATCTGCAAAGACATTTCCATACGTTGCCACATCCCTCACCCAACCGTGGACCATGCTCTTCATTATTCTGTAATGCATGAAAAATAACTATAGCCATGATAGTACAATGGACGTAACTTGGTGGAAAAAAGTTTAATGGTTGGCATCTATGCACTGGGGTAAACTGGCTTTATTATATGTGAACTAGGATGCCCAATTGTGTATGAAAGACTGCTAATGTCTCAACAAAGGGCGATAAATAATTTGCATCAATAAAGATTAAACTTTCATCCTCGTTATCAGCTCAGAGGTAACAAATGGCTGTGTTAAATGAATTCGAGTTACCAATGATAATCTTTCCAAAATGGAAGAAAGTATTGTCAGTTTGGTTTAGTTCAGTGGAAAAAAAGATCAGTCATTTCAGTCAAACATGAACAGGCCTGTGTTCCCTCATTTTGCTGACATTTCCCTAATATCTAATTTCAATAGCAGTTGGCCATGAAATATGGATACGTAGAATCCTTTCTAAATTTTTTCCAGTGCTGCTTGATACACATGTTGCGAAAGCAAATGTTTACTGATTTCTCCAGTTGTTATACCTTCATCCACGTTTGACAATTACTGCAAGGCCTCTATGCCAGGATGCTTTCAGTCAGTTCGCAGTGTCTATTAAGCAGCCCCCCCATGTATAAATTCTTTCTTAGCAATGTCCATAATATTCGATGGTGGACTGGTATCATTTCTAAAATCGTGAAAGGGCTTTGAGCTAGGATGCTTTCTGTCAAATTCTGGAAAGAACCTGTTAAACGTTTTTAGTAGCAGCAGTTGTGTTTGTAGAAACTTGAAAACCCTTCATGCCAAAATGCCATAAAATTTGGTCAAATGTTGCTGAATGGTTTTTGAGAAGTCATTTCAAGCTTTGTTTCTTTTTTTTTTTTTTTTTGTTTGGTCTCTTCAATAATTTGACAGTGGATTAGCATCTTTACATATTTAAATGGCATTTATGCCAGGATGCTCTGTCAAATTCTGTTTGAAGTTTTTTTTAAAAATCGAGTTGTACAAATGATTTTTCAATGTTTAGTAACAGTTGCCATAGCTGATGGTAGACTTGCATCATTTTCATGCCAGGATGCATTAAATTTGGTCAAAGACTGTTAAGCAGGCATTTTAAAACTTGTCTATCATTTTCATGGTGGTTTTCTTTAATGGTAGATTGACATTACTTAAACCAATTTGAAAGAGCTTCTGCCACATCTATCTGGTTTATGTTAAGTTGTAAATAACAATTGTGAATGGACAATGCATACCCGACAATGGACCATTCCGTTCGCCATCTTATGGCCAACGAAGAAAATGTATAGCAGAATTAAAGTAAATAAATTCAGAAGCAAATAAATTTGAAATCTTTGACCAGGTTGGTTGAATTTGGTCCAGTGGTTTTTGAGAATAAGCTGAAAACAGCAATCCTTGACAGATGACTGGCTCCGATCTATACCACATGGCCATGCATGTTAAAAATGATTAAGCAAACAGAAGGATTTTTTTCTTCATAAAAAGTAGGAATAAATAGAAAGGTAATCTGCATGAGTACTTTGAATGTAACCTTATTTCTGTCCTGTGTTTAATTAGCCTCTTTTTTCAAACTGGTTTATATGTACATAAACCATTTTTCATCTTTACTCACAGTGATTAAGATTTTGCGCTATTGATCTTGAAATAGTTATCTTTCTTTTTTACCCTAAATGCAAACCCTTTGCAAAGTTTGGTCCAGATCTGTTATAGAAAACCAATGCATTTATGCAGACACTCAGACTTGTGTCCCTTAGATTGGCCTTCTCAGTAACTCAATGTTGGTTCAATTTTTATTAAGTTGTAATAATCTACTGTACAAGAACTTCTTAATTTAAGGACTGTTTTAGTAAACCTGATGTGTAGAATCTCATGGGTTGACACAGAAATCATTTTGCCTCTTTCAGTCATAAGATATGGACAGTTGACCAGAAGTCAATAAGTTCATCCAACCCTAAGTTCAAGACAAAGTTTCTTCTTTCTGTCAGTGATCTTGAGTTTTGACTCCAATATCAGTAATATTCTTTCTTAATCTGTGTTCATGACATCCATAAAATCTGGCAACTACAGATGGCGTTGAACTCACGTTGCACAAATAATTTTCCTTTCATTCACAGGAGCAATTCCGAGTTTGGTACTGTGAGTGGACAACTTTTGTACTGTATAACAACAGAACTGACATCAGATTGCCATAAAAAAATAAAATTGTCCAACTCATGACACGAGTATAATAAAACAAGCTGGGAAAAGGAGGGGGGAGAGGAGATAGAGCTACTTGAGAAAGAATCTATTGAAAACAGCTATAATTTTCCTGTGTACTATTTGATTGCAATACGAGTTAACAAGCACATTTATTTTGAAATTAGATTTCTCCTCGACCATAAATGTAACAATTTCTCAACATACATTGAAAGCTTATAGAAAACAAACTAGTATACATTTTATAGTGAAAAAGTATATCTTCATGTAAAAAGCATGATGAGCTATGTTCCAACAACTTTAGAGAATATTTTCTCTGTAGTCAAACTGCTTGGTTTAGCACTAATCAGTGATCTAAATTTTCTCTCAATCCTGAATCCCTACATTAATACCTGAAAGTGATGGAGCAGAGAGCCGTTTCATCATAACTTGTCATGGTTGTAGCTGCTCCCTGACCTTGTACCATCTCCTCCAAAGAGGATTGGGGTAATGTGTCAAAACTGACAGCACTGGCACCCTCCTGATCATTTACATGAGAGGACTGCAAATAGAAATTGTCATTGCCAATTATTCTTACATTACAAGGACTGCTATATCTGGTTAAACATCTGGTATATTTATTTAAATATCAACTGTAACAAAATCAAAACACTCCCCCACCAACCCCAGGCAAACTGAACAAGATATTTGAATAGTTTTTTTCTTGCTCTCAAAAAAACGCCCATACTTTTTGTATGTGGTGTAAAATTTATGTACAACTCAGCCTAGTTATAGCATGCTAACTGCAGTCCATAACTACCTATTTAAAAGACACAAGTTAGGGTCCATAACTTCCTAACTATAACATGCTAGTTGGGGTACATAACTGCATACCTAGTTACAACCTGATAAAAGTGGTTGTTCTTGTTGTTCTGGGGGCGTAACACTATTTTTCAGCACAATTGGCTATACATGGCAGCCAGTATTAATGGTGGAGGAAGAAACCGGGAAATCCACGGAAAGAACCACCAATCCACGCGAAGCTACTGGCAAGCTTTCTCACATATCCACATTCGCCAAATCTTAAGACTTGAACCCACGCAGTGATCCATAACGGAAAGCGCTTTAGACCACGCGGGACTGCCACTAAAAGTGGTACATAATTGCCTAGTTACAACATGCTAGTTGGGGAACACAACTTTCTAGTTATAACATGCTAGTTGGGGTACATTAACTGCTTACTTAAACCATGCTAGCTGGGGTACATAACTGCCCATCAAATGTACTGAACCACTTTTGTAACATGAAAGTTCATGTCTTGTGAAGCAAATGTGGGAGAAATAGGGGTGATGTTTAAAGATTATCAAATAGTTATATTTATAGCATCAATAAAGTTTGTCAGAAAATTAGCACATGGGTGGATTGGTGTGGGTTGGAGATCCAAATCTGCAATTATTAGGTCCATACTTTATTATTAACCACTGAAAAGAAACTGACACCAGGTTTTCATAAATACCTCAATTTGTGTTCATTTCTAATCAAGTTTTGACTTGAATCAACAAAGTTCAACATGATCAAAATCAACTCAAAAACCAATCTTTCCATCACCTTCCTTCGATCATCAGTACAGAGAGAGAGAACTGCATGTATTCCCTTATAGTACGAAATTTGCTCAGGATTTCAGCAATACAAAATGTGATTTGTGTACTGTATATGTGTGCCTGTGTACCACAGATGCTGACCAAAGTCGAATTTACAAATTGTCCAGAGTTTGCATTATGGGTCACTGTGTGCAATGTGTGATTTCGTTTTGTAACGAACTTTAAAAAATTTTCAGTCATATTGCTATGATGTCTAGTGTGACAGTTTATAGTGATGTCTAAGCCCTGGAGCATCATGCCACAGTCCATTACTATTAAAATCAGGAAGATGCAGCATGTAAATCAGCATTTTAAGGCTCACCCGTGGACTTCACATGTACTAGCAGTCTGTAATTGAGAATTATAGTGAAATTTTCTGAATAGACAAATTGTCAGCTGTTATTTACATAAGCACTAGCAAATGTAATACCAATGTGACGTGTTAAAGATGATGAGATCAACTATAACTTAGCATTTATGATTTATGCCAATTGTACTTCACCTGTCTTGCTGCCTCCTGGCAAATATAATAGTCAACAATAACAGAACACAATGGTTTGAAGGTTGGCTACGTTTTATGACACGCAAGTTATTTAGTGCCAAGGCTAATGAAATAAATGTAGCTGAACTGATGATAGGATCCAATTCTGTCACCAGGCCTTCATGATGCAAATGCACCACCGATATGAATGCAGATGCCTAAATTAAATGCAGATGCCTAAATTAAATGGTTATATTAACTGGCCACATATATTGTACGAATGTTTCATGTTAGTCACTAAAAAATGAATGTTATGTATGCACACCAAAAAAATGTTTAAATAGACTTAAATATCTGCTTTTTTAAAAATTAAAAAATTATTTGCCAATCTCCATAAACTATAGGGAGTTTCCTCTTGCCAACATAGGATCTGATGTACATTTATCTCTTCTATTCAACCTATACATTCAAGTGTTTAATTTCCCCATGTAAATGTCTGATATATTATACGATCATGCTTTTGTATAGCAATTATTGTGCACTGTTTTGCATATGGATGTAACCAAAAGAGTGATGATGGGACAAAAGGGTTCTTTCTTTTTTCCGAAAGATGTCATCTGCTGCAAATAACGTGGATTGAAGCTGTGAGATCGAATAGGGTGAGGAATGGGGAAAGTCCTAAATCCTAATGTTCTCTAAGGTGCATATGAGGAGAGGGACAGAAAGAGCATTAAGTAAAATAAAGGACTAAAGTAATGTTATTGCAGATGTAAAATATTAATGTTTGAAATAATCATAATACTTTTTTAACATGCTGAGTTTGATCCAACCCTTTATTTAGCATTATTACAATCAATATGAACTAAAAAGTATTTTTAAAAAAATCTGCGACTTTTATCATTTATTGGTGTACAAGTTCATACATACACACATGCATGCATACATTTATAGACATGCTTTTTTACCATATATATTTGGGACACGATAAAATAATTATTTTTCCTGTCCCACAATTTATGATGAAACATTTATCATCAAGGTGTTGTCTGAAAACTTAAGAAATGAAACAATTTCTTGTTGAAATTTGTATGCCCCTCCCCACTGCATGGTACAATACAAAAGATAAAGAAAAGATTTATTTGAAAATAAAATGAAAGAAACTAACTTTGCATTGTTATCATTTATTCCTTCTTTTTCTTTATGCAAAATATATATTGAAAAAATCCACAAATCCTGTATCAGAAGCCGGCTGGTGTATGCATCTTACTGTAGTGTGTATAACTCGTGTAAGATAAAAAAAAATGCAAATGAGCCAGAATTATCACCCAATTGCTTGAAGACACCTGTCATTCACGCACAATGCATAAGGTGAAAAATTACCAAGATTGTACTATATCATGGTTAACTATATGATGGTATCTTGCAAATAAAAATAATTATTTGAAAATACATTCTGAGTGCAAATGATAATCTTTTCGCTACCACTGTTTACAAAAGTATTATTAAAGCAAGTTATTTACCCTATGAAGAGCAATAAACATTTGTATGATTACATATGGCAAACATATAGAAGCCCAGCAATATACTTTGTGCATAAAATTACCAACAGGATATCAAATACAAAGGTTATTTAATTACAAACCATGCCAACCCCAGAAACTGAAACTGACTGGATTTGTTTTAAGTGTGCAAATATTTTCAACTTTTTTAAATGAAGCTTTCTGACATAAAGAAAGCCATTTTTTTCCCCATTGGATTTTTTCAAGTATGCTTTTTTTTTTACAAAGTCGACTGACATAGGGAAGTCAACATCAATTTCATTTTACTTGTATTAATGGGAAATGTTGAAAATAAACCAAAACAATTAAACAGTTCTCAAATTGACACAATCTAGCATATCATACACGCATAGCAATATAAGGCAGTAAATTAGTTTTCAATAGTTTCATCTAAACATTCCCTATCCATAATTTGTTTTATTTTGGAAAGAAGAAGCATGTACTTCATCTTGTATGTCATTTTCGGTTGGCATCCTTTGTATGTTGGAAATCGTAGCTAAGAGGAAGTAATAGTGTTGTATACTTCTATTTCGAGTTATTAAATTATTTCTTCTTTACACTTGTTAATTTTTTACAATTCTTTTTGTGTGAGTACAACTACTTTTAATCATGTAATGATATAAAAAGAAAATTGTTACAGTATGGCCGGGACCTTTATCAAAATTCAAAATCTGAGTTATAACTGAGACTATGACGTGACCATGATTTATACTAGACCTACAATGTAATGATGAACACAATAACAATGTAGAGCATACTAACTGTCCATGCAGGAACAATAACTATGCACCCTTTGATAAGGGCAAACATTTACCAGAGCATCTGTCCATTTAAGTGTGTGTGTGTTGGGGGCAGGTATTTGGATTTTTAAAAATGTTTCATTCATATTGCTACGATGTCTGCAGTGTGGCAGTTTATAGTGATGTCTAGTAATGGGGCAACATGCCACATACATGTATCATGATATCCCACCCAGTCCCAAGTCATGAACTCACAAAAAAATGAGACAAGATGCAAGTGATTTGTAAGGACAGTTGTATTAGACCACATGGCCACACAGGGAAACATGAAATTTAAAGATTAAAAGGTGTATCGTAATCAAACAACCATTGATTTTAATCTAATGAAGATATATTCTATATTTTTTATATCATAAAGTTCAACTGTTTATTGGAACAATATCATCTGTCTGTTGTTGGTACTTGAGTTGTACTAAACATGTTTGCCTAACTGGAATCTGTTATTCATATATTTTATCTTTCTGAAATACTTTATCCACAAAAGTAACATTACAAAGCAAACTATATCCGTTTTATTTCATAATGGAAAATCGTACTCTAATGCTTGGTTGATCAACTTTTTTTTGGTTGCCAATCTTTAAATGCCATTGAGTCTGATTTTTTTTTTACCACTAGTTCTTACCTCGATAATGGTGTTAACTGCTAAACTGGCCACATCCAATTCTACACAGACTGTGGAATATGCAGCAGGATTGTTAACCTCAACGCTAGAACTCTCCTCAAGTTCCATACACAATCTGGAATGTGTGGCATCATTAGCATAAATGCATGTGTGCAGAATATCAAATATTCAGATCTTCACATAGTAGTCAAAATAACCAAACAGAACCATTAAAAAAAATATCTGAAAGGCGTGCAAACTTTGACAACAAAACCACGAGTTTAAATAACATACAATACACTGGTTCAATTTATTGTATATATAACATCATTCTTTTGGCATAATGGGGGCAAATCCTGTCACAGCACACTGCCCCGGCCCAGCTCTGAATTGTTCTAAAGGATACCTCAGGACAAGATACATGTTGGAGTTTGTAGGGTTGTGAAGTGTCCGATACCTGTATGTTGAGCAGCATGGGGCTGACATGAGGTATATAGGAACAATGATACCGAAACTTGACAAGTCCGATCCTGAGGATACTATTATGACAAACATCAGCCGATACTCCATACATGCACCATAGGAAGCTGGTATGAAGTATATGGGCATAATAGTCGTTTACATTTAAGCACTGACACAAATTGGGGTTCAAAAGCAAAGTCTTGAATGAATGAAAAATATTCACAAAGCTTTCCTTTATCTTTTATTATTTACACAACTATGAAAATTGAGACGCACAAAAATTTTTTCAAGTGATTACAAAATATTTAAATCAGAAGTATGACTTTCCAAATTGTAGCAAGTTCAGCAAATCAGATAAAATGATAAATAATCATGTCATTATTCATTGTTATACTTGAAGGGCTGGGGGTAGTGAGAAGAGACAGACATGACTTTTAACTGCCAGTCATATAGCTCTGTAGTTGACAAACTTTCTTAACATACCTTTAAATCACTCAACTCATCATCTATCAATTTAAAGATCATGTTGTGGTTACAATTCCAAACATGACTGTGTAATAACTAGCACTTAAATGACTACCAGACTTCAACGATGATCAAGTTTCTATGCCTTTTTTAATAGATCTTTGGTTTGTCCTTTTTAACAATGATTAGTAAATTAATTCTAGTGAAATGCGTTTATCTCAGAATTCAAATGTCTTTCAAGTCCTAAGCATGTTCTGAAGTAAAAACCTCAAGATAACCTTTTCAAGATAACCACTTAAATTCAAGCACATTTCTAAATTATTTTAATATTGGGTTTAGGTGGAATTTCATATGCAACAATCAAACAACCATAAACATCCTAAAACTCAACAAGAAGAAATAAAACAAAGAGAAATCCCAATATAACATTTATAGAGGAATGGAACATTTTAACATTCATTTTTAAATCTTATTGTCACAAGGCAGGCATCAAATACAAACAACCCTCTTTATGGCAAAAATTTAAAATAAAAAAAAAAAGCAGCAACTGTGATTTTGAATTCATGTATATACATTGTTAAGGTCAAACCTGTTGTCATCAGCCTCTTTGCCTCCCAAGTCTGGCCGCTCTGTTGGTGAACACCACATGATGTGATTGTGTTTATGAAGATGTCGAGCCAGGAAAAGATCACAGCCAAATAAAGTGATGTCTTGAGGCAAATTGCCAACAGGAATATGCAGGTATCTAGACTGTTCTATCATTGCCTGTTTGGAAATTAGATATACATGCCATACTAAGTAAATCAAGATTAAGCAAGATTGCATTTTTATTTATTTTTTAAATACAATATTTATTCCGACCCAATTTGAAAGCACACATTTCTCTCTAACCCTTTCAAACATGTACATCTTAATTGAATGGATGTGTGCTGTACATTTTAACAGCATATCAGTACAGTGCTGGCTATTCAGAACAGTGCTGGCTATATGGTACCAACTAGAAGCATTAAGAGACACAAGTCAAATAAATACTTTATTGAAGTAAATTTAGTCTGAATATCAACATTTAAAAAAAATAAAACCCAAACCTCTAAATCACCAACTGTTGAGTACTTGTCTCCAATTCATAACTATGGAGAAAAAAAATTCACTAATTGTTCTGATTAAAATCAAGACCTTGGATATAACAAAGGTTTGATGGACACAAATACAAGGTCATGTTCTAGTGAACTTTCAATTCAACAATCAGATTACAACTTACACTAGAACCTTTATTCTTGGTGCCTGTCAGTCCTCCTTATTACAAACAGAATATCAAATTTACTTGGATTGTCATAAACTGTCATAAAACTGGATCACCACATCAATTTAGTCAGACAAACATGCATACCAAATATTCATTTGTCTGCCTCTTGGGAGTTTTCCTGATGTTTGCAAAGTTTTATTACAAATAAATTCAAAAATGTGCCTCAAAATATAGCTGTAAAAATCCCTGCAAGTAATTCTCTAATGGCCTGAGAATCCAATCAGGTCATCTACATATGAACAAAAAAAGCATGCCAATCAAATGTAATTTATCCATTTCAAGCTAGCAAGGCTTTAATCCACAAAGTCCAAGGAATTTAATTCTCCAGGTAATGACCTGAAAATCTAAGAACGTTTGCATGTGAACTATCTACCAAATTTCAGTTTAATTACCTAAGTTTATTTTGCTTAATTGTGCTAGCAAGATTTTGAAACAAGAAAAAGTTTTAAAACTGCAAAAATCTTGAAATCCTAATCAGTTATCTACTTGTGAGCCTAAATGACTATATACTTGTAACCCTAACTGGTTATCTACTTGTGACCCAAGGCAAAGGGTGTTGTAAAATTGCATGGCTCAAGTTAAAACATTTCTGTGACGTAGTGCTTTAATGGTTTGGGGGCAGATATCAAGATTTACAGTCATCTGCAAAACAACATGCCACCTTATTCTGATATCATAATTGGGACATGGCCTGGGCAGATAGTGTAATTACTGACCTGCAAAATGATGTCTACATTCATATAATGTTGTATCATTCTCCTGCAACCAACTCTTTGCCAATCTAAAACATTGTATAGCACCTCACTGCAAAAAAAAAAAAAAAAAAAAAATTCAACACCCATTAACCTGATTTATACAAGTTACAAATGAAAATATATTTTTTGTTTCAAACCACTTTATCTCACATGTACATTTTTTGTTTTGAACTTTTGTAGATTGCATTTCTATTTTTTTTAAACACAAGTTTTATTCTGACCAAATTTCAAAGTAATCCTTTGAAAACAATAGAACAGTTGCGACATCTACAAATTTACAGTACCCACAAAAATGCATTTTTTAAATCAACAAAAGGAGGGGGAGGGCACAAAACCACAAACACTGATATGCATGAAAAAAAAAATACATTAAATCACTGAATTCAAAATTTCAAATATATTTAGTTTGAGCATCAAGAGTAGATTGCTAAAAAGGCACACAATCTTCACCTGTCATCTGTAAAAACTTTTTGACCTGTGTAATGTGTACAATAATACAATATCCATTTGGTATGCAAACAGTTGGAAATATTCAAATACAATATTTTTCTTCTAAATGAACTGTCAGTATGTTTATCACATGTAACCTAAGAATAAGTATCTGTATCAGTGTATAGTATTGTTTCTCAATGAGCACTTGGAATTTTGTTGTTGTTGGGCTTAACGCCATTTTTCAGCACACGATAGGCATGGCGGCCAGTATTAATGGAGGAAAAAACCGGGAAATCACCGGAAAGAACCACCGACCCACAAGAAGCTACTGACAAGCTTTCTCACATATCCACATTCGATGAATCCTAGACTCGAACCCAAAGCTTTCTCACATATCCACATTCGATGAATCCTAGACTCGAACCCACACAGACAGAGGTGAGATGGCAGTGATCCATAACGGACTGTGCTTTAGACCACTCAGCCACTTGGAATTTTAAGCACACTGCTAGAAAGTCATCCAAAATATTTCTGGTAACAACTTTGTTGATTAAAGTACAATTTTTAATCTGGATCTGTAATCAATCTTATATCTGGTAAATAGTGATATTCAATTACATCTTTTCACATTTTATCCATTTATTTACCTGTCAGTTATGTGTATTGGCACGAGAGGGAAGTCCATTAGCCCAGGCATCATAGATGTCAGGTGAGAGAAATCTAAGTAAAGAAAACAAGGAGATACGGTTTAGACTAATTTTGTATTTAAAACACAAGTATTGAAAATAATGCTATTTAAAATTGCATATGAAAAACAACATTATACATCTTTTATGTCAAACTCCTTTACCTTTGACCCCAAAATAAATTTCTCTTATTCAAGAGTGCTATTATGAAGTTCCAAAAGCTTATTGGGGGAGAGATATATGGAAGATAAAGACTGCAGCTCTGAAAATCTGAAGGGGGGGGGGACGAAGTAACTGCTACTCTGTAAAACTCAAATCTTAAAAAGACAAATGAATGTACACAAAAAAAAATTAAATAAGATAAAAAAGGTTGCTAATATGTAATGTTCACAAGTTCGAACAGCTAGGTAGTGTTAGCTTAATAATTAGGTTTAGGACGAGTCATATATAACTGAAAACAAAATGAAAGTGCCATCAGTGAAAGTGACATTATAAAGTTCTGATAAGGTAATATAGGTACTGATATTAAACAAATGTTTCACTTTATAACTTTCTAAAATAAAAACAATTTTCAAATTGCACAAATTCATACCATATGGAGATTGTACAGAGATATAGGTAGGACCTCTCTTCTCATCCTTGTATGCTGACAAAAGTCGCTGAATTCCACGATGAACCTGTTTGACATCTTTCTCTAACTTGTAGTCCAGATGGTGACCACCAGGAGGAAGCATATCTTCGCCTACACCCTTCAAGATCCTAAATAATGAACAGTTTCATTTTTGTACAATACTCACAGAATTACTAATATTCACCAACTTGAAGGCTTATATGTGCATTAAATGGAATGTATGAAGAATGGGTTTATAATTTTACAAACACTGATGACGAGTCTGGCTCTTTACATGCATCATCTGCATTAGGTCAACAAAACAAAAGTATAATCTTGTTAACTGTCAACATCCTGCATTTTTTCATTTTCTAAACTCAACTAGGGTTTCTTTAAAAAAGGCTTTACAATATTTATAATAAATTATAAAGCAAAGATTTTAACTGAACATAAAACAGCCTGACAGACAAAACAAGCAACAAGCCCTATGCTAACTTTTACTAGCATGATTTAAAACAAAACCAGATTCTAAAAGTTGGAAATAAAGATCTTGCATTACAGTCCAAAACTATGTGGAGATCAGCTTTATCAGATTCAACTTAATCTAGGATAAGATAAGAAGTACATTCTGATAAAGAGATCAGCCCTGCATGGTTCTACTTAAGCTAGGATCAGTCCAAAATACATTGATGTTCTGATCAGTCTCATCAGATTCCATTTAATCAGATCAAAGAACATTCCAGTGAAGAGATCAGTCTTGCATGGTTCTACTTAATTTACAATCAGTCCAAAATAAACTGATTAGTCTCATCAGATTCTACTTAATCAAAAGCTCATTCTGATGGGTGATTAACCTAGTTGATTTTACTTAATCTTTGATTAGCTCAGCCTAACAAAGAATCTATTTAATCTGCAATCAGCCCATAATTCACTAATGTTAGGACATGGTTCATACAGATCTAGGGCACACAAATTCAAAAGTGCCTTCAAGATCTTTTGCAATTTTCATAGTTTATCCTTCATCAGTAAAATTAATTTAAATGAATGCAGAACGCTGAATTTAGATAAGTATTTTGAAAGCAAAGAGACAAAAGTCGTAAAAATGCACTGCATAGAAAGTTGCATGAAAGCATTATTTGCTTTCATTAGTATATGTCATAGAATACTTGCTTAGCATTTCTCTCTGCATTAAAGATCGAGTTCAGGTTGGGCATTTGGTCACTTCGGACAGTATCCACTACAAACACAGTGCCTTTCTTGGACATGGGGAAGAAAACACCAAATATCATCTTGTTTCCACTGAAACAAAAAAAAAGTAGAGAGAATTGCATACAAAATATTGACAACGACTGTAGTCATGCTATGGCAGCAGTCATAATCTACACATCTGAAATACAATGAAGAAATGCAAGGATTTTGTGAAAAAGTTACCTGTAAATGGCACCATAAAGAGCATATCTAATAAATACACAGGGGATATAAGTGGATAAGCTTCACATGTATAAAACTAACGCTTCACTCGTATAGTATTAATGTAGTTTATATGATTCACACACAGTATTAATGTAGTTTATATGATTCACTCATAGTATTAATGTAGTTTATATGATTCACACACATAGTATTAATGTAGTTTATGATTCACACACATAGTATTAATGTAGTTTATGATTCACACACATAGTATTAATGTAGTTTATATGATTCACACATAGTATTAATGTAGTTTATATGATTCACACATAGTATTAATGTAGTTTTTATGATTCACACACATAGTATTAATGTAGTTTATATGATTCACACATAGTAATAATGTAATCGAGTTTCAGGAAATATATAAGCTTCACGTGTAAAGTACTAGTATTGTTAGGTTGGCATTGGGAATTTAGAAAAACATTGATGCCATTGATGGAACTACTTAACATTTTTGGTTTTCACTGAATTATCAT
The DNA here is from genome assembly GCA_016746295.1 of Potamilus streckersoni. Taxonomy (NCBI): domain Eukaryota; kingdom Metazoa; phylum Mollusca; class Bivalvia; order Unionida; family Unionidae; genus Potamilus; species Potamilus streckersoni. Next base: position 312,856 of record JAEAOA010000951.1, on the reverse strand, counting down.
TAAGTCAACAATTTTTTTTTGGTACTCAATCTAAGTGCTTTATTACATCACTTTCATATTCTTGTTTGAAACATATTTGTAAAGTGGTGTTGATTTGTCCTTTTTCTGATTGTTTAAAAGCTTTACACAAAATAAAATAGATGGAATGATGGGCTGGTGTACCATGACTGAAATCACAGATTCACTCGCTTACTGCTAGCTGGACTAAGACGTGAACTGGCACAAAATATATAACAATTAGAAATATGAAACAAAAATAATTGCCATATAGGGGAACATACAACTGTGAATCATCATAAATAAATAATAATCTAAGGACCAATGCCAAGGTGTTACTGTTTAGGAATCCCTGCTTGCATACAATATTATGGTGATAACTAAAATCACAGTATATCTAGATTGTATCTGTAAAGTAAGCAATGTTATGATGTATGAAAGTCATATATGACGAAACAAGAACTATAAACATGCATGTTCATGGCTTGTTCCACAATGTATAAATAAAGTTTTTCACAAACAGCCCCAAAACTCACTCAGCAGTTTCACAAACAGTTGATAGCCACACATACAGTTGATGTAGTGCAATAATTTAGATGCACAAAACCGATTGCAGTGCAGTCAGTACACTGATTGAACTAGAAACCAAACCACACAATGTAAACACAGTGGTGCATGCCATAATGATGCTTAAATGCTGCCCAGTGCCAAAGTCTGATGATTAGAAAGTGACCAGATGAGTATTTTGCCATTAGATGCCGGATCCGGATAGTTGGGGCAATATTTGCCGGATCCAGATGTCACTGCTTACTAATGGTCCCGATTCAGAGAACGCACTGTGAACACACCACTGGTGCGAAACACCTCATAGGGCAACTGAATTTGACAATCACATTCCAAATAAAAACTGCAGCATTCCAAATGCAATGAAACACTTGGCACAATACAGACTTTGCTTCCTTTCTTCACATAAAAAACTCCATATAAAAAAATATTAATGATCACATTCGAAATACACTGACACACAGAAACTAATTCTATCTAACTTGTCTATGTAAAGGGGCGATTCTGTGGGAACTGATGCCATCCTAAGCTGCTGCAAACCCTCCCTTCCAGTTAAATCAGAATCCAGGGCCCTAAAGGCTCCTGTCAGGTTGCCATTTTGAATTAGCTTTCAATTTTCTTAGTAGATCTGCATAAATTGAGCCTTCTTTGAAGAAGCTGGCACAATAATATTAATTTCACTTATTTTTTGAAGAAGTTTTCCCACTGACCAATTTTTAGGCAACTGAGCATCCTATTGTTGTCCGTTTGGGTTTTTGTTTTTAACACTCTACGACCACGGTACCCATGATACACAAGTCAACAATTGCCCGCAGAACAATAGTGTGATATCCACAATGTGAACAGTTTTTCAAAGTTAGCAATTGCTTAACAGAACAATAGGGTTTGGCAGCAGATGGTGCCAAATGACAACCACTTAAAGGATCAGGCAAGTTGTAAGTTGTCGTTATAATGTAATAAAAAAAAAATCAAATTCTAGCATCATGCCTAGAAATTCAAAACTATATCAACATATTTACTGTATAGCTATGATCGAGTCCTGAAAGACTGTCAACTTCTAATAGCAAACAGTTCTTGAACTAAGAGAAGAATATAAAATCAAACAACTGTCCACGCTAAATGATGATTACTTATAAAATGAATGACCAATGTCAGCTACCTCAGCACAGCAGACAATTTCCTCTGATTCGATGATAGCAAATCAAACCTGTGTGCATGTCTACTGAACTAACCTTAAACTGACCCACATAATTGGATTTGACTGGAATCCATTCTTTGTGTAAACATAATATAATCACAATAAACACCCATTTTTGTTGAGGTATAATCTTAGCAGGCCACCTTTTGTTTGACATTTTTTAAACTTACATAGGCACCAAGCCAATATTGTTTTCGGAGTTGTCAATATTCAATTACTTACTTGAAAGAAGCAGTTTAGTATGCATAAAAATTACAATTAGAAATTATAATCATATATTACCTTAATATGCCAGCAATCAAGTTGTGAACCTAAATAAATTTATACCTAACCCAAAAACTGGAATAAGATGATAATGGCATAATCTGACCTTTAAATCAACATCAGAGTTAGCATCTTTAAAAAAAGCTCAAATCTCACCAGGCATGATGATACAGGTAGATATGTTTGATAGTCCCAGGCTCCAGGTAAGAAAACTGTGCCAGAGTTCGGAACTGTAGGTGGTCCAGCTCAAACGTATCTGTCTCCTGCAAAATTCATCATCATGCATTTAAATCTGTTGCATCCAATTTTTTATGTTCACTAGAGAGATTTATTACACTTATTCAAAGCTTGGTGTGGCAATTAGTTCAATGTTCAATTCATTTTCACATCCAATCAAACTTTGTATAATCCAAACAGAAATCAGAGAAGAAAGGACATTAATAAATACAAAACTGCATCAGTGTGTTAAAAAAATAAATTTATATGTTGCATTCATACGTCACATTTTTGTTATGGATTTAATTCCATTTTTCATCTCATGACAGGTTATTCAATGACTGAGCATGCTAATCTAACGCACAGGCAAAAGTGATATAGGAATGTATTTCCACATATCAGCATTATTAATTTTAACATCCCCATACCAACTAAAGGTAATTGTTTCTGCAAACTTTACAAAAAATACATGTATTCTACAACAAAACAATCATCTGGTTTTATTTCAGGAAGTGTATTTTATAATAATTTTTTTTCAAGAGCAAAAGAAATCCAACAATCTTGTGAAGTCAAAAAGGGAATGGTGGATGAATTAAGTAACCAAATTCATTTTTTTTTAATGCTAGACTAGTTTGACCTTGATTTTATCCTACATGACAAAGACACAACCCCAATTAAATGTTTTACCAAACATCAAAGGCATATAAAAGATTGGTCTAGAAGCAGAAACTTGATCCTGAAACAAAGTTGCCACACCACAGTACCCAAAATGACCAGAACAGAAAAGTTTACAAAGGTGTGATATTTGTAGTGTACATTTGGACCAAGATAACACCACTGTTCAATACTGTCATGGCAAAACATAAAAAACTATATCTTGTATAGATTTTCTTTCTCTCCACATTTCTTGTCTGCATATGTCATTCTTCTACACGTCACCTAAAATATGTTACGTATCATCATTACCTCTCATCCTTTCTCTCCGACTTACCCTCCCTGCCATGAACTTGGCAAAGTCCCTGTTGACCACTGTCACACATCCCAGTTTAACAAGTGCTCGAAACAACAGTGGTACCTGGGTCTCGTACACTCCCTCAATGTCAGGGGAGGACAAATCTGCACTGATTTCACTGGACAATATTGAAAGAAATGGTTACCATGGACACATACATTTTATGTTTCATAGGTTTCAATAACAAATAAGTTAAAAAAAACTGCAGGATAAGGAGCAAGGGGAACCTCAATCTTGTACTCCAGGGGAAATGCCCATCTCATAGTGACGGAAAGATGTTAATTTTGTTGAAAATGGTCATTTTTGGATTAGAGAATCTTGAACAAAATTTATTTTAATTCATTGAATCTTGGGATCTTTTCCCATGACTTAACTGTCATCCTGTGTTTAATATATATATATATATATATATATATATATATATATATATATATATATATATATATATATATATATATATATATATATATATACCAGGTAGAACTGTCAGGTTCATTGATACCAATCTTTATTAGAAACACTAATATGTTCCTAGATTGTTTTAGAAATATATATATATATATATATATATATATATATATATATATATATATATATATATATATATATATATACCAGGTAGAACTGTCAGGTTCATTGATACCGATCTTTATTAGAAACACTGTAATATGTTCCTAGATTGTTTTAGAAATACTGTAATATGTTTCTAGTTCTTTAAAACCATTGTAATATGTTCATAGTTGTTTTATAACCACTGTAACATGTTTAAAGTTCTCTGAATGAAATGAATTTATCTTCATTATCATCTACTTTAACAAGCATCATGACATACAAGATGACAGGCGATGGAATAAGGAAAATAAGCTATCTTTAGATTTTGTAATAAAATATACAATAAAAGTAACTAAGCAATATATGGCTCACTGATGTTACTAGTACCAGCAATAATACTCGCACTTAAATGGTCCAAAATACAAACACTAATACCATACAGCAATAATACCCATACTTAAATGGATCAAAATCCAAACACTAATACCAAACTGCAATAATACTCACACCTCAATGGTCCAAACTCCAAACACTAATACCAAACTACAATAATACACTTCAATAGTCCAAAATCCAAACACTAATACCACACAGCAATAATACTCACACTTAAATGGTCCAAAATAAAAACACTAATACCATACAGCAATAATACTCGCACTTAAATGGTCCAAAATCCAAACACTAATACCACACAGCAATAATACTCACACTTAAATGGTCCGAAATCCAAACACTAATACCACACAGCAATAATACTTGCACTTAAATGGTCCAAAATCCAAACACTAATACCACACAGCAATAATACTTGCACTTAACTGGTCCAAAATCCAAACACTAATACCACACAGCAATAATACTCACACTTAAATGGTCCAAAATACAAACACTAATACCATACAGCAATAATACTCGCACTTAAATGGTCCGAAATCCAAACACTAATACCACACAGCAATAATACTCGCACCTAAATGGTCCAAAATCCAAACACTGATAACATACAGCAATACTCACACTTAAATGGTCCGAAATCCAAACACTAATACCACACAGCAATAATACTCGCACCTAAATGGTCCAAAATCCAAACACTGATAACATACAGCAATAATACTCACACTTAAATGGTCCAAAATACAAACACTAATACCACACAGCAATAATACTCACACTTAAATGGTCCAAAATACAAACACTAATACCATACAGCAATAATACTCACACTTAAATGGTCCAAAATCCAAACAATAATACCAAACTACAATAATACACTTCAATGGTCCGAAATCCAAACACTAATACCATACAGCAATAATACTCACACTTAAATGGTCCGAAATCCAAACACTAATACCACACAGCAATAATACTCACACTTAAATGGTCCAAAATACAAACACTAATACCATACAGCAATAATACTTGTACTTAAATGATCCAAAATCCAAACAATACCAAACTACAATAATACACTTCAATGGTCCAAAATCCAAACACTAATACCACACAGCAATAATACTCACACTTAAATGGTCCAAAATCCAAGCATTAATACCACACAGCAATAATACTCACATTTATTCTGCATATCATTTTACCAAAAGTCAATCATTGAATCAGTTCCAAAAAATGCAAATACCTTGCACTATACCTACCATAACCCAATGTTTACAATTTTACTGTGAATTAATTTCTGTCCCAAAGTCTTTGGACACCAAAAATATTTTATATCTTGGCTTTTTAAAAAAAACCTGGTTAAAAACAGCTGAATTCTTTTTCAGACAAAAGGTTCAAAAGAACATAGTTTAAACTAAAAATTATAAATTTTTACAAAAACTGAAAGATGGTTGTCTGCAAAAGTTGTATGAGTTCATTAAAATACTGTAACATTGGTTACACAAAATCTTTGCTTTCATGCTGCTAGATTTAAATATCCATTATTTTTCCAACTCTAATAACAGAACTTATACAAAACACTCCTTAAATCGCAAATCTTTGTGACCACCACATTTTTATGACTTTAAAGATCCATTTTTTTTTCCTAAGCTGTTAAATTTTATGTTCATATTTTGTTAAAACGACAGTTGTGTACTTTAAATGATAACATCAACAAGGATGGCACATCATTTCCTGAAAGCTAGTAACCCCCATTTAACCATTATTCATAACCACCGTTTTACCAAAATATGTACAAATGAATGTTCAATACCCCAATTTACATAATGTTTAAACAACACACAATACACAGGTTCAATAGACACTTTATTGTACATATAAAATAATCTTTTAGGCATAATGGGGGCAAATCCTGTCACAGCACACTGCACCAGCCCAGCTCTGAATTGTTTTAAGGGATACCTCAGGACAGGAAGCATTTGTAGGGTTGTGCAAATTGTCAGATACCTGCAAGTGTGTGGGGCCGCAAGGGGCTGACAGGAGGTATATAGGGACAATGACAACTGAAATTCGACAAGTCTGATCCCGATGATGCCATGATAACAAACATCAGCCGATACTCCATACATGCACCGCAGGAAGCAGGTATGAAGTATATGGGCATAATAGTCGAGTACATTTAAGTACTGACACAAATTGGGGTTCAAAAGCAAAGTTTTTTGCATGAATGAAAATTTGGCAATGGCCATACAACACAGTAGGAAGAAGGTATGAAACATCTGGGCATAATAGTACAAGTACATTTAAGAACTGACCCAAATTCGTTTTCTATGTAAAGTTTTTGAATGCATGAAAACTTGGCAATGCTGCGGTTTTTTGAAAGTGCTAAAAACCTTGTTCAAAAGTCGAGTCATGAATGCTTGAAGTTGGGCAATGCACCCAAGAACAGAACTGGAACAGCATGCTATGCAAGAAACGCCTTAAATAAATGACACGGTGGACATCAGGACAAAAGACATGTGGGAGTTTGTAGGGTTGTGAAGAGTGTCAAACACCAACCAAAACTCGACAAGTCCTATCCTGAGGATGCTAATAAATGACATGGTGGAAGGCGGGGAGGCGGGTGGTTCTTTCTGCTGATAAATGTTTTAAGTTAGATGTCGCAATCGACAGTTCACTGAAAAGCACACATCTCCACATGCATCGTGCATTCACATGAATGACACCAACAATCGATAATGCCTGATCACATGCTCCAAACTCAGCCATCTGACTGGCTAAACATGACATCACATCCAAATTCAGCCACTAGCCCATTAATATATATTATTGACATCACATCTGGTATAAATAACTCTAGCAGACAAAGAGGGATCCGAAAAGGGGCTAGAGAAGGATGTACTGTGTATTATTCAAACTACATTTAATCACTTAAATTACAATATATTACTGTATTTTGACGCTCAAAACTTAATACAAATACTGTTGGTTTTGAGAACTCTGTTTTCAAGAGATAGCTTTGCTTACTTTCTTCTGTCCTGCACAACAGCAGAAGATTTGGTTTACAGAGAATAAAAAACCTGACCAAATGTTTGACTATCAGCAATTTGCCAACATTGTACATCACTAACAAAGGTGGTAATTAAATTAAAATTTAATTGTACTAAAACATTTAATTACAATTATTGATACTTACTTTGTGTGTTCCTGATAGACATCCTCTGGGACTGAATACTCGTACAAATTATATGCAGGGTGTGACCTTGGCAAAGTTTTTACAACTTTTTTCCACACTGTAAAGAATTATCAAAAGGCATTAAAACCTATCAGACACAGGAAAGTTAGCACATGTCAAATATTGGTAGAAAAAAATTATATAAGAAGTGTAATGAAACTGATAATAAAAGTCAATTCTACAACTATGCCTTCAAAAGTCATTTGTTTAGATCATTTTCATCATACCTGTACATATTAATGTAGAAATGATTCTCTGTTGAGTAGTCACCTGTACATATTAATGTAGAAATGATTGTTATGTAGCCACCTGTATATATATTATAGGTAGAAATGATTGTTGTGTTGCCATTTAAATATATATATTTAAATAACACACATTACACAGGTTCAATAGACACTTTATTGTACATATAAAATAATCTTTTTTGGCATAATGAGGGCAAATCGTGTCACAGCAAACTGCACCAGTCCAGCTCTGAATTGTTTTAAAGGATACCTCAGGACAGGAGGCATCTGGGAGTTTGTAGGGTTGTAAAGAGTGTCCGACACCTATATGTGGAGCCTCAAGTGACTGATACGAGGTATATCAATGATAACCGAAACTTGACAAGTCCGATCCTGAGGATGCTTTGATAACAAACATCAGCCGCTTCTCCATACATGCACCATAGGAAGCAGGTATCAAGTATATGGACATAATATTCAAGTACATTTAAGTACTGACACAAATTGGGGTTCAAAAGCAAAGTTTTTGAATGAATGCAAACTTAGCAATGGCCTGCTCTGAATTGTTCTAATGGATACCTCAGGACAGGAGATGTGTTAAAGTTTGTAGGGTTGTGAAGAGTGTTCGACACCTGTATGTGGAGCCTCAAAGGGCTGATATGAGGTATATATATTAATGTAGATATTATACCAGTATTTATTAATGATAAATGATTGTTATGTAACCACCTGTATATATTAATGTAGAAATGACTGTAGCACTGATAAAATCATGGCAAAGTTTGCATACATATAAAAAGTTTAATTATTCCCATCCAATTGATCAAATCATTGATGGTCTCTATACATAATAAAGTCAAATCCTTAGTCGTATAAATCAGAGATATCCAAATGAGCCCAAACATTTTGCATACATATAAAAAGTTTAATAATTATTCCCATCCAATTCATCAAATCATTGAAGGTCTCTATACATAACAAAGTCAAATCCTTAGTCATATAAATCAGAGATATCCAAATTAGCCCAAACATTTTATCGAATCATCAGAAAAACTTTAAATAAATATATGGTAATATATCATTTAGATTATTAATATGGCTTTAACAATTTTTCAATCATCTCACTAAGATGTAAGCAGTGTGGCACTTTACAGCGACGTCTAGCACCAAGGCATCATGACACAACTATGTATATTCATATTCCAAAAGGCCAACCAGTGATAACACTAAACTCCCAATGCTGAACACCTAGTGAGGCAGCCAGTAGTAAAAATTTCAAGTCTTTGGTATGACTCTGCTGGGGTTCAAACCTGCAACTTCAGGCATCTGTGGCAGTCACTTTAACCACTAGGCCACCAGCGGAGTCTATATGGTATTTCACTAATTTTTGTACGAAACCCAGATCCAAATCAAACATGGATAAACAAATTTTCTGGATTTTTTTGGCAATGATCATTATTCCGTAGTTTTTGCTATTATGCCTTATTTTTAAGGTAATATTCGTAAGACTTAGGGCAAAAATCATTTAACAAGATATATGTATCAGTAATTTGCCAACATTCCAGTCTGTAATTCAAGCCACCTGAATGTAAATATTTATCTTATTCATTGCTGGACCATCATCAACAGTTTCATGTAAATTATGAAAGTATCAAGTTTTTGATTACCTCACAAAAGTATTTAGTTTTGATGTAACTCATGAAAGTATAGTTCTGATTTACCTTGCAAAAAGACCTAATTTTTATGTACATTATAAAAGTATCCAGCTTTTATGTAACACATAATTGTATAGTTATGTACCTTGCAAATAGACCTAAATTTTATTTACCTTGTAAAAGTATATTGTTTTGATGTACATGGCATAAAAGTACCTAGTTTTAATGTACATCATAAAATTATCTAGTTTTAATGTACATTGTAAAAGTATTTAGTTTTTGTGTTATGTAAAAATTATCTGGTTCTGATGAACCTCAAAAGTATCTAGGTTTGATGTACCTTGCAAAAGTATCTAGTTTTTGTGTACATCATAAAAGTATATAGCTTTGATGCATAAAAGTCTTTGTGAAACTCGTAAAGGGATCTAAATTTGATGCATCTCATAAAAATATCTAGCTCTGAAATACTTCATAATGTATCTAGTTTTAATGTGCCACATAAAATTATTTTTGTTATTTTTAATGTTGTCAATTTTCTGTTTAATTAATTCCCAACAACACTTGTACATTGCGTAAATTGGCTTTGAATTGGCCAATGAAACATCATAAGTGGTCTAAGAACATAAATACACAGATAGAACTCAAACATGTAACACCTTTATGGAAAAAGACATCCTGGAAAAAAACTTGCATGTGTGTGATTTGAATTTTTAACATTGCTTTAACAATTTTTCAGTCATATCTCTATGTCAGCAGTGTGACAGTTTATAGTGATATCTAGCACTGGGGCATCATGCATTAGACATGCTGCATGATATATCACCCAGTCACTATTTTAGGCCAAATAATCCTAGCATTAACCTTTTAATGATGAGCAGAAAGTGAAGCAGCTGCTAGTACCATTTTTTAGTCTTTGGTATGACTGCTGCGAAAATTTTCATAGAAACTAAGGTAAATCATCGCAGTAAACAGATCTGCAAAATATTAATTATAAACTTTCTATCTGATTTAACGTTTTATTAATGAAGAACCTTTTATAAACATTTGCAATATTTCCTGAAAAAAAGTTTAAAATTTTTCCCATCAGATTACAAAAAAAGGTCATCAAAAACATAGCAAAAGTCAACAAACAGAATACTATGAAATTTTTTGTTCAACATACTCGCTCCTTCTCCTTCCTTGGGAGATTTTTGGTTGACATAGAAAATTCGTGGTACATTGAGTTTCATTGCATGAAGATCACTCCCTATCAAAGCCCACAGTTTGAACTGCCCTGGTTGGCTGGTTTCCATTAGCTGAAAATACAGAAAAGACAAAATAGGTTTCAAAATGATTATCTAACTTCCAAATTGAAAGAACACTTCAGGGTTCCATTCTTGTTCTCTCCAGTTATTTTTTTTTGTTTCATAAATTGGATTTGCCATTCTGCAAGAATTTTAAACAAACTTAATTTTGGTGCATTTGTTTAAAAACTTTACAAAAACAAGGGGCACAAGTGTGCCTGAGAATGCTCGCCTTGCTGTTGTCTACCCATAAGTCAAATGCAAGACCAGGTGCCCAAAATATCAAATTCTCACCTTGCTGCTGTCTGCTCTTTATCCAAATGCAAGACCAGGTGCCCAAAATATCAATGTCAGTAGAACTTTATCTGATGCGATTCCATATGTTGTAAAAGATCTGCAAACAGCACTTGATTACTTCCAGTAATTTTAAAAGCCATTCCAAACTGCTCATGGAGCTCAAATGGTTCTTGCATAATCTTTGAACCTCATGCAATGAAATTCATTTAAAAATTTTCCCTGGTGACAGCAATCATCTCTACTGCCATGCGACACTCAAATCAACAGGACATTGAGTGCAATAAATGAAATTGTTGCATTTCCATCTTTTGTGATATTTGAATTGTCCCTTTCAGCGTCAACAGTTTTTCATCAGTTAGACATGATTTCTTGAAATGCTGTAGGCAAGTTCTTGATTATGCAGGCATTGTTTATGAAAAAAAATGGGCACTCAGAGGTACTCCTATAAATAGAGCATTTCTGACCAACTCCACTGAATCTTAATATGAAACTGGCTCCTAATAAAACATGAAAAAGTCAATATCTAAATGATAATTATTGTTTTCTTTATCTCACCATATGTATTGTTATTCCATAGTCTATAATATATGGGTCATTGCAATAACATTTAATTTTAATCATAAGAATGGGCAGACAAGTTTTTATACCTTCATCAATATTTCACAACACCTTGACAATATTTGCCAGATATTGAAAGGCCCTCATTACAGGACACAGTCAAATACTGATAACTAACAGGACACATTCTGTCAAATACTGATAACTGACAGGACACATTCTGTCAAATACTGATAACTGACAGGACACATTCTGTCAAATACTGAAAAGCTTCAATGATATGATACATTCTGTCACATTTGGTCAAAGCCTGCAAAGCAGTTTGCAAGATAAAAGTTGTTTCACTGTTTTTCAATTTTTTTTTTTTACAACAGTGGCCATATTTTATAGCAAGTTGGCATTATTTCTATAGCTATGAAAGTCTTTAGAATTTAGATGCTTTCCATCAGTTTGATCTAATTCTGTGTGGCTTTTAAATTCCATGTGGCTTTACTCCCTTTAAATATTATTCAGATTTGTCACCATCTTCGTCAAACCAAAATGAAAATAGACACAATTGCATAAATCTTGATTGTAGTTAAAGCTGCAGTGCATTATAGTAGTTGGTGGGAGAGTTGAAAGTTGATCCTAAATATTACTAACAGAACCAATGAACTAATTTCAGTTTGAGTTGTCACCAAATCTTGTGCAACACTAAAAACTGACAAAATTGCATTCCAATACTTGAAAAATTCAGAAGGACATATAAAATACATGAACTAATCTGTTTTGTGCTAGATTATATTTTTAATTATGATATCCACTAAAACTTATTTCTTTATAGCACACAACCAGTACAGTGCCGGTACCATTATATCTACTATGGCATTGTTAAACAAAACTTTTACAAGGAAAGCTTGGATTTTAATGTTTTCTCTTTTAATAAAGAGTGGCATGCTTCAAATGATTTTACACTTTAAATTTCCTCTTGACAGATGGGAGATGTGTGGTCAAATGGGGGGAAGCAATGAAAACAAAAAACTGGGAGATGTAATATCTTGCTTTGAATTTCTATGGTTTACATGTTTCTTCCAGCAAGACTAGGCTCTCAAGACTGCATAAGAAAACAAAATCAACCATCTAAATGAACACAATTAAAATAGATAATTATGCAATTACCTGCACAACCTGCCAAGACATGTCCATGATGCTACGTGCTGTGCGCCTTAGAAATCCACCCAGTCCTCGACTGTTGGTAGTATAGGACGTTACAGGGGTATCTGCAAATTCAATGCGCCGTCTTTTCCTATCCTGACGATCCTTGGCCTGAAGCTGCCACTTCTTTTTGTGGTACTCTAGCCAAACTTTTCGTTCTTCCTAAATATAAATATACTGGTAATTACTGCCTAGACCTTGGGCATTGTTCTACTGGTAATTACTGCCTACACCATGGGCATTATTCTACTGGTAATTACTGCCTAGACCCTGGGCATTGTTCTACTGGTAATTACTGCCTTGACTCTGGGTATTGTTCTACTGGTAATTACAGCCTAAAACCTGGGTATTGTCACAGTTTCCAACTGGGTTCCACTACAGTTCCTAGAAAACCATTTCCCACCCTTTTGCTTAAATGTTCATCATATCATTCAAGCATGACCTTTGTTGATAAGTCCACACTGAACAAATCTTCAAGGCACCCACATTACAAATGTTCATTGTTACAACAAAGTTTTGATAAAATTTTCTGAATGGCAGAACATTTGATGTTGCCAATTTGTTTGATAGTCAACTGGCATGATTTTGTATAAATTTTAAAGTCCTTGATGCTAGGTTGCTCTCCTAAATTTGTTTGAAATATGATCAGTGATGTTTCAAAGATGTTTAAAATAGCATATATTGGCAGAAGATGCAAAATGGATGCAGGGCCAGACCACTAGTTCAATTAATCATGTACTCTAAAATAGAACATCACTTAAACATGATCTCTCATTCATTCATCAAGACATTTTAGGGGAGAAGTTTTCCCCAATTATCACAAATTTGGCCTCATTTAAGTCAAATTTTGCTGAGTCTATACAAAAATTCCAAGCCATAAAAAAGCCTATACAATGACTATACAAATTTGGCTTCAATTAAGTCAATACAAATATTGCAACTTTCCAAGCCACGATAGAGTCCATACAATGACTGCATAGTGTAATCAATACATTTCTCAGCATGCTTGTTTTGAAAGTTCCACTGACACATTTTCAAGATATACTGTGATCTTTTGCCTCTAATGACACATACACCTTTCAAAAAAGTAAAACCTGCATGTTTAACTTTGCAGTTGAGACAGCAACAATGTTTTTAACACAGACATTACAATTCAATTTTAAATTTCAAATTTATACAGAGAAATTTATCAGAATTCCTAAAGATATATGGACATTAAAATGGACTTCTGTATAACAATAATCACCTAGAGATCATTCCACTTGACTTTAATGCTCAAAGAAGTTTTCTGTCTGTGATTAAGATTTTCTTAGACCAAGTCAACATCCATATCTTAGTGGTTCATTGGAATTCATAAAAATTGTCAAACAGAAGAGGAGTGAGCACTTTGTCAATTACCTTACTGCTTCCCATTGGTGGAGGTGGGCCTAGCACATCTCGCCATGACTGGGAACTCTCAATCTCCGAGTCATTTTGGCTGCCCTCAGAATTTTCTAGACTGGTTCTCTTCCTTTTACTAGAAATGACTTGTTTAATGCTGGGCTTAGACTGCATCCCAATGTCTTCTATATCTCTCACATCTTGTCGAGGGCTGTCGGAGAATAAATCCTGGGACCCCTGCTAACAAATGAATGTTTAATTCAATAATAAAGCACTTAATACCAGTCTTTGACAATGGCCTTAGATCCTCAACTGAACAAGTTTATTCATATAACAAATGTGAAATTTTAATATAAATGCAGAAAATGAAACCATTTAGAAAGATCAATAAAATCATCACAATGGCATCTACTGATGTACTAAAAAAATAACATAGCAACCTTATCCTACTGATGTAAAATATAACATAACAACCATACCCTACTGATGTAATATATAACAGCAACCATATCCTACTGATGTAAAATATAACAGCAGCCATATCCTACTGATGTAAAATATAACATAGCAACCTTATCCTAATGATGTAAAATAACATAGCAACCATATCCCACTGATGTAAAATATAACATAGCAACCATATCCTACTGATGTAAAATAACATAGCAAACATATCCTACTCATTAAAAAAAACCAGCAACCATTTTAGTTTTAAAAAGGAAAAATATAATAACATTTTATTAATGCTGCGATCAGCCAAGCTCTATTCCACGAATCTGGGATCAACCCAGAATACACTCTTATGCAGGGATCATCCTAGCCAAGATTTAGTTAAGATGGGATCAGCCCAGAATACATTAACATGCTAGGATCAGCCCAGCACATAGTCTACTTAAGCTGTGATCAGCCCTTAATACACTTGAATGCTGGGATCAGCCTAGATTACACTTTTTCAGCCTAGCACCAATTATCCTTGAGTTGAGATCGGATCAACCTAGCATAGATTTACTTGAAGATGGTGTCAGCCCAGAATATACTGAACTACTGGGATCAGCCTAGCAGATTTTACTTGATCAACCTAGCACCAATTCTGTGATCTGGGATCAGCCCAGAATACACTGTAATCAGCCTAGCACTGATCGGGAATCAATCTTTTTCACTGAGCTAGGATATTCCTTTTTATTCTTTTCTTTCAATTATAAACAAAATTTTTTGAAGAGGCTTTTTTTCCTTTTGTCTTTAACATGCATTGGATACCATTAATACAAAATTCTACAACAAACACTTTGATCATGCAGGGAAATATATGTGCTGTTTAAAGTACCTGAGGTACTACTGTCAAGTTAGTCTGGTTCTCTTAAGCTAATATGAAACCCAAATCCAACATCAAAATCTGGATTTTACCACAACAATCTCATTTTTGTAGCTTTTCCTTTCATTCCTATGTTCATATGTAAAGCTTTTGTTCATAAGATGGAAAAATCTCAAGGGCTGGCAGGTCAGAGATCCAATACATTACCTGTATTCACATTAAATGTACATATTCCAATCAGTACCTGTAGTCCACATAATGATGGGCAATCACATGAACAATGTTTTGCCCAATATGTTTTCAGGATAAGATTAGGCATATCAGCTCTGAAGTTCACACACGATTCAGCTCAAATATCAGAGTTGTTGATTTTTCACATAAGCTAGAACTATATTCATTGCCCATCATGGCAAATATCCACACTTAATTATACATTTTGTATGCACTTTCCACCCCCTCAAAACCAAATCCAGGGGTTCATAACCCAAAATCTATTACACAGTGAATTATATATCATCATCCAATGGATGCATATATGAAAGTTTGGTATGCCACCATTGTAAATGTTAACCATTTGCAGTCTATATACCAGTTTGGTGACTTTCCATGCCAGGTTAATGATAATGGCTGAACAGACAGCAGTACCTTATGACACTATGACAAAGAACAAGGATATCACCCCACCCCACTCCTGTCAAATCACCGAAGTGTAAAAATAATGTAGGAGGAAACATGAAGCTTCACCTGAACATTTTTATCTTAAATATAAGTGTAAAATACAGACTTTTGTAAAGTAGGGATCAAAAGATTCATTAATATATCAATGCAAAATGATACTTATTTTGTATGCATGTTATTTTAGTCTTCAGCATTTGTGAATAATTATTAGCTGCCTTGTTCTTTTGTAAAATTAGTAAAATTATAATCTATCTGAAACTGAATTTGCAGTCACAGGTACTCATGTATATTAGTAAAAACAGACTATTTGAAAATACCCATTCGCAATCTACAAGTTAACACAGTGACATGGTTTGTAATTTGTCCATCTTCTTATCTTAACTTGGAAGTATGTTCAGTATCTGCTATACCTTTCAAAATTGTTCCGCTTTTATAATGAAGTACTTTTTACTGATAGTTAATAACCACTTTCATGCAGAGTTTAAACTTTAAATTATTTTGACTCCTTTGGTGGTTTTGAAAGCAGCACAGGTTTGTTGCACGCTGAAATATGTTGCACTGAATTCTCATTTGTGGTTATTTGTTCTTCTGCTCCAGGTTAATCAACCACCAATCAGAAATCAATGTACCTTATTCTGTGTGAAAAACAGGAAGTACAGGCACAGTGATAGAGTCTTCGAGAAAAAGTCATTATATATGTCGAGTACTGAAATGGAGATACTGTCTGGATGTGCCATTGTACAAATCTGCATGCTTGGAGAATAGTCAAATGCGAGAACTCCTGCAAATTTGTTTGAATTCCCACATATGAAAATGTGCTAAGTATGCAATCTTTTTCCACCATTCTTGTTGTGACATCTGTTTTTTGGATAGCACCTGTTCCACATCTGGGCTCCTCAGGCACAAATTGAATGGTTGTGAAACCTAAATTCAATTAATACAAGGTACCCAGGGATAAGTATTATGGCGAATTGTTGAAAAATACATGAATTTTTTTAATACAAAAATACATATTTAAAATACAGGCTACCTAGTAAATCCAAAATGTCTTCTTTCCAGCATGGTTCATTACGATTTCATTCAGGAAATATTTGCTTATGATGGTGATGATGACAATAAATTTTAAAAGTTATGAAGTATATCTAGTTACAGGAGCTGGGAAAGTGTTAGTGATTTTAAGCCCAAAATGGTGTTAAATACAAGTCAGATTTACAGGCGGGATGGACATGACACTTACAGTGGTATTTCAAAATTAAATATGCAAAGGACAGAATACTGAGCCCAATTAAACGTACAAAGGGCAGAATACTAAACCTAACTAAATGTACAAAGGGCAGAAGTCTTAACCTAATTAAATGTACAAAGGGAAGAAGTCTGAACCTAATTAGATGTAGAAAGGGCAGAATACTGAGCTTATTAAATGAACAAAGGGCAGAATATCGAGCCTAATTAAATGTACAAATGACAGAATACTAAGCCTAATTAAATGTAGAAAGGGCAGAATACTAAGCCTAATTAAATGTACTAAGGGCAGAATGCTGAGCCTAATTAAATGTACAAAGGGCAGAATAATGAGCCTAATTAAATTACAATGGACAGAATACTAAGCCTAATTAAATGTACAAAGGGCAGAATACTGAGCCTAATTAAATGTACAAAGGGCAGAATACTGAGCCTAATTAAATGTACAAAGGACAGAATACTGAACCTAATTAAATGTACAAAGGGCAGAATACTGAGTCTAATTAAATGTACAAAGTACAGAATACTGAGCCTAATTAAATGTAGAAAGGACAATACTGAGCCCAATTAAATGTACAAAGGGCAGAATAATGAGCCTAATTAAATTACAATGGACAGAATACAAATGCCTAATTAAATGTACAAAGGGCAGAATACGCCTAATTAAATGTACAAAAGGCAGAATACAGAGCCTAAGTAAATGTGAAAAAGGCAGAATACTGAGCCTATTTAAATTTACAATGGGCAGAATACTAAGCCTAATAAAATGTAGAAAGGACAATACTTAGCCTAATTAAACGAACAAAAGGCAGAATAATGCGCCTAATTAAATGTACAAATGGCAAAATACTGAGCCTAAATAAATGTAGAAAGGACAGAATACTGTGCCTAATTAAATGTACAATAGGCAGAATACTGAGCCTAATTAAATGTACAAAGGGCAGAATACTGAGCCTAATTAAATGTACA
This sequence comes from Potamilus streckersoni, assembly GCA_016746295.1. NCBI lineage: Eukaryota > Metazoa > Mollusca > Bivalvia > Unionida > Unionidae > Potamilus > Potamilus streckersoni. The sequence continues at coordinate 294,621 of JAEAOA010000951.1, read as the reverse complement.
AAGGGCAGAATACTGAGCCTAATTAAATGTACAAAGGACAGAATACTGAGCCTAATTAAATGTAGAAAGGACAATACTGAGCCTAATTAAATGTACAAAGGGCAGAATACTGAGCCTAATTAAATGTACAAAGGGCAGAATACTGAGCCTAATTAAATGTAGAAAGGATAATACTGAGCCTAATTAAATGTACAAAGGGCAGAATACTCTGCCTAATTAAATGTACAAAAGACAGAATAGAGCCTAATTAAATGTACAAAGAACAGAATATTGAACCTAATTAAAGGTATAATACTGAGCCTAATTAAATGTAGAAAGGACAATACTTAGTCTAATTAAATGTAGAAAGGGCACATTACTCAGCTTAATTAAATATAGAAAGGACAATACTCAGCCTAATTCGATGTAGAAAGGACAGAATAATGAGCCTAATTAAATGTAGAAAGGTCAGAATAATGAGCCTAATTAAATGTAGAAAGGACAATACTTAGCCTAATTAAATGAACAAAAGGCAGAATACTGAGGCTAATTAAATGTACAAAAGGCAGAATACTGAGCCTAATTAAATTTACAAAGGACAGAATACTAAGCCTAATTAAATGTACAAAAGGCTGAATACTGAGCCTTATTAAATATACAAAGGGCAGAATACTGAGCCTAATTAAATGTAGAAAGGACAATACTTAGCCTAATTAAATGTAGAAAGGGCAGAATACTGACCCTAATTAAATTTACAAAAGGCCGAATATTAAGCCTAATTAAATGTACAAAGGGCAGAATACTGAGCCTAATTAAATGTACAAAGGGCCGAATACTGCACCTATATAAATGTAGAAAGGACAATACTTAGCCTAATTATGTACAAAGGGCAGAATACTGAGCCTAATTAAATGTTCAAAGGGCAGAATACTGAGCCTAATTAAATTTACAAAATACAGAATAATGCACCTAATTAAATGTACAAAAGGCCGAATACTAAGCCTAATTAAATGTACAAAGGGCAGAATGCTGAGCCTAATTAAATGTAGAAAGGACAATACTTAGCCTAATTATGTACAAAGGCCGAACACTGAGCCTAATTAAATGTACAAAGGCCGAACACTGAGCCTAATTAAATGTACAATGGGCAGAATACTGAACCTAATTATATGTACAAAGAGCAGAATACTGCACCTAATTAAATGTAGAAAGGATAGAATACTGTGCCCTAATTTAATGTAGAAAGGGCAGAATACTGAGCCTAATCAAATGTACAAAGGGCAGAATACTGTGCCCTAATTTAATGTAGAAAGGGTAGAATACTGAGCCTAATCAAATGTACAAAGGACAGAATACTGTGCCCTAATTTAATGTAGAAAGGGCAGAATACTGAGCCTAATCAAATGTACAAAGGGTGGAATACTGAGCCTAATCAAATGTACAAAGGACAGAATACTGTGCCCTAATTTAATGTAGAAAGGGTAGAATACTGAGCCTAATCAAATGTACAAAGGACAGAATACTGTGCCCTAATTTAATGTAGAAAGGGCAGAATACTGAGCCTAATCAAATGTACAAAGGGTGGAATACTGAGCCTAATCAAATGTACAAAGGACATAATACTGTGCCCTAATTTAATGTAGAAAGGGTAGAATACTGAGCCTAATCAAATGTACAAAGGACAGAATACTGTGCCCTAATTTAATGTAGAAAGGGTAGAATACTGAGCCTAATCAAATGTACAAAGGGTGGAATACTGAGCCTAATCAAATGTACAAAGGACAGAATACTGTGCCCTAATTTAATGTAGAAAGGGTAGAATACTGAGCCTAATCAAATGTACAAAGGGCAGAATACTGTGCCCTAATTTAATGTAGAAAGGGTAGAATACTGAGCCTAATCAAATGTACAAAGGACAGAATACTGTGCCCTAATTTAATGTAGAAAGGGCAGAATACTGAGCCTAATCAAATGTACAAAGGGTGGAATACTGAGCCTAATCAAATGTACAAAGGACAGAATACTGTGCCCTAATTTAATGTAGAAAGGGCAGAATACTGAGCCTAATCAAATGTACAAAGGGTGGAATACTGAGCCTAATCAAATGTACAAAGGACAGAATACTGTGCCCTAATTTAATGTAGAAAGGGTAGAATACTGAGCCTAATTAAATGTACAAAGGGCAGAGTACTGAGCCTAATCAAATGTTTCAAAGGGCAGAATACTGAGCCTAATTCAGCGAGACAATTTAAAAGGATTATGCACCTGTGGATCAGGGTTAAGATAAAGTGAATAAAATAATGAATGAAAATGAAATAAAGTAAAAATATTTATTTTAATACCTCTGTCGGCATGAGGATTAATGGACTAAAATCCCTTACACATCATTATGGAACAGATTAGAAATTTGGGACAGGAGTCAAACTGATTTAAAAAAGAAAGTTTATGTTAGAGAAAATTCCTATTTTGGAGCAGATATATCCAAAAGATATGTGAGCTCTGGAAAATTTACACAACAGTCACAAAGATCGCCTTCTTTCAGAAAGAAGCACAAAAGAATACTGATCAAAGAAAAGGGGCAGACCATTCTCATATATAATGAACAGAAATTTGTATAGTGCTAGAGGGGACACATGTCCAAGATGTCGATTTTAGTAGAGCTCTAAAAAAGTGGAGCAGGTAGATATATAATAGTTTAGATAAATATTTACTTATGATCATTTCTTCCTCACCCTTTCTTTTTTCTTTGAGAACGAGGGAGGTCTCTCTTAAGATAAAACCTTTTCATCTCTTCTTAAATTGTACATGGGGAACAAATTTTGAATTTCTTTTTAATTTGCAGATTTTAATCAGTGAATGAAGATGCTGGCAGAAAAAATTAAATTAGCATAGTATGCAGAATGGGACAGATTTCAAGTTTATCAATTTGTGTAAATTAAAAGAAATTGTAGAATAGGACTGGGTGTAGTCAATAGTTTTCCTACTACTAATACAAGTACCTGTGACCATTTACTCTTCAAGATGTAAAATGTGATGGATTTTGTTGTATTCAACCTTATTCACATGCCCAAATTTGTTCTAGATGAGATTTTCTTCTCATTAATAAGAAGTGCATATAAATATATGATAGCAATATGTTCATCTGTAGTCTGCAAGCTGGAAACAGGACCAAAATGTCAATACACATGAAGAGGGTACTGCCTACCTTCCAAAGATGTAAAGACCATCAAGTTCTTTAATCATACGTGGCACAGGTATATTGTTTCACCCCTAGTTTAAGGGTTGTTCCATTGTTTAAATGTTACATACATGGCACCCAGATAAGAGTATTTTTGGTTGTTTTTTTCTTTTAAATTCACAGAGTGCATATTAAAATGGCTAGGAAATTTTAAATTGCCATCTGTGGGTGAGTTACCAACATAAAAAGTGCCTTCTCTGGGCCCCATGAATGTTTTACTGGAATGGCCACATGGAGTAGTAGCTGCATATCAAACCATTTCAAGCTTTCTACAACATCATGATGCCTGGATAAATGCCAAGTGATCAGGGTTTAGGTTCACTTTTCTATTTACACATGATTAACCAAATACTGTATAATATATGTTATCAGTAACAAAGGGTACCAAATAATAAATTTGTTAATTCCCACATTCTCCATACCTCTTTGGGGGTTGGCTTTGGAGCTGGTGCAAATATTTCACTTATTTTCTTCTGCTTGAAGATATCATTCCTTTCCAGAAGCTTCTTCTGTAACCAGTCAGGATGATGAATCCTTGGCACTGGGTTTGGCACCTAGCATGGAAATTTTTTGACTCTATATTACCATGTGAATCAAGATAAATTATTCTTTTATGATTGATTGTGATACAAGGTTTAACAATATTAGGAAGTTGCATGACTTAATTGTAAATAAAAATCAAAAGGGCCCAAGTTTAAAGTACCAAACTGGTTGATACTTCCCTCTATTTGGCTGTACACAGGTGTTGTGTCCTCTTGCAATGAACTAAATAAGGAAAGATATATACAAGTCAATTAAATTCCATTTAAACTAAGTATACCAGTCTTCACCACTGGTTGACCCAGTTTTATCTAACCCTATAATCAAACAAATTTCCTCCATAACTAAAGCTTTGCATAAGACTATCAACAAATGTACATAATTTTTTCAATGCAAAACTGCACGCTAGAAGCAATATTGCTCTTTACAGCAAAAAATGCCAACAAAGAATATTGGTACCTGTTGCAGGGCAGCTGGAATAGTGATGATCTTCTGCACACATCCTCCCAGTCTTTCTATGTAATATTCCCAGTCCAGAATCTTAAACAGCAAGACAAAGTCAACAAATCACAATACATTAAGCAGATTCTGTCAATCAGCTGTCGATCATTCTCATCTTTATGGATACAAAATTTTGATAGGTGTTTAATTTTTTTCATAATGCAATTTTTACTTGAATTAACACATTTCAAATTTGGAAATGACAGCTGATCTATGTACCCAGTAATCAGAATGCATATGTCCAGTGAAGATGTTTTTTTTAAAATATGAGATGTTTTTTTTTAAAAAATATGATGAATTTATTTGCTAAATGTAGCCTCAATCCAATTTTGAGCAAAATACCATGAACAAGCTATACAATAAAATTTGGTCACAGGATCTATAGAACAAAAGCTATTGTTCATAACCTCTTTTATAAAAAGCTACAATTTGCAGACTAGATACCTTTTTAATCCCAAATCAAATGTGCAAGACCTCAACAAACTTTCATCAAAGTATATGCTCTAAAACTTTAACATGGAAAAGAAAAGAAAACAAAATCTCTTCTTTTCAGTCCTAGTGCCCTTAAATTTCAGTTGAAAGCTATCAAGAAGGTTCTGTCCGGGTTTGTGATATTGAACTAGTGTTATTGTTCTGAAACCATAGTTTCTATTTTGTCAATGACCTCGACCTAACCTACTGATAGTCTTTTCTTCCCCTATCAAAATGCAATGTGATGGTATATTGTTGCTTTTGTGCAGAAGCAAAATACCAAATAGACACCATTAAACACTCCTCATGACCAGACAATTAAATAAAACTGGAAAACATGCAAACAATGGTAAAGATTAAAGGTAATACTGCAACATAGATTTATAAAGAACTGGAGTAGAATAAATCAATAGAGTGTGAACAAACCTCTCTAATGTCAAAATTTGTCATTCCTGTGTTTTTAAGCCATTTTCTCAGGTAATGTTTTTTTACACTGGGCTCTGCCTGGAAAATTGCCAGTGGAATGGCTCTGTAATGAAATATAAATAAAAATGCAATTAAGTAGTACAGTAAAACCTACGAGTGACCACGTCATTTCCGAACACCATGACCACATTGCAAAAATGAGCATAAACTCCAATATTGAATCCCTTTAAAAAATGACCACTTGCACCCTTGTAAAAAAAATTTTAAAAACTAAAAAAATAGTCAGGCTACTGATATCTGAAATAATTTAGGTGTGCTTATCGACTATATTTTTTTTATAGTAAACCAGACTTAAGTACATGTAGATTATTCCAGCACTTATCCTGGTTCCCAAACTTTGCTAACACGCCCATGTACAAGCAAGACCAGTATCCCTATAATTGCAAGAACAGAGACACCACTGATCTTGTGTAATCATTCTTAACCATTTTTTGTGTAAGATTATTCTGATTTTAAAAACATACACAACAAAACTGAGCAGCCACCGGTTTGTATATAGTGACAGATGGTACAATCCATAAACCAGGCTAATGTACATGTCGCTGTTTGCCATTTTTGTCGCATATATTGGTTTGCTTTTAGAGTGAATCTATATTCCCTGGCAGTGAGCAAGGTCTTTGCCTATGAAACGAACAACTGAGAACAACTGAGAATCACTGAGAACAACTGAGAATCGTTTGTGGGATTTGATTGATAATGTTAAAGGCTTATGTTGTTTTGCTGGTTTTTACCTCCTAATGTTACAATAATTACATCCAATCACCAAGCCGTCATCTGTTCAAGTGGTAAAACTGGGTTACACCCTTCATTTATGGAGTTAATTCCTGTACATCATCTTTGAATTAAGCCATTTACTTTTGTCTCTGAGTAAATAGATCTGTTTCTAGATGAGAAAACATTTTTTTTTTCATTTTATTTCATTAATTGCTAGATATGCAATGTACCTGAATAAATTTTTCATATTTCCCCAAATTCTAGTCAAAACAGTCTTTACAGTCAATATTAAAACTGAGCTCTTAATAACATCAACACATTACCTTAATAACAATGGAAGTACGTCCAAATCAAAATACAAGTTTTAACACTGGAGAAAATAATTATTGTATCTGAAAAAAGTGCAGAAGAGCACACTGCTCACAAAATGGTGGTTTAAACATGGGTAAAACAAATTTAGGGTGTTATAAGGGAAAAGAGGCAAATCAGAAACTATTTCATATGCCAATACATGTATATGTGATCTTCAAATGTAAGTGTATCTTGGTTGCTATATACCTTTGTTTTCAGATGAATGCAAACAATATTTTAGCAAGAACTATTATTAAAGAACAGAAAAGTACAGTGATATTAGTTATTTTCCTTTAGATTGTTCTGAATCTGGACTATAAAAACTTGTCTTTTTGTAGAAATGTTTTATGAGAGACCACCTGTTTTGAGAGGTTTCACTGTAAAGATATTTATTTTAATACCTCTGCACAAGCGTTGATGGACTAACTACCTTTATACAGCATTATGGAACAGATAGAAATTTGGCAAAACAAGTTTATGTTAGTGAAAATTCCTATTTTGGAGCAGATGTATCCAAAAAGTAATATCTGGAAAATTGGACACAAAGATTAGTTTCCCAACATATTGAAGCTGACAAAGCTTTAAAAATATCTTGGTCAAAGAAACTCTATGACCCCAATTCACCCTATACCATAAAGTTGGAACAGATGTACTGAAGTATACCAGATGTGCATTTTATCACATTGCAAATAAATTTAATCCTTTCTGGAAAAATGCCTTTTTAGCATGGAGTTTCTCTGGCAGCATGTGACACTACAACTTCTCATAGTATTTTAATTCAATTACAATCTTAAGATTGGTAATAAAATGATATTCAGCAAAAGACAAAACAAAAATGGCAAGAAAATGGGATAGCATTTCCAAACTTGCCAACTCCTACAATTCTGCTCTAAATCTAATGAAAATTACCCTTAAAATACAGACTTTAGCATACAAGCAAAACCTACATTAAAAGAAATCACTGCAGAAAAATCAATAAAATTTGATTTGGATCTCGGTTTCATATTATAGAATTAGTGTAATTAGTCAGGGAACAAGACTGATGCTTTAAATTGCACCTATTTGTTCATGCAAAGCATCTGCATGATCAAACTTTTTTTTTAAAAAATGGCTTCTAGCAAGCGATGCATGGTTAAGACAAACGGAAAAGGTGTTAATCAAAACAGAATAAAAATGAAATATTCAGATTCTTGTGAATAAAAGCTGGCTGGGGCACAACTTGCCAATTTGAGTCCGTCTTGCAGCAGGAGATACAATTGCCATCATCTTGTGAAATGGAAAAAGAATTTCAAATTGATTAACTTGCATAGGGTTTTGATCTAAAGTTTGTGCAACTTGTACTAGTGGTAAACGAGTCTATGCATACTTTACAAACTTTTCAGTTGAACATAATGTTTATCATAATGTTTCAAAACCAAACTTTTAAATATGTTTTCTAGCTTTACATTAGCAGTTTATCATACTTTGTTATACCTTACTGAAAACTGGTCAAACTTACGGGAAAAATCAACTGCCATACAGGCACGAACTAGTCAGCATTTGACAGATCTGCATTTCTACAGGAAATCAATTACTAAAAACTGATTTTCTTTTCATATTTTAAAGGAACAAAAATGTCCTTTTTTAAAATTTATTTCAAATAATCAATGTTCGAATCAATGAAAGGTTTTATAGATTTAACTTTTATAGACATTTTACACATCTCCAGGAAATTCATCCAAAATGATTCAATACAGTGTAGTTGAAAACTTAAAATCTCAATCATTTATGTTCAATTACTGAAAATTGCACTTGAAGCTTGGTCATTTTACATTTCTGACAAATCTTTTGACTATAATGAAAACCACTATTTTGATATTAACATTCAATTGGACAGACGAGTAACAAGATTTTCAAGATGGTTGCTGTGGTGCCAAACTGGATATTTGATTGACAATTTTCATTTAGGACCGACAATACATTGTAATTAGTCTTTTTGTGTAAACCCCAAGCTGATACAACCATTCATATAGAAGTAGCAAGAACAAGAGTTTCAAATTATCCACTGGTGGACATATTGGAGTAGTGACAAGATTTTCCAGATGGTTACTGTGGAAGCCATGGTTGATGTCCTAGCAGAATCAATTTCATCAAGGTATGAATGCATGTGTAAAGTTTGAATATGATTCTCAAAGTAGTTTAGGAGGATAAGCAATAACAAACTTGTGTTAACAGACAGATGGGTGAGAGACAACAAAACATCCCATAAGCCATTCTGGTCTACAATCAGCAGAACTTAAAACAAAAAGCACCAACAAACAACACAGACTGCATGTAACAAAATCAAATCAAACTCTAAAATCATTTATGTCAGCCCATTCCATTTTCTTGTAATCAATACAGTAAGAAGCTATAATCCTCTGAGCTCACTCACCTCTCTGTGACAGGTGCTCCCTCTGGTTTCTTGGCAATTACAAATTTACAGCTAAGTCCTGCGTCCTTCACCATCTGGTCACCTAGAAACTGCAAGATATTTCAAAATGTACACTAAACATGAGAGCTAAAAAAAAAATAGCTGGTAGGAACTGCATCGTTTTCTTAAATCACTGCACATAAAATGAAAACGTTTAATGAACCAGATTGATCTTTTTATATATATTTCACACATGCATTATTATGTAATGGCTTTAGTAACAGGATTTAAAGCTGCCAAAATGTAGCAATGGTGCCAGAATTATAACAGAGTGAGATCCCACCATCACCAAAATAATGGGGGAAATAGGTTGGGAAGAAAAGGTGGGGAGGGACAACCATAGTTCATTGTTAACATAAAACTGAAAGATCCATCTTTCTTTCTGCCTGCTCCATTCTGAAATCAAAGTCCTCAAAAGATGTCTCATCTAGGTGGAAAAGTTGAAAATCTAATCTATGGTTCCAAAAAACTTTTTTTTTACCAACACAGGCTATAGCAAAATTTTACTCTCCTTAATCTGTGCTTTGCCATAGGCTGTGTATTTATTATATGTACCAGAATGCTGTATTAGGGTTGCAAGTCCATTGCCTCCATAGCCTGCTTGTTGAGACTGAGGTATTTTAATCAAACTACAACTTACTTTTGAATTTCATTTTAGATTCTAATTTATTTCATGTATTCTAACCCTGCTTCTAAACTGCCCGCTTTAACTAGGCTTTGCAAAATCAGTTAAGAACTTTTGCTTTCTAAATCATTTTCAGATTCAAAATCACCCATTGCTTTTTCCAGTAGTACTTTTCCAGCCTTATTTTATGTCAATTTCTTGCATTTAGCTCATCATCACTATTATCAAATTAAATGGTCATTTTGTATGTTATATCTTACTGGAACTTCTGTTCGACAGCCTGCATCAAATGTACCCAAAACATGCAACAATGCACCCGGTCTAGTGTTCTATACCTTTTCAATATAGACCAAACAAATTGCCTCGTCTGTCTGCCCCTTTGAATTCACGATTAAAATTCCACTTGGCATCTTGTCTTTTAACATAGTCTTGTATTGAAACAAGTAGCAATTTCAATTTCATACCAATAAGTAAACTACTACTGTGAAATGTTCACATTTCCTTAAGACCTTGTAGTCCTTGTTTTGTTTCTAACTTTGTGCACAGCTGAATTTCCCAGCATAAAAAAAAATATAGTTTTGTCCATATTTCCAATGTATCTCAGATTAAAATCTTTTTGTTTCCTCCTATTCATAAAAATTTTCAAAACACTCGATTTTCTCAACCAACAATTTCTGGGTTATGTGAGTGCATTTCTAGTGCAAGTCCATGATATCACATAAATAGTGTGCACTGCAACAGACGATTTTCATTGCAATCCTATTTTTATGCTCTTCAGAAGCAATTTATTCAAACCAACCTGCCAGATTGCATAACATTTTTCCAATTCTAATTTTCTTACTTTTCAGAATATTAAATTTTATTGCTCAAGTCATGTATCTAATTCTACAACATGCCAAATTTTCATTCTCTGCAAAGTCCTTAAATGCTCCATTGTACACATTACATTTTCTTTTCCCATATTAGTAAAGTACGGAAGTTTAGCAATTCATGATGTACAATCTCAAAGTACAGAGTAATTGACAAAACACTTGATGATTCATAAGCTTTGACATTTATTTACAGGTTGAGCATTTATTTACAGGATCAGTCTTGTCAAATGATTGCCACAACTTAAAAGAGATTAGACATGATGAAGTATCAGTTCATGGCACAATCAAAGGACTATATACTGGGGGATAACAAAGCAGTGCTGATTTTACATGCTAAACAGGTTTGGATTTATCAAGTTTGCAGCTGTATTAAAACATTGTAAACTGGTAAACAAAGCTTAGATTATTTTAAAATTACATGTCTTGCTTATGCAGAATCCCCCTTTTCTGACACTGAAAAACAAAGAAAAACAAGAAACTAATTTTTAGCAAAGCCTAAACAATAATATGAACACAATTTAATATGAACACAGGAATTTACAAATATCTTGCTTGATGTCCAAGACAAGCTCAAATTTGCATGGCAAAAAATCATGCTGAACAGCAACTCTGAGGTAATTAGGGCTGTTGCATTTAAACATACATGGTACCCAAGGAAGGCAGTATCAAAAAAAATATATGCCAGGGTACTTTGGTTTCATTGAGTTCATATTAAAATGATGGGAATATCCCAATTTGTGTCTATGGGTGTGTAACCGACTTTAAAAGTGCCTATTCTAGGTCCAATGTATGTTTTAATGGAACAGCCCTTGCCGACAAGAGGTCATACACAGCTCCTAACACATACATTTAGCGATTATATATAGTGGACATTCCCTAATGTACCAGGAAAGTGGCCTTATAACACAAATGGCCTTTCCAGAGAGGGACTAAATTTTTGGCGAGAAGTATATGTAATGTATGTAGTAAGAAAGTTACATCTTTAAAGCATTTAATATCTTTGTTAAAAAGTAATTTTTAAAAGGTTTTCCTTGTTATAATAACTAATTTCAACTGAATATGCATTAATAGTTCTTATTCTTGGCATAAGTGTGATATGTGAGCAGGTGTTGTTGTTGTCACACACACTGCAAAACCATTCAAAAATGTAATTTAAATCTGGGTAAATACACAATTATCTTTCCATTTGCTCCATTTTTCCTTTGCTGCTGAATAACTTCCGAATACCTTTATTATACCTAAACATGTTCGGCAAATCCCTACCTCCACCAATGTCAGACTATGATAAGACTTTTTTTCTAAAATAATCGTCTCCGTTTACATGAGATATTAATGTTTAGTAATGATTTATTCCGATGTTGCTAACTATATGATTTAATTATGCAGACAAAACGTTTGTAGAGCAGATGAGATGTATTCTTAATGTAAGCGATGTGTTGTCACATGATTGTTCGGTTTTTGGTACCCTGTTTTGATCAAGGTTAATTTCTGTGTGTGATGTACCAAATCTATTTTTTTGACCTATACTGACTCTGTTATGTTCTTGACAATTATGTTCGGTTGTAATCGTTAATGTTGCTTACTTCGAGACTAATAAAACAATTTTTCTAAATTTAAACAAAATGTCATCTGTTTTTAAAGGCAGTGATCTCTTCATGCGATTCATTAGTTGCAGTCTTTTACCCTGTATTTTTCCCTTTCATGACCAAAATGGCTTCAATATGATTTGACCTGACCAATAGCTCCTTGCCGACATAAGGATTTGTAAACTTGACAATTTTTGTCAGTACTAATAACCACTAATTATGAAGTGAACAAGCCCAACATCTTACTAAGGAAAGCCATAAAGGCTATCAAACCATTTTCCTCTGGCTTGTATAATGTTTATCAATACCTACACTTCTCAGATGTTACTACTGTTCAATAATTCTAATCTTAACAATTAAGGCTAATTGGATTATGTGTACTTACCTTTTAGTGTAGATTAAAATTTTATTCTTTCTCAGCTTTATGGAATAAATGTGGTTTTTTTGTGAGGCATAAATGATGTAATATTAACCATAGTGGTACATGTACTTTAGTAAATGCTTCTTTCAGTAAGGAAAACCTGACATTGGCAAACAGAATTACTTAACACATGTTATATAATAAAATACTGGTTCTGGATACATATTACAAAATAAAATGTGAACATTTGTGAGAGGTAAATTTTATATTTTTGCACTAATATGGTGGCTGCTAGTCACATTAGCAGGTTGGCCTTTTGTAAGGGGTACTTTTGAACACAAACCTGTCGGTGCCAATTTTAATACTCTCAATTTCTGAGGGAAAAAAAGTCATTTTCAGATCTATTTCATGCATGTCCATAAAGGATGTTTGCAGATATTGCCAGTTTTCCTAGCCCCCTCTCCTCTTGTCTGCATGTGACTTACTTACACCCACACACCAGTGGCTGTAGATACCCCCATCTAAAAGGGCTGATATGTGGGTCCTGTAATCAACCTCAGGCACTGGGAGCCAGACCTATGTATAAATGCCAACCCATTCATATATATATTCTGTGGCAAGAATCGTACAAATTGAAAATAACAAATAATTTATACTAATGGATCACCCATAAAGGATGTCCGCAAAACATACTAGAATACACAATAGGCCTAAAGCAGCTGTTTAATACAGAATATCATAATAAAAATACTAGCTTGTGGACATCCGCAAGGTCCTTTACCCCACCTTGTACACATTCTCCCCCTTTCATCTTTGCAGATGTCCTTTATGGATAATCCTTATGTATCACCTTTACAGTTTGCTAGGTAATCCTGTAAGTGGCTATGCTTTACCACCACCATTATGGTCTCTTGTGATGCTAGACTGGTTGTCATACCTTCCATGTAAGGAAAGATTTTGCAAATAAAAGTCTACTGGATGAATCTAATCCACTGAGCAAAACTCAGCAAATATATTTATGGTATAAAGGAATCAATTGTACAAACCCAGGTAGGCGGAGCTTAAGGTGTAGGGAACATTGTATTCAGAAATAAACAACAAAACCAGCTGGGACTTGTGCATTATGTACAAGTTGTATTTTCTCTTAGGCTTCAAAAAAATAATAAACAACAAAACTAGCTGTGAATGCATGTAATTAGCGCAATATTAAAAGATGTACCTTTTGTTAGGCTTAGAAAAAAAGTTGATTCTCTTGGCAACATGTGAGATTATATTAATTCATATATAGATCACATTTTGTATTTTTATGATTTTTCTTAAATGTGGTACACATAATTGAAAATGTCTGGTGCGACTAGATAACTGTCTAGTTCCAGCAGAGTTATCTCTCTTAAATGCAATGGATACCTGGTTCCGTCATTGTCAACTTCCCAATTTAACATTGTTCTCTATGACAATGTGTGACGTGCATGCTGAGGTAAGATAGAAAGTATATTTATTTCACAAAACATCAGCATCGAGGTCTATGGATAAAGAACTGGTACCATTTTCGCAAGCACCCAAATGATCCATTCTGCACACACCGAATATTCTAGTTAGAACTCGAATATTCTAGTTAGAACTCGATAAATTTAACTTGTGATCAGTTTTAATTATGACTCAATTGCATGATTGTTTCAGGTGTCAGATGGTGGTGGAAAATTACCAGGTTTTTCCAGACTTTCATCAAGGACTTTTCAAGATGGGGAAACAAATTATTTCTTTGACTTTTTCAAGAATATATATATATATATATATATATATATATATATATATATATATATATATATATATATATATATATAGTGTGCTTTGCTTAAACTATACCAGTTTTTAGCTGTTTATTTTGCTAATGGTGGGATATTATGTTTGGGGAAAACTCAAATTTTCCAAGTGCAAGTTCAATTTTCCAAGTTTGCTTGATTGGAGCAAGGTGACGTATAAAATTTGTAAATCTTTGCTACTGACTAACAGAAAAACAGTAACATTAATGATGGGTAATTACATTGTGCGAATAAAAAGAAGATCAAGAAAGGAAGGCTGAGAAATGACATGAGAGAAACAGTTGAAGCCAGAGGGCTTTTTAAGGTGATCATAACCATCAAGCAGAAGCTTTACCTCTGCCAAACGCTTTGCCGTACTGATTGAGGTAGACTTCTGCTGACCATATTCCTCCAACTTTCTGGACATGCTTCTCTTTTCTGAAATCAGCTCAAATAGTTCAGAGTCTGGCATGTTGGCTGCCTACAGAAAAATAACACTGCATTAATCCACTATATATATATATATATATATATATATATATATATATATATATATATATATATATATATATATATATATATATATCTATATAAAATTTTCAAGCACAATTAACATCTTCACATTAACTAGGAATGAATGTTGATCATCAAAGAGCTCACAAAATTCAGAATAATTCACATGCATCTCATCCACATTGGTTGACATTTTATTTGTATTTAAATCCTTCATGCAAATGTCTTCATTGCTGTCAACATTTTGTTCTTTAAATATTTTTCATGATGCCAAAAGAAATCAAAGCACTTTAACTCCTAGTTTTAGCTTGGGTTACTTTCAATCTACTAGTCCCATGGCAGAGACTACTTTCAATCCACAATTCCCTTGGGCAGACTACTTTCAATCTACTAGTCCCTAGGGCAGAGACTACTTTCAATCTACTAGTCCCTAGGGCAGAGGTTACTTTCAATCTACTAGTCCCTAGGGCAGAGGTTACTTTCAATCTACTAGTCCCTAGGGCAGAGGTTACTTTCAATCTACTAGTCCCTAGGGCAGAGACTACTTTCAATCTACTAGTCCCTAGGGCAGAGGTTACTTTCAATCTACTAGTCCCTAGGGCAGAGGTTACTTTCAATCTACTAGTCCCTAGGGCAGAGGTTACTTTCAATCTACTAGTCCCTAGGGCAGAGACTACTTTCAATCTACTAGTCCCTAGGGCAGAGACTACTTTCAATCTACTAGTCCCATGGCAGAGACTACTTTCAATCCACAATTCCCTTGGGCAGACTACTTTCAATCTACTAGTCCCTAGGGCAGAGACTACTTTCAATCTACTAGTCCCTAGGGCAGAGACTACTTTCAATCTACTAGTCCCATGGCAGAGACTACTTTCAATCTACTAGTCCCTAGGGCAGAGGTTACTTTCAATCTACTAGTCCCTAGGGCAGAGGTTACTTTCAATCTACTAGTCCCTAGAGCAGAGAATTTAGAGTAAAAGTCCAATGCAAAGCCATTTTCTGTCAAATTGCACCCCAGCATGTTTACACAGGATGCAAGTCCTGCATTAGTACAACTATACAAAAATTTCAACACTGTATTCTACAAGTAAGGAATCAAATAATTTTACGGCCAGAAACATAACGTTTTTTTTAAAAATTTTTTATCGCCATGACCAGTACGAAAATCACAACTTCCTCTGCATCCGTACAATCAGAAACAAGTTTAGCTGTGAAATATGCAATGTCCTTCAACAAACATGCAACATCCATTACTTTACATCATGAGGTGAGTACCATTACAATCAAGTAATTAAGGACTTTGGTTACCCAACCATTTTTCATGCATTTGTTTTGGACTACAGTTTGTCTTTTTCAAGCATTGTTTCCAATATTTTTAGAGCCATCTTGAAATTTGTGTACAAAACCCAACAAAATTCAATCATCCTGAATCCTGTATACAAGACACTTTTAGCAAGGCAAATTATTATAGTACATGCAGAGGATATATACTACATGAATAAAGTCAAATAAAAAAAATGATGCAAGCATTACAGACTTTCATTTCAATTGCATTTTGAGCAGAGCATATTTACATGAGAAAGTATAGGTTTCCCATTAGGATCATAACAGCAGACCTGGTGCTTTATTTACAAAAGAATTGAATATACAATAGATAATAGGAATTGTGCCTTTACTTTATTTACATGAGTTGTTTGCCATTAAAATCATTGGAACTGAGCTATAGTTTTTGTACTTGATCTAGAGCTTTGTTTATATAAGAAAGTGTTGCAAGGTTTTCCATTCAAATCAGAAGTTGAGCTAGCATTGAATTTACACGAGAAAGTGATGCACATTTTCTATTCAAATCAAAGGCATTGAGCTAGCATTCTATTTACATACAAAAGTGTTGGATGTTTTGAATTATAAAAGCAGAGCTAGAGCTTTATTTACATGAGAATTACTTGCACATTTTCCATTTAAGAGCTTCATAAACATGAGTTTTTTCTATTTGGTTGACAGGAGTACAACTAGCACTTGATTTACAGGAGAAAGTATGTTTTTCAATTGTTTGGTATCACAGTATCAAAGCTAGCACTTTATTTACATGAGAAAGCATATTTTTTTATTATTTGGATTGCAGTATTAGAGCTAGTAATTTACATCAGAAAGCACTTTATATTTTTTATTACATTACAAAGAATGCATGTGCAAATAATTGAACCAAGTCATGTTGGAGGCTAACAATACAAAAACAGACAAGAACACTACATTGCTATACAGTTTGTCTAGCCAGTAATTAGTTACTGCTCTCCATGTAAGAATCCTACCTTACTATACAGGACATCTAGCCAGTAGTCAGCCACTGTTATCCATGTAAGAACCATACCTTGCTATACAGGACATCTAGCTAATAGTCACTGTTCTGTAAGAACCCTACCTTGCTATACAGGATATCTAGCCAGTAGTCAGTCACTAATCCATATAAGAACCCTACCTTGCTATAGAGGACATTTAGCTATTAGTCACTGTTCCGTAAAACCCTACCTTGCTATACAGGACATCTAGCCAGTAGTCAGTCACTGTTCTCCATGAAAGAACCCTACCTTGCTATACAAGACATCTAGCCGTTGTCAGCCATTGTTTGGTATGTAAGAACCCTACCTTGCTATACAAGACATCTAGCCAGTTAGCCACTATTCGGTATGTAAGAACCCTACCTTGCTAAACAGGACATCTAGCCAGTAGTCAGTCACTGTTCTCCATGAAAGAACCCTACCTTGCTATACAAGACATCTAGCCAATTAGCCACTGTTCGGTATGTAAGAACCCTACCTTGCTATACAAGACATTTAGCCAGTTAGCCACTGTTCGGTATGTAAGAACCCTACCTTGCTATACAGGACATCTAGCCAGTAGTCAGTCACTGTTCTCCATGAAAGAACCCTACCTTGCTATACAAGACATCTAGCCAATTAGCCACTGTTCGGTATGTAAGAACCCTACCTTGCTATACAAGACATCTAGCCAGTTAGCCACTGTTCAGTATGTAAGAACCCTACCTTGCTATAAAGGACATATAGCCAGTAGTCAGTCACTGTTCTCCATGAAAGAACCATACCTTGCTATACAAGACATCTAGCCAATTAGCCACTGTTCGGTATGTAAGAACCCTACCTTGCTATACAAGACATCTAGCCAGTTAGCCACTGTTCGGTATGTAAGAACCCTACCTTGCTATACAGGACATCTAGCCAATAGTCAGCCACCTTTGCCACCGCTGCATAGCACTCTTCTAAAGTTTTTCCTTTCAGAAAGGCCTCAAACACGGAGGACTGTAAAATCTTGATCAGTTCCAACTCTCCATTCCTTTTCACTTCAAATCCCTGTGGAAAATGATTTAACAGGATTAACATTATTTTTTAAATTCCCAGATTTGCTGCCATGATCTTATCAAAAGTGGGGGAAGCTGCCTCCTCTTGTCAACAAGGGGAAGTTAGGCCAACATTAAATTGGGAAAGTGTTCTTAATGCTTATTCTTGCACAATTTTTCACAGCTCACTGGTATTGTTATCCCAGCTCCAAAACAAGACTCCTACTAAAATGAGCATGCCCAAGTTTCATTTTCATTGATCTGTGTTTTGCCATCTAAAATGCTAGAGTTCTTATTTACTCCATAATGCTGTATTAGATTATTCAACATGTAATTTGATTTTTCAAAAATTATTCATACTTTTTCAGTTTCTATTTTATTATTTTGATTTATTTTAACCCCAACATTGCTAGATGGTTTTAGCACAGGATCCCTTAGTGTTTAAATGTTTGAGAAGAGAAAAAAAAAATAGGAAAATTGCACTCTACTTTCAAACTGCCTGCATTTAATTAGGCTTAATATTCTGCCTTTTCTGCATTTATTTTCAAAATGCTACAAAAATACTGGGTTGACCAGAACACCTTCAGTTTTTGTCTATGCTGTATTCAAGTTCTTGCACAAAATATGATGTAACCTAATTACTGGCAGTTCAAAAAATTCCTACAGAAAATGCAATGATATAACAGAATTACTGTGAGATTAAAACTATTGAAAATGTAATGATACTGCAAGACTATAATGATTTCAGTTCCTATCGAAAATGTTAAAAAATTCTTTCTTCATTCTCCTACATTTTAAAGTGAATTTGTGCCCTACTAAAATTATGCAGCTGAAAGTTCTATTCAAAAGCGCAGTGTGATTAAATAAGGTCTAAAAACAGGGTTAAAAAAAAATAACATGATCTAGTTGTTGTTAATAGGAAACCTCACATCCAATGTATGAATGTGGGAAATTTCTTCTCCGCATCCATGAGAATCAACAAGAGGCATTAGCATAGTTATTGCTTTGATAAGTGGTAAAAGAGAAATATTACATACCAGAATTACAGCACATCTCAAAAATAAGCATTTTTACTACTAATCTTGTTTGGCAGCTGATAAAAATTCTTGTCATAAGGGGCAAAACCAATATGGATTAGAACCAGAATACAAATATATACTGAAAAATTATTTATACTCAGAACTCACTTCAAGTTGTCTACATGTGCAGCTTTGGCTGAATGATCATGAACTGGAATCATGCAATGATCATTGAGGTGACAAGTATGCTGTATTACATTACTCTCATATTCTTCTTACAGTTTGTAAAGCAGTGTTGATATGTCCCTCTTTCTGATCTAAAATGTTTTTAAGTTTGAACAGATTCATCTGCTCCAATTTTTTTCCATCATAAAACATCCCAAACTCCAACCATAAATATTTCACTTAACATTTGGTACCATTTTCTTAATAAAAATATTTGACTGGTTCATTAAGTGGCATATCAAAAAACTTAATTTATTAGGTAAAGTTCATTTATGAAGAAACCAGTATGTTTTCTTGGAAAGGTGTTATATACAATCACTATAAACAGACCTGCCAACCCTGACATGTCCGTCTCAGTAAGGCAGTTGATTTTTATCAGGATGTTTGATCAGTTTTCGGTAAGGTGTAAAATGATAGCATAAACTGCCACTGTAAATCTTGAGGACATAATTAAAAGCTTGCTATTCAAAACATGCAGTAAAAATAAACATGTTCAACTGAAGAGATTGTAAAGTACTCATTATTTACCACTAGAACATTTGCACAAACTCAAGTTCCAACCCCTATGCAGCTCAATGGCATGTTGCTGTCTCTCAATGAGACATGATTCTTATCTTATTCCATTGCACATGACAAAATCATATCTCCTGCCTAAAGTCAAACTCAAATTGGCACGTGATGTCAAAAATATAACTGTGTCCCTTCACAAGAATTTGAATATTACTTTTTATTCTTCGGTGTTGATTAACATTTTCTAAGAGGTTTATTTTTCCTTTCGTCTTAAACATGCATTGGTCGCTGGATGCCATTTTAAAACAAATTCTATAATCAAAAGTAGGATCATGCAGACACTTCACATGAATAGTGACAGTTTAAAGCATCTGAGGTGCTGCTGTAAAGTTAGTCTGGTTCCCTGACAAATTTCACTAATTCTAATATGAAACCCGGATCGAAATCAAACACGGATAAACAAATTTTCCAGATTTTTCGGCAATAATTATTTTTCCATAGATTTTGCTTTTGTCGTCTGTATTTTAAGAGTAATTTTCGTTAAGACAAAATCGTAAGAGTTGGCAGGACTGTGTAAATAGCAAAAAAGTTATTGTATGCTATTCTTATAAAGCAGTCACCTTTTTATGAATATTCTCAAATTTATACACGTGAAATTAAAAAAACAATAATGAAAATGACAAAACAATGGGAAAATGCAAGATGGTGGGAAAAAATGCATAATGATTACGCCAAAAGCATAATGATTGGCATGTACGTTTCTGGTCCAACAACTATGTTTATGTGCATATTAACGTCTTTACTTCTTAGCAATACGAACATTAATTTTATATGCAATTTGAGACTACTATGGTTCAAACAAACCTTGATGAGAGCCTGGATATAAAACATTTAGCATTCATACAACTTTCAAACAAAACTCACCTTAAGCTCAGCCAGGAAATTGGGGTTCAAAAGCCAAGTTTTTGAATGAATGAAAACTTGGCAATGGCCCAAACAAGTGAAAGTAGCACTGTGACTTTAGAGCAGTGAGACTGTAACGAGGCCTTCAATTTGAAGTAAGGTAAGGATCTACAAGGGGAATAATGCCTGGAAATGCATGAAATATATTTGAATTGCATGGTAAAGCCTGATGTACGCGAAGGTAAGAATGTTAGATACATGTTTTCAATAGTCAGTTAGGAATTCACATGTGCACTAATAGATGATAATGGTGAAATGACAGTGTAGCATAGATACAATATTCCAGCGTCTCTTATTAGTCTCTTAAGCATAAAGAAATAATAAAAAAAATTGTGTGATGGTTTCACAAAGTAAACAAATGAATAATGTATTGACTGAAACAAGCATGTAATGAACTAGTGAGGCATTTGATTTGACATCTGTCTCTGTGCAAAGCTAATTCTGTCCGTGTGCACCTGAATATATCTACCATATGCATTAGAGGACCATCGACCCAAGGTATGGATAAAATGGTCCGGAATTCCAGCCTTAGCAGCACTAGTAGCAGCCCCTCACGCGGAAGGAGTGTCCATTATAACAACATGCATCATAACCTAATGTAGACAAAATGACCTTAATGGTAGTGATAAAGAAAGTTCTACTTAAAGCGTGACCATTGTCCATGGAAAAAAACAGGATCACAAGGGCGAGCTCCAGCTACTATCCAAATAAGATGGAATTTCATCATCACACAGTATAGGCATACAAGGACGTCACAGTACATAGAATAAATATGAATGTTCACCCCCTTGAAGGAAAACATCAGTCTTAGATGCTCTAAGATGCAGAATGAATGTGCGCTTAACCATATGAAAAATTGTCAGAATACTTAACCACATTGCATGAATCCAAGAATTGCTACCAAACACATGCACTGCACGAACCAGTCCAGTTGGTGAACACCCTCTCGCAACACAGGTAAGAACTGCACCATCATCTTGTATGTAATAGGAAATCTGTGTATACTATATGTTTGCCCATGAAGTATACTCTGAAAGGCATTACTATGACCAGCAAGTAGGTAATAGAATTCCTGCAAGGTACAGCTTAATTGTAGAGTACTGCAGCTGCATCAGTGCATGACAGCATGTTACGAAATAAACATCTGAGAGTACTTGTAAAGTGTTCGAATGAGCAATAATGCCTGACATTGCCAAAAATTCCACATACACTTAATGGCAGCTCTGTATATCAACCTTTTTTGATCGGACACAGAATACACAAACTTCTGTGCAAGTTGTTATCAAAATCGCATAAATTCTAAAGCCAGAGGTTATACATTATCCAGAAACGTTTGCATTCCATGTCCCTGAATACCAGCAGGAGACCGCAGTGTTTTAAGACCATCATGTGATGAACCCATTTGAAGCACAGTGCTATATGATATGGAAGTCTCCATCAGTCTGTGCACCACAAGACTTGAACTGTGCACACAATACCCAGAAATGTGTGCATTCCATGTCACAGAATGCCAGAGGAAGATTGAAGTGTTTTAAGAAGTCACATCTTCAATGAATTCATGTGTAGTACTCTTTAGTGAACCTATATGAAGTGAAATGTCTTATGATATAGATGGAGCTATCTGTCTATCCACCCACAAGATGGCTGAAATGTACACACAATATCCAGGAATGCTTTTATTCCATGTAACAGAACTCCAGTGGAAGAATATGTTGAAAGTTAGTCATGTCTTCAGTGAACCCATATGAATTGAAGTGCTCACCCAGAAAGCCATATGAAGAGCAGTGCCCCTATGGTGTGGACGGCTGTATCGATCTGTGCACCCATGAAACCTAAAACATTTAGTTGTAATTTAATTGATTGAATGTAGTTTGAATAATACACAGTGCATCCTTCTCTAGCCCCTTTTCGGACCCCTCTGGGTCTACTAGGGTTTCTCTACCAGACGTGATGTCATTAGTATATATTAACAAGCTAGTAACTAAATTTAGATATGTAGTCATGATGAACCAATCAGGTAACTGAGTTTAGAGCATGTGATCAAGCATTATCAGTTGTTGGTGTCATTCATATAGATGCGGGATGCATGTAGAGATGTGTGCTTTTCAGTGAACTGTCGATTGCGACATCTAACTTGAAACATTTATCAGCAGAGAGTCTGGAGCATGTGGAAGGGTGTGCCTTCCAGTGTGAATTGTCGACGCCACAGTTAACTTGAACAATTTATCAGTGGAAAGAGCCGCCCGCCTACCCACCTTCCACCATGTCATTTATTTGGGGCATTTCTTGCATGGCATACTGTTCCAGTTCTGTTCTTGGGTGCATTGCCCAACTTCAGGCATTCATGGCTTGGCTTTGGGAAATCGGCTGATGTCTGTTTTTCATGGCATCCTCAGGTTTGGATTTGTCAAGTTTTGGTTATCATTGTCCTTATATACCTCGTTATCAGCCCCTTGTGGCTCCACATATCGGTGTCAGACACTTCACAACCCTACAAACTACCACATGCTCTCGTCCTGGGATGTCTTCTAGAGAAATTCCGAGTTTCCCATTGCCAAGTTTTAAGTTTTCATTCATTCAAAAACTTTGCTTTTGAACCCCAATTTGTGTCAGTGCTTAAATGTACTTGACTATTATGCCCATAGACTTAATACCTGCTTCCTCCGGTGCATGTATGGAGTATCTGCTGATGTTTGTTATCATCGCATCCTCAGGATCGGACTTGTTGAGTATCGGTTATAATTGTCCCTATATACCTCCTGTCAGCCCCTTGCAGTTCCACATACAGGTGTCGGACAACTTTCACAACCCTACAAACTCCCACTTGCTTCCTGTCCTGAGGTATCCTTTAGAACAATTCAGAGCTGGGCTGGTGCAGTGTGCTGTAACACGATTTGTCCCCATTAAACCAAAAAAAGATTATTTTATATGTACAATAAAGTGTCTATGGAACCTGTGTATTGTGTGTTATTTAAACATCCATACAACTTTCAAAATAAACTCACCTTAAGCTCAGCCAGGGAGCCATCAAAGTTAAAGACTGCATATCTCTTCTTTAGTTTTTTCCCCTCTTCCTTTGATGCAGGTAAAATCATAGCCAAATACGGCCCATCCACCTCAAAGAAAATGGAGTTTTCGCTACGGATGGAATAGTTCAATGTGGATGGATCCACCAGTTCCTGGTACTGGTCATTAGTGAAGTAATCCTAGAAACAGTCAAAAATAATCGGACGAAAAGTATATGGGCAATACTTTCTTAACAATTTGGTGGCATATCCCAAAAGAATTTAGGAATGTGTAGTAGACTAAGTCAGCCTCCTGCCCCCTTCTTGGCTTCAAAATTAAATATAAAGATCAGCTGCCATCTGTCAGTGGTCAACAGCACCCAGCAAACTGGCTAAATCCAAATCTGGGTCAAACTTTGCAAGATGTCCCCAAGAAACAAAGACATGTCACATTCTAGCCAAAAGTAAGCATACAAAGGCACATTAATCAATAAAAGTTTTCTTTACACACTGCTAATATGGAATTTGAAGCAAAAAAAAAAAATCAAACATTTTTGCCCAAGATTATCTGACCACAGACCTTCTGTACAGACTTGATCAAAAACCCAATCAGATTTTGATACAGTGCTGATATATACCCACCATCTGCAAAAATCTCTGCCTGACAAAGCACAACTACTGAAAAAATTTTGCTAATACAAGAAAGTAACTACCGGGTGAATTGCTAATACATGATAGCAACTACTGGGTAAATTGCTGAATGCAGCAACTACTGAGAAAGTGCACACTCTCTGGGGTAATAATACTTCTCTTTGATAACAAAATTACACCCTAATTATAATGATTAAAAACAAGATCACCTGCAGTATCAATGTACATACACTTAATATACATCTACATGGTCAGCATTTGGAATTATAAATATTTAGTCCCAATGTAGCAGTTAGCTTATCATCCACTGTGCAAGAAAACTATAAGAGTTCCTAATTAGTTACATTGTCAATTTGGGAAATTAAATGAATTTAAAAAATTTAAATTGAATAATGACGATCAATTTATATCCAAAACAAAATATATGAACAGAATATATAACAATCATTTGATTTGGATAATTGCATCAATAAAGAAATCTGTAAGAATTATCGAAACTCATTTCTACTATGATCAATACATTTCAATTACCTGACTAGTCTCCCTGCCCATTCTGCACTGTAATCATAAACACCAGAACAAACATAGCCCCAACTGGTGGAGACAACAAATTTGACAAGGAGGTGCTATGTATGCTGGTGGAACCATTTAAAACAAAAGTCAAGGAATGGGACCTTACCTTTACCATGATATTTAACATGGCTCCTGGGTAAGATATGGTCACCTTTGGCTTCTTGGGATTGGTGGTTTTGATGACATAATTCTCTGGGAAAGTTGCTGGCAGGACACACCAGATACCATCTGTATCCAGTTCCAAGGGGCGCCTAAAAAAATTACAGGCTATCTAGAGGTAAACTTAGTCACTAAAACATGTAGATCAATATATTGGTTCTAACTACTCAAAGCAAAAGCATATAATTGAATGCTAGTGATTAGTCCATGTATAAAGAAAAGTGGTGCTTCTTGTGATTTAACTTGAAATTGTAATAACGGCTATCACTGATGTTTGGCAAAGGAATTCAAACCCATGTGATAAATTGTCTTATCGGGACCAAAGTTTAGTGGCGAAATGATGTACAAAAGTTGCAAAATAAAGTTTATTCTAAAGGTTTCATTTTCAGTCTCTCATAAATACTGGTGAAAATTTTGTACAACACCTAATAGTCTGATTACACATAAAAGCATGAAAATACAGAGGCCTTTAAAGAGACTGACAATTAGCTGAATGAAGGAACTTTATAACTGTAGAATGTCAAGAATATGTTTTAGATTCTTCAGAAAAAAAAACTGTGGTAGACATAATGTTGACCTGGCACCACTTTCATTTAGGACTAACAAGCCACCGTAAGCCTTCTGGTGAAAACCAGATGCTAAGACTTCCCAAATTAGTCGAGAACAGTCATGACATATTGGCCCTATTAATTATCGGATTACCACCATTTATATTTAGTACCAAGCAGACATGTCGCGTCTTTTGGTGAAAGTACAATATTGATATACCCGGTCACCTAGGGAAAGTGGCCAAAATAAGATTTTCAAGGAGCCCACTATTCCAGTCATATTTAATGATGCATTAATGCCATTCTCATTTACGACCAAGTAGACATCACAAGAAATCATCCAGTGAAAAGTCATGCTATGCTAATGTGACCTTTCTCACAAGAAAAATGTTTCCAAGATTTTCCACATTACCACTGCGGCAGCCATATTGTACATTTAGATAGCACATTCTATAAAAAAGGAGCAGTGACAATTTTCAAGATGGCAACTGTGGCAGTCATACTGGACAAATGATTGGCACCACTTTCATTTAGGGCTAACTAAACAGTGTCATTTTTTATCTCCAGGTATAGAATTTTATTCTCTTTTTTTTTTGCATATGTGACCCAATCTTAAAGAGTTTAGTATTAAACACAATCAATAAAAAGATGTTCAGTATCCATTGATGATTATTAATAACATTAATTATTAATCTTATTTGTACCTATGTCCTAATTTCTCAATGGCCTGGTGGGATTTCAACATTTGAAGACGATTCAACAACTTTCCAAGGTCACGTGCATAGGCAGATCTGAGGCAGTGTAAATTGTCACGTTGGGTCTTCAGCAAAATTCAGTCATGATAGTGTACATTTCTGGTTTTTAATTTTATAAGAAATATTCATTTATTTAGGATTTTCATAGACCTTTATAACAATCAGTTTGGATTCACTTTATAATACTGCAAACTCCTCTCACATTTTTCTTTTATAACTAAGACAAATAGTTCAAGTTTTAAAAAACTTGTTAAGTCTTTTTTCTGTTACTTTGTGACTATACAGTCATGAAACAATGAAAACATATCTGCCAAGATGATAGGGATTTTTATATGTTAAACAAACATCCCAAGAAAACAATATTAAATGCATAAAACTAACTTCTGAACAACTTTGCTTACATAAAATTGAACATTTTGCAGGAAATATTAAATTTGGGGGAGATTTTCTGAATTGCATGTCGTTGATGCAACCCTGAATAAGTATTGGATCTAACTTCACTTACAGTATCATTTCTTTCTTTCAATGTCAGTAAAAAGATTTTGAATACCTTGCATTTCTTTCTACCCCTACACAATTATTAATTAAAGGCAACTGGTGAAAATGGCAGCTTCTGGATACTATACATACATGGGTGTATTGAACTAATATGAAATGCTTCATCATTCTCTTTTTAAGGACTTGAAATAAATGCATGTAAAAACTACCAAAAGTAATTATTTATCTTGAGCAATGAAACAATTAATAAGAACGGGAGGGGGGCTTTAATATCTATGGCACGTTTTTTTGTTGGTCCTTTAAATTTGTGGTTCAGGACAATAATGGAATTCAAAAAGATTTGTACCACACAAATGTTAGTGATACAACAGTACCTAGAATGTAAGAAGTAGAATATAAAACATTTCATCATAATCTTTGCTTAGAAGGACAGACACCATTATAACTGCAAAGCTGACAAATGCTTTGTTGTTTCTTAATAGACACGTTTCACATTTCTCACCCTATTTGCTCCACAAGTTCCCTGGCTCTTGTGATAATATTGGCCCCAGTATAGCAAACAACACCTGCCATCTCCATGCTATACCAGCGAGCACTGAAACAAAGTCAACGATGTCTCATGGTTATGAAAAATTTACAATATGCCAGAACTTAATATAAATATTGTTTACTCTTAACTAAACCAAACAAATAATGTAATTTCATTGGTTTCAATTTATTATAGTGGGTATTCATAAAACTGCTGTGATATTAGGATTAAGCAAGTCCTTTTATCTTAGTACTTAAATTGTCTTTGTAATTTAAGTGATTAAATGTAGTTTGAATGATACACAGTGCATCCTTCTCTAGCTTCTTTTCGGACCCCTTTATGTCTGCTAGGGTTAGCCAATCAGATGGCTGAGTTTGGGGCATGTGATCAGGCATTGTCGGTTGTTGATGTCATTCATGTGGATGCATGTGGAGATGTGTGCTTTTCGGTGAACTGTTGATTGCAACATCTAACTTAAAATATTTACCAGCGGAAAGAACCACCCGCCTCCCCACCTTCCACCATGTCATTTATTAGCATCCTCAGGATAGGACTTGTCGAGTTTCAGTTGGTGTCGGACACTCTTCCCAACCCTACAAACTCCCACATGTCTCCTGTCCTGAGGTCCACCATGTCATTTATTTAGGGCTTTTATTGTATAGCATACTGTTCCAGTTCTGTTCTTGGGTGCATTGCCCAACTTCAGGCATCATGACTTGACTTTTGACCAAGGTTTTCAGCACTTTCAAAATACTGCAGCATTGCCAAGTTTTCATACATTCAAAAATAACTTTACATAGAAAATGAATTTGGGTACACACTTTGCGGTCATTGCCAAGTTTTCATTCATTCCAAAAACTTTGCTTTTGTACTCCAATTTGTGTCAGTACTTAAATGTACTCTACTACTATTATGCCCATATACTTCATACCTGCTTCCTGCGATGCATGTATGGAGTATCGGCTGATGTTTGTTATCATGGCATCCTCGAATAGTTTCGGTTTCGGTTGTCCTAGTCCCTATATACCTCCTGTCACCCCCATGCAACCCCACACTTGCAGGTATCTGACAATTTTAACAACCCACAAACTCCAACATGCTTCCTGTCCTGAGGTATTTTAAAAGCATCTGCAGTGTAATGGGACAGGGATACAAAGCCAAACTGTCCTCGACAATTAAGCTGTACCTTTCAGGAATTTGATTCCATTACCTATTTGCTGGTCACAGTAGTGCTTTTCAGGAGCAGATTCGTATGCGCAGATTTCCTATTACATACAAGATGATGGTGCAGTTCTTACCTGTGTTGCAAGAGGGTGTTCACTGACTGGACTGGTTCGTGCAGTGCATGTGTTTGGTGGCATTTCTTGGATTCATGCAATGTGGTTAAGTATTCTGACAATTTTTCATACAGTTAAGCGCACAGTCATTCTGCATCGTACAGCATCTAAGACTGATGTTTTCTGTCGAGGGGTGGATATCCATATTTATTTTATGTACTGTGACATCCTGGTATGACTATACTGTGTGATGAAGAAATTCCATCTTATTTGGATAGTAGCTGGAGCTCACCCTTGTGCTCCTGTTTTTTTTTTTCATGGACTGGTCACGCTTTAAGTAGAATTTTCTTTATCACTACCATTAAGGCTATTTTGTCTACATTAGGTTATGATGCATGTTGTTATAATGGACACTCCTTCCGCTTGAGAAAGCTGCTAGTGCTGCAAAGGCTGGAATTCTGGACCATCTTATCCATACCTTAGGTCGATGGTCCTCTAATGCATATGGTAGATATATTCAGGTGCACACGGACTTAATTAGCTTGGCACAGAGACAAATGTCAAATCAAGTGCCTCACTAGTTCATTAGATGCTTGTGTCAATCAATACATTATTCATTTGTTTACTTTGTGAAACCATCACACAATTTTATTTATTATTTCTTTACACTTGTGAAACCATCACACAATTTTATTTATTATTTCTTTACACTTAAGAGATGCTGGAATACTGTATCTATGCTACACTGTCATTTTACCGGTATCATCTTTTAGTGCAGATGTGAATTCCTAACTATGAAAACATGTATATAACATTCTTACCCATTCTTACCTTCTCGTAAATCAGGCTTTACCATGCAATTCAAATATATTTCATGCATTTCCAGGCATTATTCCCCTTATAGATCCTTTCCTTACTTCAAATTGGGGGCCGCGTTACAGTCACACTGCTCCAAAGTCACAGTGCAACTTTCACTCGTTTGGGCCATTGCCAAGTTTTCATTCATTCAAAAAACTTTGCTTTTGAACCCCAATTTGTATCAGTACTTAAATGCCCATATACTTCATACCTGCTTCCTGCGGTGCATGTATGGAGTATCGGCTGATGTTTTTTATCATAGCATCTTCGGGGTTCGGACTTGTCGAGTTTCGTTGTCATTGTCCCTATATACCTCCTGTCAGCACAACATGCAGGTATCGGACCATCGTCTCTATATACCTCCTGTCAGCCCCTTGCAGGCCTCACACGCAGGTATCGGACAATTTTCACAACCCTACAAACTCCTGCATGCTTCCTGTCCTTAGGTATCCTTTAAAACAATTCAGAGTTGGGCTGGTGCAGTGTTTTGTGACATGATTTGCCCCATTATGCCAAAAAGATTATTTTATATGGACAATAAAGTGTCTATTGAACCTGTGTATTGTGTGTTATTTAAAACTTAGTACTTAAATTTTCTTGACAATTTATAGTCATTCAGAATAAATTTTAAAAGCTTCTGCAGTGTAATGTGAGGGATACAAAGCCAAACTGTCACAGTAAGGGATCATACCCAGTTCTTGTCCTCTGCAGATATAAAGACTAAACCAAAAGGTCCAGGATGCCAAAACTAAGTAGCTTCCCATTCCTAGATTACTCTTACTTTGACATTTGTCGTCCAATTCACCTCTTAAAGCACATACATGCCAAGTCCTCAAATGTAACAAGAATGGGATACAATCACCATCATCAGGAAATTAACCTTCTTTGGAGTCTTGCAAACATGTATACATTACACTAGACTAAAATGTTGAAGTCAGCTAGGCTTTTCTGCAAGTGGTCTCATAACCCATGATTATTAGTCGACAACAGTAATTTTATGGTCTGGATACTGCAGTCATCTTCAAAACTATTAAAAACACCTTAATAATCTACAACAATGTATGATATTATTAACCAAACAATGTTTAATGTTTAAGTCCAGTAATAACAAGATAATAAATAGCACATTACAAGTTTGTCTTGTGACATTTATCCTAACCATGACTTAGACCTTTGAACTTTATAAGAATGTGTTGATTCTTGAACACTCAAAATAGCTCAGGGCTTAAAAATAAAAGTTTCAGCTGGACTTGCAATATCCACTGTTAAAGCTCTATCAGGAGAGCTGAGACTGATTAAATACGGTAATATATTTTTGCCTGAGCTAAATAGGGAAAGCAGCGAATCCCCCAGGGATGTAAAACAATGTCAAAAAAAGCCTTGGTGTCAGAACTGGGGGTCAAAAAGGTACCAACAAATTTTCATCTGATCCATACTTTTTCAGCTCAAATTGGATATTGCAACGTGCATAATATACTCTCTGTCTCAGATGACATCTTTGGTGAGCTGATGGAATTGCATGAGCTCGCGAGATTAGAGGAAGCTACTGTCATAACATTACCTACGCTAGTCTGCTTCTTATGCTCCACATAGCAGAGTGCAATGTAGGGAGCATATGAAACTGGAAACCAGAATAAACCCATGATCTCTCTCTCTCTCTCTCTCTCTCTATATATATATATAATATATATATATATATATATATATATATATATATATATATATATATATATATATATATATATATATCATGCCATCACTAATCCAACGCATTGGATATTAAATCCTGATTGTATCTTGCAAATCCTTTGCGTAAAATAAAAGCCTGGCAAAAAAATGTGTGCATCAATTTTCTCTAGTGTGCATCTCTGATGCACAACTGTGCAGAAAGGGAAAAACTGGGTAAGACCTAGGGAAGCATTTAAAAATTATAACAACCCCTTGAAGTTAATAAAATTAAGTAGTTTACACAACACCACCCATCAGTTGTTGAAAATAAAATTTATGACTATTCTTTTCTTTCCACTCTTCAGCTCTTTGCTTGTGCATAAGGGAACACTTCAAAGTGGGCTTATGGATAGCAAAACCCTAAATAAAATGTCAACAGAATACTTTCCATAAACGTTTACAAAGCAACTATTAATGCACCTTCACTTATCAATATATTGTCTTCTGTACTCACCCTTTCCTCATAACATAGCCGTAAAAGGAATTTAAGATGCATTTGTGAGCCAGCTGAAGAGAATCATACAGGACCAACATTCCATTTGCCCGCTTAATTTCCCCTGCATCTCCCGATTCTTTAGCTTCCGCAAGTTTTCGATTCCAGACCTTTCCCAAACCTTTGAATTCATAACGTCGATCCCTAAAGGCACGCACAGTGTCAACATAGAATGAATTTTCTCTCTGACAGATGGTGGCCACTCTCTCCTCCATACGTGTGTAGTGAGTCTTCTTGTAAGCTTTCCTGCAGTATTCTGTAACGTATATTCAAGAGCTCTAAAATTTCACCTTGTCCAGTTAAGTAACCCAATTTCAAGTTTGATTTAAAGTTAATCTATGAAATATTCTCAGCGTCTATATATACCCAAAATAAATAAGATCATTCACATGGCTGATATCTAACAGCCAAATGAAGAGTATTTCACCATGAAATGAGTTTGATAAATTCAACAAAATATTGTTACAACACCAGTTCACAAAACAACAGTTTAGAGTTTATCAAATTATTTATCATACTTTGTCCAGTTCTGAAAGGCCTATGCTTTTCATTACAGTTAGTTATATTCAGTTCAGCTGTATATTTTGGATGAAGTCGCATATTCTGTTTTTAGTAACATCAAATTTGGTGTATTAAATGTAAAAGCTAGGACACTATCAGATTTCAAAACTGTTTAATGTTTCCCTCAATTTTTTTTGTTTCCGTAACATTTCAGGACTGGAATTGTTTGTACAAATATCAAAATTTCAATGCAAATTTGACTATGCATAAGCTATGGCTTTTTAGAACAAAAAGCCCTCATACTAGGATGCTCATTCAGTTGCTGGCTTCAAATGACTTTTCCATTTTAGTTTGATGATGATAAATCTGACCTGAATATATGATCAATTTATCCTAAGTAGATTTCTCATTATAAACCAAGTATTTTTTATTCTTTTTTTAGTAGTCATGTGTACAAAATCCAAAAGCTATATGCTTCCACCAAATCTGGTCAAAGATTTATGGGATAAGTCGTATAATAATAATGACAGCTATTTTTGATGGTAGATAGGTTTTATATATTTGGTGTATTCTATGGAAAAGATAATAAATGGTGTGGGGATAAAACTAGTTATAACAACATCATATTTACCTGTTATCTGTAGATTTTTCAGGTGGAAAATATCCCAACAGTATGACAAAAATTCATCCTGCCACTAATATGAACTAGAACACGACATTACCCCTGGTCCAACCCACCTATTTTGCCATGTGCACTGTCCTTCATTCTTTTTACGATGCAGCTTAAAACTAGTGGGACCTCAGTGCAGCACAGGATTGTGAAATCTCCCAAGTAACAGGCTAGTATTACATAATTAGAAGTAGTCCCCAACATCATGCACTTAACATAATAAAAAAACATGTTGCTACTGCATAGCTGAATATGGTGGTGGGAGATTAATGCAAATGGCCTGAAAAGGGCAAGACTACTGCAAGATGAAATCATTACAATTCCTTTTGTGAGTTAGACAATCAGACCCTAGAAAAATATACCATGGCCTTGGTAAGCCAGCAAGCAAAGGTAAAAGTGTGAAACTGCCAAAATGAAGTGTTCATAACATCCTACAGACACAAATGAACTGGATGGGTCCAATAGCTCAAACTTTATGTACTTGATTTCATGAATGATTGGAAATGCAATCCACCATGAATGAAGGAAGCTGAAAAAGCAGCCAAATCTTTACATGGAGGAGGGAGAAAAGTGTTATTTACTACCTTTCTTCCTTGCAAAAGCATCAAGCTAACTATCTTTACAAGACAAGGTTCTGAATCCTATCTAAACCATGACAGATTGAACAGATATATTGATGCATTGGCCTATCAACACCTAGTATGCAATGCCAGCTAACGTATAGCATGATGCATTGTAAATCAGTAAAATTGATACATTGGAAATTTAACATCAAAAGTATGTA
The DNA here is from genome assembly GCA_016746295.1 of Potamilus streckersoni. Taxonomy (NCBI): domain Eukaryota; kingdom Metazoa; phylum Mollusca; class Bivalvia; order Unionida; family Unionidae; genus Potamilus; species Potamilus streckersoni. The sequence continues at coordinate 261,032 of JAEAOA010000951.1, read as the reverse complement.
CCAGACTGAAGCCATTACTGGTGTATTTCAGTGAAAGGTATTTTGTACAAACATAGACCAGCACAGGAAAATTGCTCCTTTACCACTGTGTAAGTGGTGTACTCACTTCGTCTCCATCATGTAAGAACAATGTCCAAATCTGAACAACTTAATTTTTATTTGATGCAATGGCTTGCCACTTCTAATACAATTCACAGACCATAAGCACAGAAATATCTGATGAATAGTGTAGATGTGTCATATCAAAACCATGCCTAGCAAAAATGCATGGTTTTTCAGTTAAAAAAAAACAAAAAAAAGCCCTGGTTGGCAAAGAAGATGCCAAATGATAATTCCAATGTACTTCATACAGCTCTACGACTAGACAATGATGCTTGCTCCAGAACTGTAGATGCAAAAGTGAGCATGAAAGAGTCTTTAAAATAAGGTTCTCAAAGGAAGCTGCATCAAGTGTTTCATACTGGTTTTTGTTAGAGACCACAAGAGACTCCATCTAGCTACATCAAAGGGGAACAGAAGAGCAACACCAGAAAGACAGCTAGGATTGAAAAGCTTCCTACTGCAGACCTTCAACCCTGAGACCCACTCAATAAGGCAGTTGAGTTTTTTTCCCCCTAAGTTTGACCAGTTTTCAGTAAGGTGTAACAAAATATAAACTGCTAATGTAAGGCTGGAAAATGTTAACTAAAAGTTCGGTATTGGAAACATGCAGCAACGATAAACATTATGTTCAAATGAGAAATTTTTCAAGTACACAGACTTCTTCAGTTCCAAACCCTATGCAGCTCAATGGTTTGTTAGTATTTCTTAACTTGGCATAAGGCTTGGAGTTTTTTTCTTCTCCATTTTACCGGACAACTGCATCTCCTGCCACAACACAAACTCAAATTGACATGTGATGTCCAATAAATGTAATTGTGTTCCTTCACAAGAATCTTAATATTCCTTTTTACTCTTCTGTATTGTTTATTAAAACTTTTAAAGAGGCATCTTTTCCCTATCATCTTCAACTTCCATTGCTTGCTTGTTTGCCATTTTTAAAAAATTCTATAATAAACAGTTTGATCATGCTGATGCCTCACAAAAAAATATGTGCAGTTTAAACTGTCTCAAGTACTTTTGTAAAGTTAGTCTTGTTCCCTGACTAACTCCACAAATTCTAATATGAAAACTGTTTCTGAATCAAATTCAGATGAACCTATTATCCCAATTGTTAAGAATCAATAATTGTCCCAGTAGTTTTTGCTTTTATTCCAAAGTCCATATTTTAAGGATCATTTTCATTAAGACTTATGGCAAAATCGTAAGGGCAGACGGGTCTGCTACTTTAGAACAATCAATATTTTATTAAAAGATCAGTCTAGGTGAATAAACAAACATACTTTAAGCATGTTTTGAACCTGGTTCTGTTTTTGCCAGGCATTTGATATGTTCAAAGCTGCAATTATTTAGTTCAGTTTATGGATGAGGAAGAAAATGCAAAATTGAAAGAACATAGTTCACTCCATCCACTTCTCTCATGCAGTTCTCAAACCTTGAAGATATACAAGATCTGTCTTTATTCAGATAAATAAAACACTTCATTATCACAAAACAGGTGATGGGAGGGCTGCACTTGCCTTAAGACACCCAATTACCTGCCAACAATGATGAACATCCTCAGTCACATGACAATAAGGATACAAATGGGTCAATTGCATAATGCAATCAAAATCAACTGTTCAGTAAGAAATGTACAAAATTAAAGCATGCAGTTTGTGGCATGTTGTTCAATGATTCATTGCAACAGAGTGATCTATAATATTCATTACACGCCATGACCATGCTTAAAAACAATGGAATACAAATACGTCCCACACATTTAGTTTACCCTGTAGCCTCTTTTTCTCTACAGCAGCTTGGTCTTCTTTAGACAGTTCATGAAAGGCTCGAGGTGGACCTCCTGGAAACTGAGGTGGAAATTTCTCATTCTCAAGTTGCTGCTGTATGCGATGATACTCGTTTCTCCGAGCTGGCACTAAAAAGGAAGCACCATTAAATCCACAACTTCTACAAATTAGATAAAGATTTACTTCCATTATTTCAGCTTTTATCTATTTTCATCCGAATTTCTCAACAACTTAAAAGTTTCAAAATCTTTTAAACTAATGTTTGAAGATTACTGGAATTAACGATGCCTAACTTTTTATTACATTTATATCCTTCAAGATAAAAAACTTAGCATTGTTTAAAGAATGAATTTAAATTTGAAAAAGCTGGGCATAAGATCAGCACCATTTCATTCAAACCCAACAAGACATTAGAAGTTTTTTAAAACAAGTATTATGTCAAAACAAACATCCACTCAGCAATAGCAAGACTTAAAGATTTGTGTTGCACAGCCATAATGAATTCAAGGCTGATAATACTTTTAGACCAACAAAACATTTTAAGAAATCTTTGGGTGAGGAACAAATGTCAGTTTGGCTTTCCATTAGGTAGCTGCAACAAAATTTTTAAAAATGGCCAAGTTGTTGATGTCTCAGATTGGCCCAAGATTCATTAGGTTCAATAAGACACTACAGGTCCTTTGGTTAAAAAAAAAATCAATGTCAATGGGAATTTCCATTTCAGAGTAGTGAAAAAAACTATTTTGAAAATGGGATATCAGATCAGAATCAGTTACAACTATACATATTAAGAATTCTTTAGTGACAACTCCATGTCAATATGCTTCCAACTAGAAGTAATGATGAGAGATTTGCATTCTGGCCACCATAAGAGTTCAGACCAACACTATTTGGGACCATCTTGATATCAGAATAAAACATTTGATGAAAACATCATCCATCTAGGCGAGGTGAATGTAATAGCATTTTAATTGCTTATGTGCATATTATTTAGTTAGTACTAAATAAAAAGGTTCTATGGTGCACAAAAATTTGCTTTAAGGAGATGAACGTTCCAAATAAAAATTACATGATGTACAAGAAGATCAAATATTAAAAACAAAGGTTTACAAATATTTTTAAAAAAGCCCAACAGTGAAACAATTGAAATCCCTGAAACATAACCCAAGACATGACTGGATACTTGTGTACAAATTATCAAAATAGTATTTCTAAATTACAAATACTTGATAGCATAACAATATTAAATATGATTTACATACATTCTAGAATAGCAATTTTTAGTGAAATGACAACTAACACAACATCCATTTTTCATTAAAAACTAAGAAATATAAGTCAGCAAATGACTACGTAAAAATTCTAGTGAAAATAATGCTTCTTTTTACCTACAGTACTAGGTATAACAATCAGAAATATCAATAGCAAAGAAACTAAGAATCTAAAATTTAATGACAAAATTCCACAACAGTATTAATTGTTCCTTACTTTCTGTTGATTTGGTTGTCAGAAATTTAATCTGAATTTATAAATTCTTTTATATTACTACCTGTCTGGTCTGCTGAAATACAATTCTGCAAAATGCAATGTTTTACTCAATACTGTATTATGCAGGATTTTAATGAGAAAAACTTGGCAGAATCACCAAAGCATACAAAGTAGGCACATGCCACCTTTTGCTTGTAATAAACAATACCCTCTATGATGAATGCACATATCAAGTTGCATGGTTGTACAATCAAATCTGCCAGAGAAAATGAGCAAGATGCAAAATTTTACAACAATCAGTGCAGCTGGAATACTAAGGTCCAAGTTTCAACTGTGCTTCACAGGCAAGTTACAAACACTTCCTGATTAAATACATCACTGACAAGCAATAAATAAATATTACTACTGCAATTTATGACATCTGCATTTGTATCTGAAGAGAATTCAGAAACTAGTACTGCACTAGCATTGCTCCTTGAAGTGGCTGAATAAAATCTTTATAAATGTTTATCTGTGCTTTTTGCATTTGAATCTGTCAAGTGAATTCAAGATCTAGGATTGCAACAGAGTGAATTGAAGCTGTAGTATCGTGGATCTATTTTCTTTTCTTCATATCAGGATGCTGTTAGATATGACAATTCTGTTCGGTGTATCTATCTGTCAACGCTTCTAGCAGCAAAGTCTTGAAAAAAACTCTCACAAAGCTCATCAAAGCTGACTGTGATTTGATAAACTCCACAAGTCACAGCCACTTTGATGGCTCTTTGAGATCAGCACCAACTTTGCACAGCATTCACCTCAGCCAGGATTCATGTGGTCTCCCAGCAACGATTTATATTTTCTCCCGAATTGTCCATCAGCTGGGAAAGACTACAGATATAGATGTCTCAGACCTACGATGGATTGTAATAGTTGAAAGAGTCATGTAAATATCATTGATATCTTGCAGATAAGAACATACCATTTCACAGCAACAAGTTATGGTCTGTTATGGCAGGTTTAGCCTCAATCCTACGGACTTGCGGTTTGTGGTTTTAGGGCCATTTTTCAGGCATCCAGGATAATAGTTTAGGAAGAACCTAAGAATCCCCCAAGAAGAACCAGACTTACAGGAAGTGATTGGCAAACCTTCTCACATGCCCATGTCAACCAAGTCAAGACCAAGACACTCGGAAGTAAAATGCAACTGATGTATAAAGGAATGCATTTGGCAAACCGAAGCCCCACAACTAAAAGCTCTAATTTCTGAATTAAGCTTCAATCTGCAAAGCTTCTCCACACTGAAATTATGAACATTCTTCCAAACTTGTAGATCTGAATATTGACAATATACAAACAGTAAAGTGGATCAAAATTCCATAAAGTTAACAATCTGATGCAAAGTTGCTCAGTAAGCTCATCAAAGCTGGCTGTGATCTATTACAAATCCATAGTTCACCACCACTTTGACGACTCATCTGGGCAGCAATGTTACACACCATCAGAATTTTATTTCACTATGCAAGATCTTGCAATGTTAACAAAAGGTCTGTGTGAAGCTTCTTGTGAACAAAATTGTACAAAACACATGAAGGGGAGAACTCCATCATTAAGCCCATCAAAGCTGACTGTGATTTGATTTAAATGGTCCAATTCACAATCACTTTCATGGCTCAAGAACAGGCATTCTTCATTTAACAGTTTTAGTAAAAATGACGTCCTAGATGGAATGAACCGTTGTCTCTTTTCCTTACCTCTCCTCCACCATCTGACACATGTAGAGATGCCACTTTTGAAACATTTCCAGGAATTTGTATAGCATATTTATGAAATGGTATTAATTTATAAGATGAAATATCGAACTGTTAGTGATAGTGGTGTCAGCGCCTGCACAAAGATGATACATACTAATCTTTCAACATCTCATAATTTCGTACTCAAAAGTTTTCATTGGGTTGTTTTTAAATTCAGATGCTCAAGTATGTACGTGTCATTGAAAAAAAACAACAGTTCAGCCCCATTTTTCTTCCAGAGTATTTGTAAAACTTGTTCTAAAGAAGCATTATAACTTGCTTTGCTTGCTACAGGGCGAAAAAATGAAAATAGTTCCACTAATGTTGCAACTAGCAATACAGGACTGTCATGGGTATAAGTGACCATTTTTGCTATTTTGACTTGCAGTTAAACAGGAAAAATTATCATTTGTTACATATATGTGATTGAGTTGGTTTTGTGTAAGGTTGCAAATTATTTTTATTTCATTTTCGTTTCATTGTATTTAATTGCAATGAATATTTTACATGGATTCTAATTTTAGTAGTGAGATATAATTTTAGCACAAACTTTGTTTAGCTAAGATGAAATAGTAATACATGAGGGTTAGCATAGTTCACCTTACAAATCAACAGGAAGTTAAAATGATTGATCAGAATCACAGACACATTTTCTCCTCAGGATCAATGTTTGTAAACCCATTTTTAATATTGGTTTCTAAGTCTGTCCGACATAAATAGCCTAATAATAGACCACATGACCAATCTCGCAAAATTTGACTTTTTTAAGGGTAAATACGCATTCTTAATATTGGTTTGGCCAGTCATTCAAAACCTTTGAAGAAACAAGATGTTTTTAATTTGTTGCCAGAATATTTTATCCATCTGATTTTTTGATTCAATAATTTATTTTCCGGGACACTGAACAAGTTGACTTTCTTTTAAAAACAATTCTGAAAGATTCAAGGAAATTAATTCAGGAATTATCCAGAAACAATGACGATTCAAGTGAGGAATTACTGTAATTCATATATTGGACTAATCTGACATCATCATCGCCCTCCATATTCATAGGTCAAGACTCAAACCCAGATTATTATAAGACTATTTAGTGAAAGGATTTGTGTTTTTATGTTAGAATCCTATTTGGATTATATTCATAGATAATAAGTCTTTTTAAAATTTTTACATTGTCTAGGGAAATTGTTTTGTTAAAATATACAAAGCTTGTTGGCTTTCACTCTTTTCTTTGTTACCAAGTACCTTATCACGGAACACAATGATTTATACTGATTTAGAATTTAGGAACTCATGATTTGTTTGCACGCAGTTTGAATTGCTATCTAGAGTTATGAAATTCAAGTAAAATTCCTGAGGATTGGAGGTCTGCATACATGCAGACACATTACAAACATGTACACATTCATACATGCAGGCTACATTTTCACACATAAAACTCATTACTTACAAACTTGTACATATCCCTATATTTTTACCTACACACACAAAAAGAGGTAAAATACAATTCCCCCTTTTCATCAAAAAGAATGGGGATAATAAAAGATGTCATAATGTACAACTTTGAAAAGCTTCAATACAAAATCTCAATATCAATAATATTGTCAAAATCTTCAATACAAAATCAACAATTACAGCAACACATAAGGGTTGGCAGGTCAGACAATGCTGTAAAAATTCTTTAACCTGTCTGCTACTGAAGGCAAGGCATAAAAAACGAAAGAATAATTGCTGTACTTAATTGCTGTCAGCAAAGTCAAAAGCATAAAACCTCTTCATTGAAAGAGTCAATTATTGTCTCCACCAGCTCATCAAAGCAGGCTGTGATCTGAATATTCATCACAGTTCACAGCAACTTTGACACCCTGGCAGATAGAATGTTTTCTTTCACTACCACCTGGAACATCTGGTATGCAATATAAATTTGGAACAAAGGTACAAAATTGTCCTTGGTATTGATATATATATACATGGCTCTGGAACATAAGAGTGAACCTACAAAATTGCATAACATCCACAGTTCATCAGGTCACATCTTTACTGCTGTATGTTAACATGTTTCAGCATATTAAAGGTTGTATGTGGCAGACAATTCAACTAGTGGAAGACACACAACAACCCCCCAGGAAGCTAACTAGCAAGATTTCTCCCAAACCCACATTGGCCAAACCAAGAACTAAATAGATGAAGTATGATGGCAGTTATCAGTTGTTGTAGAGTTTAACATTTTTCAGCACACGATTGGCCATACACCAGAAACACTGACCAGCAAGAAGCTACTTGCAAGCTTTCTCACATACCTACATATCTGCCAACTCTCCAGGCTTGCAATTAATGAAAATAGGGATAAAAATTAGTAAAGTTTGACATAAATTGAAAAATACCATAACATTCACAAAATAAAAATAAAACATATGCAGAAATATATCTGTATTTCTATTTATTATGGTATTAACAAACTATACTTGTTTTTGTGGTTATTTATCAAGACATGATACTGTGGCAGATTTTAACTTCCGCACTTGCTTGATCCTAAATTTGTTCTCAAAACAGTTCAGGGGCCCCCAAGTGGCCAAAAGCGCACACTGTTATGGATCACTGCTACCTCACCTCTGGCTGCATGAGTCCAGACTGCTAACGTAGGTAAGTGAGAAAGCCTGCTAGTAGCTTCTAATGGGTCTGTGGTTCAACCAGAGGTTTTCCAGGGTTCTTCCTCCACCATTAATACTGGCCGCCATTTATAGCCTATCTTGTGCTGAAAAATGGATTTAAACCCTATAACAATAACAAAACAGTTCAGGCTTCTTGCCTGCTGGTTGATTTTGGTGACTAAAATTGGGGACAAATTTTCTGCACCTAACAATGGCCTGAAGTCTGCTTATTTTTCCTTCACTAGAGAAAATACTCTTTCATTGTCAGTGTTGCTGTGAGGAATGCACACAACATGGCATTCTTCAAAAAGGACTTAAAGACAACCTGAACATTTATGTTGAGATGGCTATATTGAAATGTCAGAATTCCAACAGGACAAAGATAAACCTGAACATTTATGTTGTGATGACTACCCTGAAGCTCATCAAAGCAAGCTGTGATCTGACGACAAATACAAATCACAACTACTTTGACTGGCACCAAACATAGTATTTATTCTCTTTTCCCATCAATAACCAACCAAAAACAATAAACTGAATCTTGACAACCAGGTAGTCTCAAGACACATATTTGACATGTACAAGGCCTCATGCTTTGCACCACCATTAATGTATATAGGAAATTGTCACTTTTTTCATTTTATCATGCATAATTTCAGGGTTGACTGTATGATTTCTCAACTCATCAAAGCTGGCTGTGATCTGAAAAGTATGGCACCAGTTCACAGCCACTTTGACGGCTAATAGATCAAAAACTCTGCAACATCAAATCCATATAGAGGGCTCAACAGTCTATATACTAATCATTTGAAAACATCTATCAGTTCTATTTGCTAGAAACTTTACATATTTAGGAATTCAAATAAAACAAAAGGTACTGAAAGTTAATCTGTAATACTAAACAGGAATAATCCTGTCTGGAATTCACATCATGCCATGCAAGTAAAGAGTGTTTACAAGACTCGAAGCAAATTTCAATTCCAGCAATGAACTTTTAAGCCTTCACAGTACCAGTGATGTAAAAAGACATTTATGTAGCAAGAAATGCAAGAAAAAAGTCTTCATGGATGCGGTCTCACCTGTACCTATCCAATGATTTATACGCGTGTCCATTCACAGCACCAACTTCTGCAAAGCCTATTCATACAGCAGCCGTGTGCTGACAATAGAACAGGCTATCCACAGTGACAAGTGAATGCATTAGGGCAAGTCAAAAATATCCCGAATTATGCCAACTTTTGCTAAATACAAAATATGTAGACAAGTCAGGAGTGACTAGCAAACAAAGTGGACAGGGAAAAAGATGCCTAGTCCAATAAATCAGTCTAAAATCCTCTATTTGTATTAATGGGCAGATCCCAATCAATGCTATTTGGAGACAGATTGATTGGCATAAAATGTCATTAGAAAAAGGTAATTGTTTCATGATCTCTTATTTGCAATGCACTTATTTAAAACAAGTACAGTAAAGAGCAATAGTAAAGATGAATATTTTATAAAGTAACAATCGAGAGTCAACTAGTTCATTTAAAAATATAGCAAATGACTTAACATGAAAAAGCTCTGCCACTTTTCACTCATTATTGATAATTTTAAAAATAAAATTATGTATTTGACAGGAAATGGTTCACAAATCTGTATTGATGCAGAGGGCAAACAGTGAAAGTAACACTCTACCAAAGACTGGATTAACATGGTAGGATGCCCTGAGGAAATTTCAAAGCAACATTGTAGGAGACTTTGAAGCAATTTCAAAAACAGCACACACATAATTCACAACCTTTTTGCTCCACTCACCTCACACATACACAAGAATGCAGGGGAGGGTGCCTGGAACTTTACTCGGGCCTCAATAGTACCAGTTTTACTTACAGTAATGGGTGAAGGCAGATGTATAAATAGCTTTTAAAAAATTATGTACGTAACAGACATAAATAGTCCTTATCAGTTAAACAGTTAAAGTACACAGTGGCTGTGCAAACGAGGCAACAGAGTGATAGATATACTGTCACCATCAAGTGATACCCATGTATCGCCATACTTGCCCAGGTGTGACAATAACTAATATCAAACCATATCTAATAAAACGTTTCAAGCAGCCAGTGTGGAACTTACTGCACTCTCCTCGCCACATCCAGGTCATCTTTCGCTGACAGCGAGCTCCAGGCTTGTTGAAATCACAGGCAGCACATGTTGCTTCATCCACAATAGCTGGAGGCTACATAAGAAGAGTTTGACTTTTACAAGTCTGTATTAATTTTCAATGCAGGAAGAATTTGATTTACAGTACAAGATGAATGTACCATGAAATAATTCCCATACTATGTTTCTGTACATTACTGACCAACAAAATCTTAGAAGGATGCAACGTCTCTCCTCTGTAAATGAAACCCTGAAAAGTCATTCCAGCCAAAAAAGGTCTGTTTACCATTGTTCATGCAGCCCCAGGAAATCATTTTTCAATGACTCCATGGAATTTTAGCTCTTTTAAAAATGGAAATTGACTATTTCCCATACAATACATTGTTCATTGCTAAATATAAGTGATACCAACTATATGCCAATTCAATTAAATGCAATTTCATTTTAATGCTGTTTATAATGAAGAAATAACATGTGCCACTGTCCTTTTTATGCCATAACAGACACAATGTGCTGTAGTTGTGCAGCTCACAAGCATACACACATCTTGCTCACCAATGCAATTAATACATGTATTGTTTGAAAATTATTTACAAATAATATCTACTGAAAATCTCATGGAATAATTTGCCCAAGAACTTCCTTAATCTACAAGTATCCTGGCAAAATCCCTTTCAATTCTGCATATTTAGATTTATGCCACAATTTTAAAAATGCAACTATGGTATAAAACAAACCTCAGTTGTGAAGTTTAAAAATGTTAATTCCAAAACAGAATACTTGTTCAAAAACATACTTATGCAAAAAATGGGATGCTACTCCATCCAAAAACAACTACCAGTGTCATATTACTGACTGTATCCAAATTTATTTATTACTTATTTTCATACAATATATAAACAAAAGAAACTTATGAAATCAAAGTTACCATTTTATTCAATTTTAATGTCCTGTTTTCCCTCAAATAAATGCATGTTTTTCAACAAATTTAAAAAAAAAAAAAAAGTAGCAAATGCAGAGTTTTCAAGGTTATCCCTGAAATGCAATCAGTTTTCAAAGTTGTGTGAACCTTGCTGATCTACTTTTGCTCAGTGAAGTGCCCTCTAAGGAGTGCATCCATAGATGCTACCTGGATTTATATCAAAATGGGGGAGGTACTCCCTTGTCACCAAAATAAGGGCGAGATTAGGAAAAAGATGGGGTGGTGCAGGTGGAGGAAGAAATGACAGTTCTATAGTTAGCTACCATTTCAATATCCATCTCTGTGGGTTCGAGTCCAGGATTCAGCGAATGTGGATATGTGAGAAAGCTTCCCAGTAACTACTCATAGGTAGGTGGTTCTTTCTGTGGATTTACCAGTTTCTTCCTCCACCATTAATACTGGCCGCCATGTAAAGCCTATTATGTGCTGAAAAATGGCGTTAAGCCCCAAAACATCCTCTTTCATTATGATCCACAGTTATAACTATTGGAAACAAAATTATCAAAAAATATCATTTCCAGCTCTTGTGCGTAAACACAGCTAGCTTAAAATGCTCAAATTGGAAAACTTCTTTATAGTTGCCGTGTACAATTTTCCACAGCACTAGGTATCGTCTTTTGGATTGTCAATGTTTTGCTTTCTAAATCAGTGCTTCTAGGTCAGATTTCTAAATTGTTCAATAATGCTGCCTTACGTTTCTTCAATGCCATTCTCTACTTGTTCTGAGATAGTTTGATCAAATAAATATATTCACTTTTTAATTCCTTTACAAATTCTTATTTATTCAATTTATTTCAGCTCTTAGAGTGCCAGGCAGTTTTGTAGGACAAGATCCCTTGTTTGAGAAAACAAATGAATATCAAGCTCAACCTTAATTTGCCTTCAGTTTAATTGGGCTTTGTATTCTGCTGTTTTTGCATTAAATTTCAAAATGATGCTGCATAGAGGGTTGACTGGCATGTCATCTGTTTTCGTCCTTTCAGTATGTACATCAGACATAATTTTTTAAAAATCACTTGCCAATATCTCCCCATTAACATTTTTCCAGCTCATTCTCCAGAACTTTAAATATTGCAGTCATCATTACCATCATCAGCCTTATGTCCCTGACAAAACCATTATCTGAAGCTAAACCATGTAGGTAATCTGCTATTTCATGTTTCCTATATAGTCAGTATTTTAAATAAATAACTTGATGCAAGGTCCACTACAACCGAATGCTTGTTCAAAGACATATCAGCAAATTTAAGTACTGTTTATCTCAAGCCAATGAAACCAGACATGTAAATACTTACCTACCTGAAAAAGACATGTTGCAACAAGTGCTAGGTACTTTAATGTTTAACAGATAAAAACTGCATACTGTGTGACTTTCAACAGGATGGTGGTTTTAAGCATCACTGTCCTGCAAGCATAAATTTGTACAATTATTGTGCAATTTGTAGCCTGGCAAAGTATTCAAGTATGCAATCATTCCAAGATAAGAGTTGACATGAAAAACTTGCCATCCACTTTTTAAATGACTGGAAGAGTCGCATTTTCCAGTCCAACAGTTATCACATGTTCACACTCCCCTACCTGCAACCTATTTGTGAGGATTATGTTGGGGTACATGGCCCCCACATCCAGGTGATAAATAATTGGGTTCTCCAGTCTATTGGGGCAATCTCTCAGCATGGATAGTCTTTCTATAATATCTGAGCACACCTGAAAAATTAAAACATGAAAGTCTTTAGCAAACATTTTTATAAACAGGATTATTACCTAATTTCTTTTTACTATTCAGTTGTTCAGTAATACAAGTCCTTAGCATAAACAAGCACAGTATATGTATTCCTGTAATGTTTTGGATTATCTATTACATGTTTTTTTTACATAGATCATGACAATAAAATTCAAGAGGCATGTGCCTCAAAATACATGTTGAGCTTTCCCATAAAAGTATTTCAGAATGCCATTTCAGTCACTATGCTGATTAACATTACACACAAATAAGACACCAATCTAAAATTAAATTTGTGTGTTGATCCTAAGATAGGTTGTCTCACCTGCAAACAATACTGTGCCCTACTGCAGCCATAAACAAAATACCCAGGGGGAAGGCACTTTCAACAAAAGCAATTAAAAAATTTATGATCCACCATCAGCTATGTTTTAAATCGAAAAACACTGCCCCTAACGAAGCATATTTTTAATACATAATTTCTGACTATGGGTTAGTGGGTGATAGAAGCAATTTTAATATTCGGTTGGGGACAGAAGCTACTCAAACGAAAGCTTGTTGGAGGTAATGTACTGAATTCTTTATAGATCATATAATCTATTGCATATTTTTATTTGTATTCATTCATTATAATCAATCTTTTGTCCTTCTGTTTGTTTGTCAGCCATGGATACTGTGAAATCACAAATTTTCTTGGAAGTTTATTATTTGTTGATGTCACTGATCAGTCCCTTGGCAACTACTAATTTAATGTCCATGAATACAGATTTTATATTGCGGATTTCTGTTCTAGTATAGAAATCATGAATTTGTATACTATAATCACTATGTTTTGCTATTTTTCTGTTTTCAGTCATGATGCTTCTGAATAGAATAATAGTTCAATCTTATAATGCTTTAAATGTGTGGTAAATTCCCTTATTTTTTTCAAAACAAGTTTTGGTAAATTTATAATACATGATTTGTCAGGAAAAAAAAGCATTAATGCCTATGAAATTAATGTTGCATTATATCTGCTAACTTTTACACTATATCATTTCTTGTAAGGGATCATCCATCAAGGACGTCCACCAAAGATGGGGGAAGGGGGGTTGTTCATATCTGGTTGTTGTCATTGTAAGGTTGAACACCATTTTTAGCACAAGATAGGCTATACATTGCAACCAGTATAATTGGTTGAGGAAGAACCCTGGAAAACCCCAGGAAGAACCACAGACCCATGAGAAGCTACTGGCAGGCTTTCTCACTTACCCACGTCAGCAATCTGGACTTGAACTCGCGCATACAGAAGTGAGATGACAGTGATCCATAATGGTCATCGCTTTAGACCACTCGGGGGCCCCTGTTCAAATGTAGACAATTGCGGACAAGGGATGGGGGTGTAAAAGACCATACAGATGCCCACATACTATTAATACTTTTGTTTTGATATTGAACAGCTGCTTTATGCCTACTGCGTGTATTCCAGTATATTTTGCAGATTTTTTTTATGGGACATCCCTAACTATAAATTATTTGTTAATTTCAATTTGTAGATTCATGCCACTGAATATATATGAATGAGTTGGCATTAATACATAGGTCTGGCCCCCTACATGGCACACATATCAGCCCTGTACAGGGGGATGTCTGTAGCCAGAGGGGGGTGTAAGCCACATGAAGACATGGGGAGTTTTTTTTTTAAAAAATTTATTATAGGAAAACGAACATTTGCAGACGTCCTTAATGGACAACCCCTAAGTACATATTTCCGTTACTGACGTCTTAATTTTATGCCTTGTTGCAAGATTAATATAAAAAAAATTTTTAAAAAAAGAAATGTAATGAGTAAAACATTTTTATATCAAATCATATTTTTTAAAAAGTGATGAGTCAAGAATCAGTTGCAGTTAACTGTATTATCAACAGCATCATCATTATCAATGATGGCCAAAGTAACATTCTGCACTTTAAATCCAGTTGTCACAGGTCCTATCTCCCACTTCTAGTCTTTCATCCAAGACTTATGCATATGGTCCAAGGGGCTTTCATGGCAGAGTATAAGCTGCTTGTCTTGTGATAAAGATCTGAGGGGCTTCCAAGGCAGTGGTATACAAGATGCTTGTTCTGTCTTGGTGATATTGCAATTTTTCAACCCTTGTCTTGTATCTTGATAAAAATCTAAAAGTCTTAAGTTCTATCCTACAAAATGACAATTTTTGCAAAATTTTGTCAACTCAATGCAGAGGTTTAGAATTTACAATGAAAAATCACAAATCAGAAAAATCTGGGTAGTTATCATCTCTGCTGAAAATATTTGGGCCAAAGTTGGCAACTTTATAACACTGTAACATACAATCTTAAAATTGTTATCACTAAATATAAGTCGCATACATTCAATTCACTATCTGACAACACATGCAGAACAAAAAGGCTGCAAAAATTTAATGTTAGTCCCACTAAAATGTCTACTTGAAGGCTAAAATCATAGTGAATGCATCTCTCAACAATTTATTAAAATTCTTCCAAGCAATACTTACCTCATCTAAGTTGGTTACATCATCTAGAGGGATTTTCTCCTCCTCTTCAATAGCATGCTTCATGGTTCTTGACACCTTGTCAATCAGATTTTGAAATGCCTCTGGTACCTGGAGAGAACAAAAGTACATCAGCGCTCGTTCTCTTCGATGGTGCAACCTTATGTAGGATTCGTCAAGGTACCTTAACAATATTTACAAGCTACAAAGCTATCCCCATAACTTGTACCTCACAATATCAAATCTTTTCAGTTGTACAAAAGTTAATGGAAGGAAATTTCTAAAAACATTTATAAAAAATAAACAAAATTTTAGTTTTGCATCGCAAGAGATGATTGAAATTATAAAATCTGTTTTCTAAATCCATACAAATATATTTTATTCACAGATATCCCTAGACAGGATCATGTTTCTTAAAATATTTTTCTTGTTATTGTTTAGATTTTCAATTTCTGTATAAATCTGTGCAAACTGTCACTGCTATTTCCTAAAAACAAAATAAGTTATTCAGATTATGTACATTTTGTCAATTTGTATGCCACTCTTAACTCTATCAAATTTGGACTCACCATTCTAAATCTACAAGGAATATCGGCTCTGAACACCCCAGGCTCCAGAGCTTCAACATGTCCACCAACATAGGTCTCAGAGTCAAGAACATGTCCATCTTCTGTCATCTTGTTTAAAATGGATTCTTGCTTGTTTGGAAAAATGATATTGGCATGATATGCTTGCACCATCAGCAATGCTTCACACAAGGTTCCAGAACCCTTTCTCAGTACCTGTACAATATAGACAAGAATTTCCATGACACTGATAAACTATTCTGATTTCTTACATTTTTTTTATGGAAGCATTTGATCACAAAAAATTTTTGAAACCTTATGTATCTGTACACATGCCCAGTCTTCTCATTAATCAAAGTTAACAGTACAAGTTTTAATTAATACAATATAAAAAATAAATGTCAATTTTAAAAGTAAAGGGTTTTCAAGGTGACTGCCAGCAGCAGCTGGATCTTTCTTCCACAATTTCAGCACTCCTGACTATTACTTGATGCATATGAAGATAATATTGTATAAAAGGATCATTTAAATTTTACAAGCTTTTAAAATTATGTGCATTTGCATAAAAGGAGGTTTTTTTAATCCTCTTATACAGGTATTTCAGACACTTTGTCCACACACTCAATCTTCAGTTACAACATATCACTATTCAACACAGTGCAATTCAAGATCCAAATGACTTTCCTGAAATGTGTCTGTGTATATCGAACATTCTTCCAGACTTATTGATAATTCACAGTTACAGATTTTGCAGAAAGTTTGTCTTCATTATTTTATTAGCTTGAAAAATTCATACCCATCAGCGTATTCTTTACAAAAACATGGAGCAGTCTTTTGATCTAAATTTTTAATCACTTCAATATCGAACTGATTTTTAGAAACCATGAATTTTTGTCCAGAATCAAGAACCAATTCATTGTAATCAGAATATAAAAGAACCTGTGATTGTAGACTTTTGTATAACCGCCTCAGATCACACGCGTTTGCAATGGCTATTGTAAACCATCGCGCATGCGCACAGTTGATAATTTCCTGTTCCGGTAAGTGATAGCATATTTTACGACATGCAGATTTTTTTAAATCCAGTCTTTTACGGATTTTCAACACTAAATGCAAATTTGTGGGATGCGAAAGGCAAATTTGGGCATTTTGTGAGACAAATATGCAAAATGCAAGACGGTAGGCATGTCTGGTGTTGACATGTAACAATGATCAAAATTGCTGAAAATTCAGTCAATAAACTTGAAGCTGAAAACATTTCAACTCAAGTGTAGTTTAATTACATCAAGGTATTAATCCAGAAGATGAAATGTCAAACAGTGAGTTTGTAGCTCTTGCATGAAAAAATGAACGAGCAAATTACTATATTGCACTAATCTTTCAATCAAAAAAATTTTAACTCTCAAAAAAGCAGTCTTACTGTAGTTTCCCCGACCTCTATGTGCTTTTTGATACTAATGTGCTTCCTCGCCCAATGCTAAAATTTGTGGTACAATTTGCAAAAAGTATGATGTATGTCATTAATTGATGGGTCAATGACACAGCCAATTTTTATATTCAAATCTAAACTTCATTTTTTTGTGTAATACATTTCTTTTTCCTTGCTTGTAGTGATATGCCAGACAAAAATTCAAATCAGTGATGGTGGTGCATACACGGAAAATGATTCTGGTTAGGCCCTGGTCTCATTCATAAAAAAAAAAAACATCTCAAACTATTCTTATACAATTCGATTAAAATACACTTAAATGCTTGCTACTGGGCCAACTGTACCACTCGGCTGCAGTTCTACTAAGATGTCTAGCTGTACTGGACCGTTTTGGCAACTACCAATATCAAAAGTAGCATTTAATGGGAAAATTTAAAATAATTAAGAAAAGGGGAATGCATGACTTTTTGTTTGGCATGCACATGAATCAATAGAAATGCGTGAAATTCACACCAAAATCATTGGCAGCTATGCTGGACATCTGAATGCATTTTTGTGATCAAGTTTTGATCCAAAGCCTGTGAACCTGCATCACCAAACCTATGGTCAAGCATATATTCAAGTTTTCATGCCACAGCCAATTTTCATGTGATTGAAAGGAGATGACAAGCAATTTCCTTAGAAAGGCTTCTGTAATGCCCTAATATCTACTGACACTCAAATTCAACTATGGACTCTCTCAGTCTCTGCGTATATATCATTGTGTAGGAAACTCAAAGCATAAAGATCTCCAGTGAAAATTTCTAGTAGAAACTTGAAAATATACCATCCACAAGTACTGCATTACTTTTCTTTTCTGCAGAACGAGAAATCAGAACTAGATAATTTTTTAAAAATCTTTTATTTTCCTTTTCGTGACCTTAAAATATATATGCATCTTTACAGCATAATTTTCATCAAAAACAATTTGGGAACAATTGCTGCAGTTTCTTTCCATCCACATGTTTCATTGTCACTCTTAATGCAAATGAGTGAGGAAATCACACTGGCATATGCTACAAAATGCTTAAGAAATACCTTTCCTCGATTCCATTTTAAACTGGAACTCTTCTGAATCGTCCTTTACGGAAAGTCATATTTTTGCTTTACATCATTTTTATAAAATTTAACAAAATGAATATTGAACAAGGAACACTGAACTAGTATATATATAATGAAACATAGTATCCACTTCTGATGGAATTTATAAATGGAAGCAAACATTATGCCAAGACTGAGAGTGGACATCACATGCCTCACACCTAAATCACTGTTTTAGGACTTCAAGCATATGCTGAAATTTTCTTGTTTAGCCTTCATTTAATCAATATTTTGCATAATTGAAGGACTTACAGTTAGGGATCAAACCCATCCTATATCCCAACATTTTATTCCCCAATTTCCTGGTCATGTCAGGGACCTATTTATGGATGTACACAATTTATATTTTAAAAAATTACAAATGTTTCTAACCTCATCTGGTTCCATAGGGATAATGGTACACAGGGCAAAGATGAAAGGATGAACATACTTCATGTACAGGTAGTACGTAGCCACAGCATCAGACACCGAATAATTAGCCAGCACCTGCAATACAATTTACTGAGACATAGATGCAAGTGGTCTTAACAATGAACATCAAAGCATTTTTAAAACATAATATCTCCAGTTACAGACTAAGAATTAAGTTTTTTAATAAAACATTCTTTTAAGACTCGTAAAATCACTAGAACAAGAATCAGTATCAAAACTTTCAAAATAAAAAAAAAGTTTTTAAGAAAAGAACATGCAACAAATATCAATGTTGCAAAAAGACTGAAATAAGAAATATCCTGCATTATGTTAAGGCAGTTTATATCATGTAATAGTTTTCAAACAATTATGATTTGAAGTCTCATAAAGTCCTTGAATGACGAAGCAAATCAATTTACCTGGGGTTCCTCACTGGCCATCCTACACATGTCCTCCGGGTCCAGTTCCACGGGATCATATCTCAGTTTTGCCTAAACAAATAAAAGAGCACCTCATGAACATGTTGGGCCTATCTAATGAGGATAAATAATGTTTCTTATTATATTGTTTTTAAAATTACTGGAGGAGGATAGTGTTTTTTTTTTAAATTTACCCCCTCCAATAAAAACACATGATAATGAGTATAGAAAATGTACAAAGCACTTGAAAGATTGGGCTAAACCAGCTCAATTAGATGCACAAATCAGTTTTGGGAATATTTTTATTTTATATATATATATATATATATATATATATATATATATATATATATATATATATATATATATATATATATATATATATATATATATATATATACATACATATACACATTCAAAAGTTCAAGTACATGGCTAAAGCTCAGATACAAGTAGGGGTTGGTCGAGATGAAAAAGAGACCTTGCCAATACAAACTTTGATCAAAAAATCTGATCTAAGTACATCATAGTAAAAACTTGGACTATCAGATGCAAGATCACCTCATTTAAAAACAAGTTTTGTTCACAAGAAAACAATGTAGCTTAATGATCTCATTTTAGTCGGTAACACCACCTTAAAAAGCAAGACTAATCAATGTGAAATCTAATACATTAATACAGCCATAAAATGCTAAAGTTTAATCAAGCAGGTGCAAATTGAAGGAAACAAGGCTAACTGCTTTTTCATTTGTGTGCTGATCATTTTCTAAAGAAACTTGTCCCTACTTTACCAATTTCAGCATTCCTCAGCTACAATTGCATTTCATCCAACTGAACTAAAATGTACCTCATCAAGACTTAAAAATGGCTCTACCTGCTTGTTGGATTTGATACCATCAGGAAAAAGTCACAGTAACCAGTCTAACTTAAGACTTTTATTTGCAGATCACTGTCAAAATCAGCTAACATGGTTTGCGAGATTTTCCTTCAAAAATTTGGCCTCAAATTCCCAGAGTCATTTGACCAGGGAATAGGCTACACAACACCTTTAATCCTGGAATTAACACATCACAAGTACCAGGGAGGACACATTGTACTCATGTAGTGGTTGGACAAAGTGACTATAATGGTTTTCTCTCAATATGTAAATAAATATTCCTTGACATTATCTAATAATCACATGGCAGGACCAGCAGAAGAGCAATTCTTCACCACCTTATTATAGTTTAAATTTAAGATGTACATGGACGCCATCTAAAACACAGCTTTATAAGACCAATATGAACACCTCCTGTAATATTCAGAAAATTATAAAATGGAAAATTAACTTCAAAACTAGAATTGTGGACCAGTCCCAGTTACCTTGGCAACAGCCTTTAAACCTCTGCTTCCCACTGGTAGATAGCTGTCTCTTTTCACCCACCTGAAAGATAGAAATGTCTTATGCATTTCTCAATTATACTACTGTGATTTAATCATTACCTAAAGACTTGAAGTATGCATAATTGCCATACTGAAAGCTAGTCTTATCTGCAGCAATATATGCCTCCTCAATATTTTAAATTTCTAATGATATATCACTCATTTCTGAAAAGTGTGATGATAATCAGTAAATCAAAATAAACTGCCTTTTAATTCAAAAGGTGGTGCATGGTTAACATCATTATGGCCACTAGGACTTGGTTTGATTTCGAGGAAAGCTGAAAAACCAAAAGTGACAATATGTGATCAGTCAGATTAACCATTTTGTCCAACAAAGGTTCAACTCTATCCTGGATGAGCTGGCGAAGCAGAATTGCAATCAAAACTGGTTTGCCATGATCACATTTTCTTGTCAACTGCAGTAGATTTTATGAAAATACATCTGTAAATGTAAAAAAAAAAAACTTTTGAAATTTGGTTGTTCCTTATTCTAAACATAGTCACAATATGGCAGATTAGTCTTAATTCCAATAGAATTAATCCTTATCAAAGTATAATTTTTAATTTAAAAAAAGTTGATATGTGCACTTTTGACCAAGTTCCAACAATCCTCAAGCTAAACATTACCAATAGTCATAGTTGTGCTGAGTAACCAATTAAAAGTAATTATTAACTTTTAAATATGGCACTATATTTGTCAAATTTGCTTTACTCTGGCATATGTATTGACCAGTGCTTTTATTTCTACAACAGTCTCAGAACTCTTATCTGGCAAACTCTCCCCTTGTAAGCATTACAAAGGAAAAAAAAAACCCCACAATATTTTTAAATATAAATCTTGTAATGGTCAGCTATATTCAATTATTCATCTTAATTTTGGATTTTACCTTCTAGAGAATGCTGTAACGAGGTGACGTACCACTCTGAAGCAACTGAGATTATGTCTAATGATATTTCCATTATTAGGTTCTGAACAGCTATCATTGGTTTTGTAACTTGCTGTTTTTTGTGTTTTAACTGTTGCTACCATTAGACTACAAACAGTCAGGCATTTGATAGAGTTTTACAGTATAATGTTCATGAATTCAGATACAATACAAATTTGTATTCATATTAACTACAATTTGGACAATTATCAATAGATCAAATGCATGATTTTCCAACCAAAGATTTACATGTGATGAAGGACAAAATGGCAGTATGATATATTCCTAGAAAATAGTCAACTACTTCCTGGTACCAAGAAAACTTTGAGAAATATAGTTAAGAATTTTAGTTATGCAAGTAAAATGGGTTAACAAGTGTAAAACTATATGATCAGTGAGCACTTTCCTACACAGAAATCCCTAGATTACATGTAAACATCTTCAATATACTGTATACCTTATTACATAGCAATCCATCCACATTTTTTTTTGTTATATGCTGCATACAGCTACAAGCAAGAACTCCAATAATAATTGCTCATGCAAAGTGGGAACATGGGGTGGGGGTAATGATTTTAATGGTACTTCACTTTAAAATAAAAATATTATTGATTTTATTACGCCAAGTGTCTTTCCCAAAGATACACCAAGTCAGCCAAATAGATCTAACCCAGAAAGGTATTTTAATCACCACCTTTGTTGATATGCAGACAATTCCCCAAGTTTCCTATTGAATAAACAGTTAGGGTTTTTTTATATTCACATCTTGTTATACACTGTATTCCACAGCAAGACAAAAATGATGGGAGCTAAGGTACTGATCATATCTGCATGACTAAAATATTTACTAAATTTCATGGCAATCCATCTAAACATTGGGGCTGGAAAAGAGGACATGTGGATTCCTATAGACCTCCATATCAACAAAAAAAAATACACTTACTGCAAGCAGTCCATGTGTGAGCCTGGCCTGGATTTGTATTCTCCCTGAGAATCTTTCTGAAAGCCAATCTCTCGAGACATGTCCAGTCCATGAAATGCTGCCCTTGCTTCCACAAATGGCCTGAAAATTTCCGATACAGGAAATATGTTTGAATGAATGCAAACCCCGTTTTGAAAAATTCAGGATGAAGTTTTAATATTTCTTTGGTTTTTAAGTAAAGGGGTGGGGCACAATAGGGATAATTTATACATAAAAAAGTAAAATACTGAAAAAATTAAAAAATTCTAGATATCCTTTTGTAAACTTTAACAAAAACATGCTTTTAAATACTTCTCTTTAGTCTAGAATGATAAAAGGGCAAGGCATTACTCCAAATCACTGACACCATATGTGAAAGAACTTCCATACTGCCATTCATTTTTAACATAAATCCATATCTGCCAACCCTGAGGAGTCTGTCTCGGTGAGGCAGTTTATTTTTATCTATAGAATTTTCAGTAAGGTGTAAAAACATATATACTGCTTAGTAAAGCTGGAAAATGTAAATAAAAGTTTAACTCAGCGACAATAAAATATGTTCAACCGAAAAGTTTGTAAAGTGTGCATAGACTTTATTTACCACTAGTACAGTATCAATAACTTCAATTCCAAACCCTATGCAGCTCAATGGCTTATTGCTACCTCTCAATTTGACGATAATTGGAAAAATTTTTTACAGTTAATATAATGGCAATTATATCTCCTGAATACTTCTTTTATTCTTCTGTGTTGATTATTAACATTTTTATAAGCCTATTTTCCATTTGGTTTTAAACATGCATCATTTTTTGTACACCATTTTTTAAAAAATTCTATAATCAACAGTTTGATCATTCAGATGCTTTTCATGAATACATATGTTCATTTTATAGCATCTGGGGTGCCGCTGTAACGTTAGTCTGGTTCCCTAACTAATTCTAATATGAAAACTGGATCCAAATCAAAGACAGGTGAACCAATTATCTGGATGTAAAAAGACTGATCAATTTTTTTCATAGATTTTGTTTGTATGCTGCAAGTCCATATTTAAAAGGGTCATTTTTGTAAGACTTAACTGCAATATCTATGAGTTGACAGGTCTGAAAAACTCGTAAAAAGTACAAATAGTAGGGATAAATAAGTTTAAAAAGACTGATGATTATTAAAAGTAGGGAACAGTATGGCCACTGGAAAGACCACTGACCATGGATTAGCATCAAAAAAAATTTCTGGCCAAAGTGCAAGGGATTACAAAATCAAAGACACAGAAAACTTCTCTGACATCCATCATTAAGCAGAGTATCACTACAACTTTGACAGATTTATTTTATATACTTTTCAACGATTTACAAGAAATTTTCAAGATATTCTCAAAATAAAATACTATTTCCATTGGGACAATTTTCACAATATTTTTGGATGATGTGCTTTGCTAACGACTTTCTTGGTGACATGTTAACAAATTATTTGATATCTGCAAAATTATAGCTGTGCTCATTTTAAGTATCAGCTAGAACCAACTTTTTGGTAAATATGATTGTATACTAATCCATTAAATGTTTCCACTCACAGAATCTCATCACTATGACAACTGGAAATCTTCATCAATTTCTCAAGTATAGAAAGAAATTACAGAACAACTTTGTAAAGATTTTTTCCAATGCCAAATTTTGCAATAGGATTTATATTAACAAGATCTAAATGCAACTTTATGGATAAACCTTGCCCAGAGGTCTTGCTAGGATTTTAAAACGGAGTCCAAGACTCCTAATATAGTAATATAGTAAAAACAAGAGTTCCACCAGCAAAGGTTGCAGTCCCACTTGCCATTTCACTTTATGGGCAGGACCAATTATTGGCATACAGGAAAATTTCTAGCTGGGTGAATGGTAAACTGATATTATATTAAAATACTAACCAATCAAAGAAATCCCCGTTGTATGTTACAAAGATGTGTGGTTTCACTTCCAGGATGTGATCAAAAAACCTCTGTAAAAGACTAAACTGCAAATGGAAAAAAATAATGCTTACAATGGTTTAAAGATGAACGGAAAGAAAAAGAAAAATATCTGTTTAAGTGCATAGACAAAGTTTGCTCATCCACAAGACACCATCCTAATTATACATCAAGGTCAGCAGTCTTGAATAGCATTATACAACAAAATATGCACATGCACTACTGTATGAACAATAATCATCACCCTTTCCATATATCTTTGGAAAATAATAGGTGGCTTGCTTCTCAGACAAATTTTTAATCATTATTTGTCTGGGTCAAGTGTTTTTCAGCAATGCATCACTTATTTGTTTTTTATGTATATTAAGATGCCTTGCCCTATTTCAACCATACTGGGGCTGATCCATTGGTGAAATGAACTAGCATCCTTGTGGTCATGACAGAGCCAGTGGCTCTCAGATACAAAACAAGAAAAACTACACCTGATCACTTCTACTAAATAGCATATCAAAATACTCATGATTAATTTTGTGCGATCTACTTATGAAAAATTGGAATAATATCTTTGCATCTACGCACCTCATCTGGTTCATTAAACACTGTGAAAGGTCCCTCAAATTCTGGTCTAGGTGTATACTCAAAATTCTCCACATCTTGGGACACTATCTCTCTGTTACAGATCAGGTAGCCCTTAAAGTACAGGTACAAATAAAATCAGCTAATGTTGCTTTATGCAATCTCATATATAAAGTGCATTCTGATAACCTATCTTCTTGCAAACATATCAATAAAAACTACGAGTGCACTGATCATCTGAAAGATTTGGCTGGCAAAATTTGCATAAGATATTTGAAGAGACCATCAACATGTCATACAATTTACTGACAAGACAATATGGTATATCTATGTTGTGCACCATTTATAGCTTGAAGCCATTTTAAAGCCAGTGCCACATTAAGGTATACTTTTGGGTGGGTCAAGTGACCCATGACCTTTCAAAGAAAAGTGAGCCATCTATTGGACAGCACAGTAAAGCCAGGTAAGCATAAACAACAAGACTTTCTTTCAAGTGCCCTGACCAACCTGCTCCAAGTACAAACTGTATGTCCTATTGCAAAAATTAAAAAAATACAGATCAATAAGTATCTTCGCCATGTTGTGGAGCTCTTATGACAATTGTGTATCCACAGAAACACCTCTCTAGATCTTTTTAAATGCTTGGTCGCAACCTATTAATATAATCTCATCAACTCAATAAATGCAAATTAGTCTTTCATTAAACCAAAGGCCAGATTATTTAACATGACTCCTCATGAAATATATTAATGTGATGAAGGCCCAAAATATAATGGACAGAAGAAGCAAACTAAGCTATGTATTGCAAATTTTTAATTCTAAGACATTCTTTCCAGCTTTGGGAATTTCCCAAACGTGAGAGTCTTCTAAAGATATTCAACAATAAAAGAAACAACTAAAACAATCTTTATGCATATTATACATCACAGAACAAGAGATTTTGTGAAATATATTACACTACAAATGACCATGAGGGTTTGAGATTCTGAAACTACAAATTACAAGCCTATTAACCATATTAAATGCACTTGGATGTACAGGTCTAGCTGGCTGATTTATCTAGGTCTAAATCTCCACTCTTGTCTTTTTTTATCCTATATATTTAATGTTGAAATAAAATTCTAACATTTATGGAATATGTCATAGTAAGTAAGAAAAATCAGCAAATAATAATCCAGAAATGTTTTTGACTATTACATGTTCAAGTGCAAAATTTATCAAGTATGAAATGTAGTAACTGGGGAAAAGTACACTCAGGGCCCATATTACAGTCTTATGAGGTTAAAAGAGTTAACACTTACCTCTCCATCTACCATGTAGGATATCATCATTATCTGGTCAGTCTGTGAGTCTGGAAACTTCAGGGGAAGCTTGGTGGTCTCTATGTCAAATGCAAAAACCACAGGCTCCTGTCAGGTAATTAAATTGTGTTAGTTTTAAATATTTTGTTTTTATTTCATTGCATGTTATTGTAATAACTTTATTCACTGGATTTGACATTCTTTTGGTAGAAAATTCAGTTCAGTTCTAACAATCACTATTGCAACATTCTATTTTAAGTTGACCTAGTTTCTGACCTTGGTAAACACAGAATAAGTATCACTAGTCATGTAACAAAGTTATGTAACAAAGATCATTTTTGGCTCTGTAAACCTTTTTTTTTTAATTATTGAATCTTATAGTAAGGTTTGTTCAGTAAAATCAAATTTATCCATGGCGTACATCAGTTGGTCTATGGTGTTAGGTGCAAAATAACCAAGACTATTATATCCAGGTTAATATATGACAGTATCTTGCAAATAAAGATCAATACAAGTTTTTGAAAATACATGTACATTCACTCTGAGTGCAAATGACAATCCTTTCGCTAGCATGTGTTACAAAAAGTATTATTAAAGAAAGATGTTGAGTGTACTACTTACCCTGCACACATCAATGTGAGATCGTAATAATTGATTCTGGACAACAAAATTGGCACTAAACTCATTCTTTGAACTTACTGGCAGGATATCAAATACAAAGATTGTTTTATAGCAAAGCAAATCAGCACTGGAAACTGACATTGATAATTTTAAGTGTTAAGTGTGCCGATTCTTTTATTCTTTGGGGGTTTTTTCCAGTCAACTGTGGTTCCCTTATTTCGGTATTCAAGGGAATTTTGAAAATAAATTATGACAATGGAAGCCATTTTTCTGCCAGACCAAAAGAAGAAATAATACAAATAAGAAAACAAAACAAATTTAAAAAGAACGTAAGCCTGAAAACTAAATTATGAGGCCTTGATTGCCATTATATAAAAGCCATAAGTGCCCGAGATTATCCATTCCAGTGCATATATACACAAGCATATATATACATTATATATATATATATATATATATATATATATATATATATATATATATATATATATATATATATACACACACACCACTTCCTCAATAACTCGCCCATGGATAAGGGTGTCCAGCATGGCTCCCGATTTTTTTCAAAGAAAATATAAGTTTAAAATGTGTTGAACGTGAATGGCGGTGTGATAACAAATGGTAAATTAAACCTTGATATACAACTCGTTTTTATCATCGAAAATGGTGATTATTGCCCGAAAATGGTGATTATTGCCCGTAAAGATAGAATCCATAGTGAAATTTGCAATTTCTAAAAAGATATCACATATTGTTTTGTTTTTTTTTTAATAGAGAAGTAGTTGTTAATACACTGTAAATTGTAAATAAACAGTGCACCATGAAAAATTCTGGTAAATGCTAACATGCAGCAACAGAGAATGACAGACACTAATTAAATGTCTGGCTAGGTGAAATTCACATTATAATCCTTTAATTTTGTCTCATCCCTATTCTCTTATCTGAAAACATGAAAAGAGTCAGTCAACCGTCACATCGAAACCCGCGAGTACTTCTGTGAGAACCTAATTACATGCCGGCTTTGTTTTGATCAACAGCGTGGGGAAGTGTTTGTTACAATAAAAGAATCAATTAAAAGAGACCGGTCTTGTTTTATCACTTTGAATATGTATTTTGCATCAAATCAAACAAGGTAAGTACAATAAAACAAAGTTCAAAGACATGCCAATAGGAGCATACGTTCTCGTATTCATTACCGTTATCAAATTTAATTTTACTTCACCAATCAAAAATGTTTTCACATTTTATGTATTAACATCATTAAAGTATATAATATCAGTAATGTATCTGAGGCTGTCATCGGGTAAACCGCTATAGAAAAAAACGGATATTAAAAAGTAAACGCTGGTACCCGTAATTAAAAAAAAAAAATCGCCACACTCGCCAACCACTTCAAACAAGTGTGGCACCTATGGCTATAATTAGAAACCAGATCTATGCTTAATATAAATAAACAATACCTCAGACCGTCTGTTTTGATTAATAAAATTCCTTGGCGTTGTGCAACCGGAGCAACCCCGTTATCCCAGAGGCATTATATACCAAGGATAAAACATTTGTTATACAGGTAATAAACCTCTTTGTAGAGGATAACTATTGAATGTGGGCGCTAAATGATCGGTACATTGCGAGCTCTTTTAATAAAATCCATACGGATACCTTTGATTTCCGAACAAACATGTCGAAATCCCAACATGTATAATATGATCAATCGTCACCTAGACACCTTGAAATCTTCGTAATGCCTCAAAACAATCTTTGCTCGTTTTTTTTCTAGTCGACTAGCACTGCGAATTTCGAAAGTTAGCCATCGTACATATACCGATATTTCTATTTGCGATACTACTACGTTTTTACCATAACTATCTAAAGAATAATAATTCAAAAATAAGAACATTTATGTGACTGCATGGTCACGTGGCATAACTGGGGCACGCATGCGAGGGTGATTCAAATCTGCGGTCAAAAGCAGATGAATAAACATGGTCTGTTCTAACAAGGATTTATACTTTAAAAATTTGCAACGGGTAACAAAGTTGGTTTTTTCGTGATTTTTGACAGCTCTAAATGTATCCTATTTGTAAATGTGACCATGGAGAGCGAAGAAATTAAGCAAAATGCATACTCAGTGACTGAAAAGCTGTGCATCATAATGACGAAGCGAGATCAAAAATTTGCATTAAACTAAAAATTGCTGAGTCGACATTTAGAGGTTGGCTTAAGGATGAGCCGAAACTTCGAAATTACTCACATGATGTCAATTCAGATGAAGGGATGAAACGAAAACGAGAACGGACTGCAAGCAATAACGAATTAGATGAAGCTGTGTCCGCATGGTTCACGCAGCAACATGTCACAAACCGCAAGTATTATCGTGTTCTAATTTATGTAGTTTTAAATTTTTAGACACATCAAATTCATGTTGGTAATCGTTAACCCTTGTGAATTTATTTTTTTCTTCCATTTTACTTCTACCGCATTTAAAATCTACACATCGTTCCATCGACATTGTATTTTCGAAATGTGTTGATCTTTCGTATTTAAAAAAAAAGTCTACTTTGGATCAAACAATAAAACTAGAATGTATACCATTCACAGAAAAAATTAGTGACGTAGTACACAACGTGAAGTCGTACATGTGCTAAGCGAATGGAAAACACGTGGAATAATGTTTTGATGATCAATATACTGCAAGTTATCCTGAAATTTATGTTACTCTGAGGGAAAAAATATATATATCAATATGAAGAGATATTTATTCACTGTTAATCTTAGCACGTTTATTAATTGAGTATTCAACACTGTAACATGCCAAACCAACCCCACCTCCTTTTGCCTATACGTCGATCCCTTTGTTAGTTTTGTTGTTTGTTATAGGTCCCTCGATAACTTGCGCCCTCGCTTATATCGCTGTCGATGTTTTTGGACCCCCAATGTCCGCGAGTTATCGAGGGAGTGGTGGTGTATATATATATATAGGGTGATATTCTGCCTAGTAATAAATTTCTTAGTTTATTTTCTGTTGACAAGTAGATGTATATGCTGTTTCATGAAATGGCTGAATGCATTAAAAATGAAATTATTTGTGGCAAGTGTCACAGGTGCGAGCTGATGTAAGAAAACAGGTGCTTTTGAATTGTGGGTTACAAATCAGATAAGTCAGATTAAACAAAAGCAAACTGATATTACTTCATATTCAATAAAATATAATGCAGTGCAGATCATGATGTTGATAATTCCTCAATATTTTGAAAATATTGCTGACATGTTTGGCTATTTTGTCATAAAATGATAGAAAATAAATAGTCATGATATTACGTGCATATGGAACAATTTCACGACTTTTGACTATTCAGGCCATCAGCAATTTTCTGCCTGCACATTGATTATTTTGTTACTTGTATATCCTCTATCGTTATTTCTTTTATATACTATTTCCGAACATAATTTAGATCTGAAATGTACCTTAAGCAAAAGGGAAATATATAGCAGTCATGTAGCAGATGTCTGTTTCTGCATTTTCGTAAAATAAAGTTACAATTTGTACACACTCATGTCTTTGTAAACCCTTGAATATTTTATATAGTGAACATGATATATTCTGAATAAACTAATCGATGAAGCTACTCTTAGGAACCAAAAATAGAATGATAAAGAAAATGTGACACCACCGTAACATGCTGTAGTAGTACAATACTTCACGGAGGTCATCCAAAATATCAATTAAACAGTTCATACGGACCAAAAAAAAGCATTTTCAACATGGGTAATCACAGTGGATGTAATTTATGTCGATATTATTTGCACATGATTTTTTCAGTAAATCTATGTACCTTGGTATATTTTTTCTTAAGCCTGCATTGTCTTGAATAAAGCAGCCCTATTGTGCAGAAAATAGTGCAAGATATCTTTGTAGCAATAAAGCTACTCGAACGAAAAAATGCAGTTTTAGTTGCCATGACAATGTAATCAAAGCCACATGGGAAATGGGCACTTGCTTCCCATAAAGTTGCCCTGACCGACCAATCCAACATGGGCGATTCCATTAACATATATGAAACAATATTTTTATCTGTACAATAGTGCCAACAGCTAAAAGCAGGTTTCCTGTGGACTTGAACCAAATTCAAGGACTTTCCAGGGCAATTTCACAACACTAAAGGACCACTACATTTGCATTATCAAGTGCACATCAATCATAATTGTGGCAGTGCTCAGTGCTATGACTTTATTAGTGATCAATTTTTCGGACACCGTTGTCAAAAACCAACATTTACAAGGTTTTGAGTAATGCCACAACTTTTCAAGAGCCTGAAATTTATTTTTTATATTCCAATGCTCTTGAAATTTACATTTTAAATTCCAAACCAGGATCCAAAGGAACCCTGTAAAGGATGTTAATGGTAACCCATTCAGATGACATCCCAAGTACACTAAAATTTTTATCAAATTGTTTATCTTTTGCAAAGCCTGAAAGATCCAGAGATGTCTACTCACAGGCCTGTCCACAAGATCTTCCCTTCGCTTGATTTCAGGAGGCATGCTACCACGCCCTCTTACAGAGTACCAGAGACCTACATTGATTTTCAGGTCAATTGATACTCGCACATGGTATGGCACATCATATTCCCTGGAAAAGACAAAGATGGACTTAAAACTGCACATAATGAATTTATTCACAGGCACACCCAGGCATTGCTAAAGTGTCAGATTAGCTTTTCTGGAGGATGATTTTCATTGGATGGTAGCAAACAGAAATTAAAGCCCTCTTTTAAAAAGATAAGTAAACAAGAATAGCAGGAATAACACATGAACAAGCTCGCTCTGCAGAAAAAATATTTTCTGCATATGCCACTTTTTTTCTGTTGGTCAGCAATCCTGATTATCAACTATTGTCCCAGTGCAAGTCATCCTCAAATTTCATTGCAATGTAAAAATGATGTTACTGTGCAGAAACCATTAATCTTCTTTCAATCACAGTGACCATGACAATTTGACTCTAAAATTAATACACAAAGTTTGGTGGATGGTGGAGGTAGAATTATTGTGCAGAAACAAATCATCTGCCAATCAGTGATTGACCTTGGACTATTTCAGGAAGATTTAGCTGAGTTAGTATTGTCAGACTTGCAATTTAACTGCAGGTACAATAAATAACACCCAGAGCTGCTACCTCGTGTTCTTGTAATAGTTATTGTCTTAATTACCCCAAAATGCAAGCTTTCACGTCAAGGCTTGAAACAAAGCTAGCATTCTAATATGCCAACAAATTACCACCTGGAAAAAAAAAAAGGATTCCAGTTTCTTGCTACTGATAGTTTGCATTTTGTTGGCATACACTGAAAATAGCCCAATTTTCAAAATACTACTACCAGATTACTGCCATTACAAAAAAAAAAACTATTTTCAAGCCCTACGCTAGTAATTGTAGTTGGTGGAGAAACATGCTTTCTTCTTCAGTAATGGTCACCATGACCTTCAAGATTTTAAAACCCAAATCTACATGGTAAATTCTTAAAATGCAGAGTTGCATTTCTTCATATAAACTGCACTTTTAAAGCCAAACACTTTCAAATGGAACTTCATCGCAAGATGCATCCCAATGCAAAAATATTACCTCCATTATTAATTTGCTCATAAAACTTGCACAATGACACATTGATCCTATTACACATGACCACATTTGACACAAAAATCAAAACAAGATCCAGAACATAAAATTTGATGTCAACTCTTTTGTGAAGACAAGATGTTCAAACATGTTTCAATGGTTACAACCCTTTCTGTAGGAAAATGTTAAGTATTCACTTAAAGATGGTTGTGCAGTGCAGATGATAAAATTAGGACAGCAAAACATTCCAAACAAAATTGATCTGATCTTGTATTTTACTACTGCTGGTGCATTAAACATTTAATAGTATTCTTCCTTACACCTTTGATAATGTGTGCATACCCAAGAATGGTGGTCATGGGACAAAATGACCCCTGCTCCTGGAATCTATAATTCTGCAGATGACCTTTGAATTTTCTTTCAATTTTCCTTACCCCTACTCTTTTCACAGATCATACTCACCTAATGTCTATTATGTTATCCATTTGGTCAACAATCTTCTTGCTTGTAGACCCCTCCTCTTCTCCCAACAAGTGGCTGCAAAATGTCAAAGTATAGGCCTAATGCTTGATCATGATCATGGGTAACATCTGCCAATGTCCAATGTTAGAGTGAACAAAATTAAGAGATAAGTTTTTATTTTTAAGCAGCCTGTAGATATATATAAAATCAATAATAATTAAAATACCTCCAGCATGAATGATCAGCCATTATATGTTTTATCTGTTGATGAGAGCAAATTAATTTGCAAATTTTGGCCATTTTTGTGCACTTTAAGCACTCTATGTAATTTCAGCAAAGTTAAGAGCAACAAAATACATCATTGTGAACTTACTAGTGACAAAAAAATAATTAAAAGCAAAGAACCATAATTTTTTTTGCAAACTCTTAAAAAACCAAGACCCAGAAATATTAGTCACACATACAACTAGTGTCCACCACACCATGTACTATTTATTGTCATGTATAACTACAACAAACCCATCAGGAAGAAAATAATAACCCAAAGATAATAAAAGCTTTTCATTACACAGACACAGCAGGTAATAAAGATTCATAGCTTGATAAGAGTCTTTATTTTACAGTACTGAATTGAATTGTGCTTTTCAGGGCGATTTTAGCCATGAAATTCATTAAAAGACAATACTATGCACAAGCTTGTGTTTGCACAGTTGATGTGTGTTGATAAATCATTAACACACATACTGAACAGATGTGTTTATTAAAGCTGTACTATTTGTAAAGCCCAACCATTAAAGAACATATGTACCCCTCCCACAATAGTCAGTCCCAAAAGTATGTATAAATAATTTTTCTATAAAGATGAGCACATCTTTTACTGAAACCAATGAGATAGTTTTGTCAATGCTAATGATATTGTTGTCCAGAACTTGGTTTTAAATAAGATTCACTCAGATAATCAAGTGGTAGTTTGATCAAGGCCATCCAGTCTCTAGCAAGGATATCGCTGGACACTAATGACTTGAATTACCTTCAAACCTCAATCTGAACCTGATCAAATTCATGTTTTAAGTGCAACAATTGCAACATTGTGACAATATTAAAAAGGGGACATTTTGGGCATATGGAAATTGTAGTCAGGGGTTGTGGAATTCAAGTCAGGGATTGTGATTTTTTCAAAGTCACCTGCCTTAAGCATGTGTCTTTTTTTTTTTCTTTCTTTAAGCCCTGTAATCATAACCCATCCAATTTCAACCTCAATACAACGCTTCACCTACCTAGACAGCATCGCAGTGTAGGCATGAATAGATTTGTCCTGCTCCTTGTTTTTCTTTATGGCTGGCATTATCTCCCTTTTGACTTTCATCAGATCCTCTACACTGAGGAAAGACAACTTCAGATATGGCTGCTTCAGGCCAACAAGATGGTTATGCTGAAATTTATTGTACACAAGATGGTAAAATCCAGGTTCACCTTTGAAAAGATCCTAATAATGGTGAATTGATATATATAAGTACCAGTAATAACAAAAACTAGTCAAAACATGGTTATCTCAACTGTTAGACGAGTCCTAATGTATCTGTTCTTTTATACATCAAATTACCAGCTGATGTAGGAGTAATCTCTGGATGCTACATCAAATTGATATAGCAATGCATAACATGTAATTTATTAAAGAGCATCTTTTTATATTACTGCAGAATGGGATTTAACAAAAAAAAAATGGGATCAAAGATGACAGACAAAAAGGACAATGACAATATCAAGCAAAATTAGATTCAGGTCAAAAGAAAAATGGAATTTCACTTGATAATGAAAAAGAAAAAAAAATCACTGGACATCTTACCAGGTTTAAATCTTCCTTGTTCACGCTCTCTACAGCAGCAATCTTTCCAGAGAATTTCTTTGTGATGAAAGAGGCAACTTCTCTCTCACATCCCTTTCTAGTAGCCACAAAGAAATATGGGCGGTATGGCAACGTAGCCTGTAATACAAAAACTTGAAATAACATCTGAATCAACAAATCTCAACAAATGACACACAAATCTTTTAAAACTCGTCTAACAAAGAGTTCTGCAAATGGTTTCCACATGTGTTGATGTATTCCCACACCTCCCCATATCAAACTTGCAAAAATTAACAAAACTTCAACTGGTCCAACACTATGCCTATACTGCTGATGCTAGTTCCTTGAGAAGCCTGAATAATATATAAGGCACAAGTTTAAAACAAATGCATCATAATATATAAAACAATTCTTACAAATCCCTTCCAATCCTGCTTTAATAGCCATTCTATTTACACAAAGTTTGAGTAACATACCCATAAACTATCATTTACTAAAATGGGCTATTCCAATGAAACTTACACTTTAACTAGGACACTTTTTAACAAAAATATGGCCACAGTACCATGATTATATTATGAATTCATATGAAAACAATGCAAAATTCTAAACTGAATATGTTGGCAACTATTCCACACTAAAAGTGCCTATCCTTGGGCTATTTTCTTCAACAACCCTAATGGCACCTTTTATAAAGATTCCCTTACTGCTGAGCCCAGGATTTATTTAGCTTAAAGCCATATGCAACTTTTAGTGCAACAGACCTGCCAATCCTATGAAGACCTTTTCAGTAAGGCAGTTGACATTTTCCTCCACAAATTTGAACATTTATCAGTAAGGTGTAACAAAATTTCACTTACTGATATTGTTATGTTTGTAAACATGCATTTAAACATCCAGAAGTGGAAATCAGGACTGATGTGCGATGGTAAATAGCGTTTAACTTTTGAAGTTTAACCTTAATTACCTCCAGAATCAGACTGCAGTTCCAAACAAAGCTCAATGGCTTCTAGCTATTTCTCCGATTGATGTAATCCTAAAAAAATTTCAATTTCACAACGGCAACCATCATTACATCAAAGTCCACTAAACAACTGTTCACTTAGCTTTTTCCACCTAGCTTTTTCCATCAGATATTCCCTTTTATTTTTCTGCATAAATTATTTGAACTTTTTAAGAGGTTTTTGTTACTTCAAATTCTAAAAATGTATTGCCAATGGATGCAATATTTAAGACAAATAAGCAATTGCCTGATCATGCAGAGGTTTTGCATCACAAAATGTGTGCAGTTTAAAGTTTCAAAGGTACAGGTTTCCTGATCAACTCCACTGAATCTAACATGTACACCATAATTAAATCAAACAGACAAGCCAGCATCCGGATTTAACCGCATGCAATAGTATTACCATTATTTGTGCTTTTATTCTGCAAGCACATTTTAAATCTTTCTACAGGGTTCCTGCAGACTTAACGAAAACAAATTCCATGACTTTTCCAAAACTTTTCCAGGGCCATTTCATAAAACTCGAGGACCGCGCTATCTTGCATTGTCAAGTAAATGAACATAAAGAATGATATCTTTCAATCTAAAATAACATAAGTTAACAACAAATATTTTTAATATGTACATTTCAAATGTTCCTGGGTTAGCACACTTTGACTTTATGTTGTAATTCATGTCATAATCCAACGATCAATGTAATCTTTGTGTGTGTTCCTATTTACAATATTAACAAAACATTACTTTCCAGTTGCTTTCTTTTATTTAGTGAACTACACAGGAAATCACGTGATACTTCCATTAAGAGAACTTACTCTTGTCATATGAATTGAAACCATTTATCTATTGTAATTTTACCATTTTATTTAACCAGTTCACAGTGCTCTATGAAATTTGAAGTAATTAATTTCTTCAACACCATTGTCACAAATTCCATGACTTTTCCAAAACTTTGCAAGGTTTTGACAAATTCCATAGCTTTTCAAGGCCCTTGAAATTTATTTTTTAAATTCCAAAACTTTTCCAGGATTCCATGACCTGCAGGAACCCGGTTTCTAAAAGAACTACGTTAAAATCATATGGGTTGGCAGGTCTGGTGTGATTAAGATCTGGATGGGTTGGTAGATACAGAGACATCAGAAAAACTTATCTTGAGCTTCTATCAAGAGTGCTTCAAAGTGAATCCATGCAATTACCTTAAAGCGACCACCATCATCTTCAATTAAATAGAAGTCCACAGCACTGACCAGTCTTTTGTTCTCGTCTAAAACATCTGTCTGAAAAGCAAAGTACAATGTGTTCAAAACAACAGTATAATGTGCAAGGCCACTAAAGAATAACCCTTCCAAAAAATTGCCATTAAATGGCACTTAACTAAGTGTTGGATATTTAGATGCTTCATTAAATCACTGCTTTAAAGGAAACAGTTTACATGAAAGTTCAATGGCACATCAGCATCGTATCGACAATTCCAAGTATGTTTAGACAAAAAAAATATAGACATATAAAACAAAAGCTAGAACAAAATCCTTAAAATCTAAAGACTTTCTTTTCTAAATGAATACAATCAAAATATCAAAAATCTGCTCTGTGCAAGTAACATACAAAAGACAAAAATCAAAGATGCAAGGTGTCAGTTGGTTTTAAGAAATTAAATGTGACAAGTAGAAAATACAGAATGGCCGGTTGATATCCTCTATTGTTGAACAGGTCGGCAAAAAGATTTGGTATCATGTGCACATGTTGGTAATTTATACTTATTGAAAACAAGATGCACTTGGGACTGCTTAAGGATTTTGACATTATTTAAGATAATTTTTGGTGGTCTGAATTTAACTGAGTAACACAGGATGCCACTACAATGATGCCAGCCATAGACTGTAAAGGGATGAGTCGCTTATACCAATGAAAAATTAAAAATGCATTTTACAAAACTATAAAAGGACAATGAATTTGGCTAATCTAGCTCTGCAAAAACAGATTTATATCCAGTTGCACATGAGGCAGCTACCAGGCTACTTGTTACTCATATTGCTACTGCAGACAAAACGGTTATGTACCTCACATTATATTTAACAAAGAATATGTGAAAACCAGTTGTTCTGTCCTAAACTAGATAGCTGCTATAAATAGAACATAACACTAGGAAGGTCACCACTAGTCTTCAGACAAGTGTACATTTATATCATAGTTACACAGAAGCAGTCTTTTCTAGAATATGTTCTGTGTGATTATTGGGATGTTAATAAAAATGAGAAAAATTAATGGGGTGGGGTAAACCGAAAATGTGTAATCAAAATACATTTACGCACAAGGCATAATTTAGTGGAAAAAAAGCGTAATGATTATCCAAAAGTGTAATGGTTGGCATGTATGTTGTCATATCCATCTTTGTGCACTATTGTGAAAAAAAAAAAGGATTTAAACCTTTCAAATGAGATGCTTCCACAAAATCTTGGGCATCTCATACAATTACCATGT
This sequence comes from Potamilus streckersoni, assembly GCA_016746295.1. Classification (NCBI taxonomy): domain Eukaryota; kingdom Metazoa; phylum Mollusca; class Bivalvia; order Unionida; family Unionidae; genus Potamilus; species Potamilus streckersoni. The sequence goes on along the minus strand of JAEAOA010000951.1, from coordinate 222,740 downwards.
AACCAACAAAGTCCACAACTGGATCCAACGAGCCATCAGATCTTATGAAAACCTCACTGCAAAAAGTGCAAACTGAAGTGGTATGGTCATATCTCAAGATCTTCTCAACTGGCAAAAACAATCTTGCAAGGCATAGTGTGAGGGTGCAGAAGAGGCACACAAAAAAGGTGGGAAGACAACATTAAGGAGTGGACAGGCATGTGATTTGTTGATTCCCAAAGGGCAGTAAAGAACAGGTAAAACTGGAGAGAATTGGCGGTGCTACAATGACCTATGGTTAAGGTATTGATGATGATGAGTTGTCAAATATACACCAATTAAGTTAATTGATTAATTAACAAAACTTACTGGGTGCAAATTAATGAGCCATCCCACCCTTTCAGCGGAATCAGTATATCTCTCAAATCCATACTTCTGATCAATTTCATCACCTGCCTTAGCTCTCTGATGCCTCTTACTGTCTGTAGCATCTTCTCGGCTAAAACAAACAATTTACATGAAAACATCTGATTAGATTATTCTGATAACAGAAAGAAGAAAAAGTTTTTTCTTCCTTGTCACAGTGCAACTCAATATAACTTTGGACATTCCTCAATCACAAAGATCAAGTACACTTTGATATTAACAGTGTACACATCCCAATCATAAGGACCAAGTATACTTCCCCAAAATAAGTTTATACAGATTACCAGAGCTGAAATTCAAACATTTTTCACCAACTATTGTTCAAGGACTATTATCTGTATCAAGTGTTCCACTTCAAGTTGCCAATTTAAATTGAAACAGCCATCTAATGACATTTATCAACGCTACTTTTGTTTCATTTAAGTATTTACTACCTATCATTGTGCTGGAATGCAATGGAAGCTGAGAATACCTAAATTTGTTAAAATGACAATACTTTTGAAGGAAACAATTAAATTGAAATGAAAATTGAAAACTTCTATTAAGAGGATTATAATTTATTAAAGACTAATTTGTAGAAAAGTGTTGCTATGGGCTGCAAGTTTGAAATAATCATGAAAATTTGACTTTAGTTATGTCAGTATACATCAAAACATACTTTACAGCACCATTATTTAAGCAACAAGACATCTACACCAAAAAAAAAATCAGGATTGTGGGCTTGATGTATGAATAAGTTAGCAGCTAACCTATACCAAATTTTCAGTAGGCAATGGGCTCTCAGACTCTACACCCCATAATAAATATCCTAATAGGGTGACAATGAAACTCTAGCTAAAGCTAACCTAGCAGAGTAATGAGCATGCAAATTCTATAATCTTAACTCTGGGCTCAAAGTTGTACATTACTACAAATTTCCACCAAAAGTTTAAAATAGTAAATTTTGCAGAACATTTGCTGGCTTGCGCCCCAAATATACAAAGAAACAAGGCTCAATTTCATTTATATCGATCACTGGAGTTCGTATCGTTGCTTAAAATTTATTTACATGTACTATAAATAAAAACGGATATTTTTCACTTCTTTTCAAAAATGAACGCTAATGTTAAAAGCTATATTTCGTGCATCGTAATTTATCAACCAAATGTTTGCAAATGGCTACTATATTTTTAAGCTGGTAGAATTCTGCGACCGACGTGTTCGGTCTACTTGGAATCCTGTAATTCACGATTCAACATCAGTAGGCGCCTGTTGAGAGCCTTTCAGAGCTGGGGAAACAATCGTGCAACACTGACAGTTATACTGCCTTGTTGGTTATTATGCCCTTCATGGATTACAGAACAAAGGCATTATATTGCATATAACAAGATAAGCGATGACAAGATGATCCCCCACCACACTACACTTTCCATCATGCAATGTCCCATCCATGCCGCTGGACTAAATAAATGTTTGTCTTACCCCGCAGAGTCTGTCGCGTCTGCTTTGTACTTTCCACTGTTCTGAAGGACCATGGTCCTTACAATAAAGGACCTAATCGACTAAGTATGTATTACTTATCACTGATACTGCTAAGACTGAAGAAGCTCTATTGCCGGCCTTTCGTGAATGGCGCTTTCGTGTTTGGCGCGAAATATCACGTGACTCTTAGTTTTGTGGTCAGTTTAACATACACGAAAACGCAACGGAACGTGAGTGACGGATTTATAAAGAATGCATGCGGATCACAATGCATGGGTGGCACGTTTTGCAGGAGCTATGATTTTTTTTTTTTGCCATTGAGAAGGAGAATCTAACAGGACAATATAAAATAATAAAATTATATCATTCAAAGCTAATTAAATAACAAAACAGGGTGTAAAGAAATGTATTTTTTAAATTTAAATATACCTCTCTGTGCACCTAAAGTTAATATTCTTAATTTATTGCATTTTTAAGTATGTCGATTTTTATAAATACCACGATTACATCTCATTATCATATATGTGTGTTTTGTGACGCATTCGGTCATTGTCTATTGCCTCCCTCAAACGGGGATGGCTGATTGTATACAAATTATGGTGTAATATGAATATTAATCATCGAGTGTTCCCAGGCGCTCGCCTTTACATCTGATTATGTTAGCATGGGATTGAGTCTCGTAGCGGCTCGGCTCACGTGGGCAAGTGAAGACAAAAAACTTGCCAATATCTTTCCCTGAGTCAATGATCCTTCCCACGCCAAATACACTGTCCTCCAAGTATAGACAACAATGTGTTTGAAACGGTGTTAAATACGCACACGCACGTCTTGGGATTATTTGTTTTATTATGGAGAGTTGGCGATCGAAGGTACATATCAAACAGGGTAATTAGTCAATTAGTAAGGACAGACGTTGATGGTAGCGCAGATTAGTTTCGTAACACGTAGTGTCCATCATTTCTTTAACATAAGGAATAATAAGGAATTTTGGAGCTGATGTTTGTATCGGTCTATGATATTAACAGAGACAAAATACTTGTATCTTAGTACAGGGTGGTGGTGGTGGTGGTTGGTCTCATCTTAGTATGTCTTGTGGAGTGCCGACTTGAAAGCCTCCACTTACGTTTCTGCTCACATTACTCTCTTCCTGGTGGTTCCACTTCGCAACCTGGTTTGCTACGGAGTTGTTTGCTACGGAGTTGTTTGCTACGGAGTTGTTAGTTTCAAAGTAAGCATAATATTAGCATGGGATTGAGTCTCGTAACGGCTCGGCTCACGTGGGCATGTGAAGAAAAAAATGCCAATATCTTTCCCTGAGTCAATCCTTCCCAAGCCAAATACACTGTCCTCCAAGTATAGACAATAATGTTTGAAAAAGTGTTAAATACACACAAGTACGTCTTGGGATTGTTTATTTCGTTATGGAGAGTTGGCGATCGACGGTACATATCAAACAGGGTTATTAGCCAATTAGTAAGGACAGACGTCATAATGTAAAGTATTCACAATGTTTGATGGTAGCGCGGATTAGTTTCGTAACACGGAATGTCTCCCATTTCTTTAACATAAGGAATAATAAGGAATTTTGGAGCTGATGTTTGTATCGGTATATGATATTAACAGAGACAAAATACTTGTATCTTAGTACAGTGTGGTGGTGGTGTTCGCATCTTAGTATCTCTTGTGGAGTGCTGACTTTAGAGCCTCCACTCACATTTGTTCTCACATTACTCTCTTCCAGGTCGTTCCACTTCGCAACAGTTTTTATAAAGAAAGAATTTTTAAATTGTTCATTACTAGAACTTTTAACAACGAAACATGTAGAATTGTTCGTGACCTGGTTTTCTACAAAGTTGTTAGTTTGAAAGTAAGCATAAGATTTAGATTTTATGTGTCTTTTTTTGGTTTAGGTCAGACTAAGTAATCAGCAGCGACTTTTGCTGGCAACACACCCATCGCTATTTTGATTAGGTAAGTGAGCCTATCGAACTAAATTCATTGTTGAAGGCTAGGGAGTTCCAGAACTTGTATCATCCTAGATACAAGATCGAAATAACGAGATCTATAATCCTATAATCCTTTTAAACCCTATAATCCTTTTAAATAACAACATATAATCCTTTTAAATAATAATCTATAATCCTTTTTAAGTTCCAAAACTTGTATAACCCTGGCATTTCATCCAGCCGCTAAATTTCCATGACCTCGTATGCTAAATTTCCACGCCTAATCGGTTACTTTCGTGATTTGATGTCATAGTAGCGACTCTGTATTTTGACTGGCATTTGCCAGCGTAAAAGAAAGATATTTTAAATCCTGGGAAAAGTGTTTTTGAGTTAAGAAGATAAGCAGAAGGCCGAGTAAGTGACCACAAAATGCAACAATCAATTCCCGTATCTTTTATCGTCATCAACCGTAGCAGTGATAAAAATATTATATTAACCCCATACCTATGGTTCCTTTAATTTTATTTCAGGTCCATCCTGTATTCATAGTGAGGTGCCCATCGGGCTTGTGGGGGAAAAATGTTTGCCTGGGGAAATGAGTAAATGTATTTCAGGATGTTGACATACATGTCATAAATGGCACAATTTAATTAAAATCACCGGAGATCTAGTTGAAATTGAGATCTGATTTTAATGAAATGAGAGCTCTGCTAAAAATTAAGATTCTAAACCTCTTGCACGGTCGTGTTTCGAGACAACACAATTTTCAGTAATCTTAACATTTAATTTTTTAAAAAAAAAAATTAAAAAAAGAACTTTTCAGTCTATACAGGTTACATGTAGTATTATAAACGGTAATCTATAGTGAATGGAACTGGTATAAAACTTTTTCTTGGGCAGTTTCAGTAGCAGCGTTTAAAATAAAAGAGGTCTGGTATAAAATCAATGTTTCAAATTAACTGGCTGACTATAAAGATTGGGGTGAGGCGACTTTTGACAATGTGCGATTGGTCAATGGAAGCGCCATTTCTCCCTGTGATGCACCTTATAATAACTCGGAAAAAGCCCTTTTTTCATATTCTGGTCAGCTGCGGCTAAACTGCAAAATAGCTGAAGTTTTGACTTAAGTAAACAAGCAATCTTTATCCTTGTATTTATCTTGTGAAAAAGACTGCCATTTGAACCGTATTCGACAGTGCGTGTATGTAAGTACCAGCAATTTAATTGATAAATAAACGATTCCCTATTTTGTTATATCTTATCACGTATATATATATATATATATATATATATATATATATATATATATATATATATATATATATATATATATATATATATATATATATATATATATATATATATATATATAAATTTTAAAATAAATAAACGATAACATTTAATTTGTGTGTTTTGAAATATCTAGTATTGGGAGACAAAACCCGCGAATTTAAAAAGAATTCTATAATATTGATTTGGATTGTAAGAGAAGCATGGCCCAATCAATAATTCATATCCTGAGCATAATAGAACCTTGAAATGAATTCAGATTAAACTCTATCCTTGTTTCATCAGCTTAACTTGGTAATGGAAAAAGCCTAATTAGTAGCCGGTTCAATAATTCAGCAACGGACAACGAAAACAATTCAATCAATAAAACCTTATTAATTGCGTTGTGATACTCGGAACAAAGTAACTGATAATCAGTCTAGAAAATTAGTTGGGTTGGAAGTTCAGATTGTGAATGACCAATTTACAACTGAAAAGTTATAGACAATGTATGATCTGAAAGGTCGATCACTTAGGAAAATTACTGAGCACACACACACACACACACTCTCTCTCTCTCTCTCTCTCTCTCTCTCTCTCTCTCTCTCTCTCTCTCTCTCTCTCTCTCTCTCTCTCTCAAACTTAATATAAGGTTAAAGCCGTCCTTGACTATCACGCAAGAACACGCGTGACCTTTTTAGATCATAGGTATAGTTCATTAGACAGACCTCTCTGACCTTGAATGAAAACGTGGTATACTATTGATCAGCAGCTTCCAAGATATAAAAAAGGCTCTGGGCTGCTTGGTCTCAGTACGATTTCAAGCTCAGATGGTGTCGTGTCTATTTCTTACAGGTAAGAAAATTATGCTTTATACACGCTCTTAAAAGTTAAAGATTTTATAGTAAGTTGTAATATCCTTCTGAATTATTTTTATTTGATCAATATAATGTAATAGTGAGTTATCTTTTCTACTATGAAATATTTTACTGATTTGATATTTTACTAAATTGATGTTCATTGTATTTATAATGTAATATTATTGAGTTTCCTTCTTCCACAATCATAATGTAATGAAATATTTTACAGCCTCGATGTTCATTAGTATTTGTTTGAAATAATTACTAGCTTCATGTTATAATTTAATTGAGAATAAATATATATTCTTTAAATAATAAGTATAACACTCACAGATCTTTTTCATGTCGTTATCTTACATTAAATAGAATAAAATATATTTATTACAGTTGTTGAATTTTAGGCTCTTTGAATATTTAAATCACTTGTATTCAAAAATGCAGAGAAATGAATGGACAAATGAAATAGTAGATTGTGGAAGAACTATTTAATAACTATTGTAATATGTATTGTATGTAGTTTCAACATAAATAAATTTACATGTTGTATCTTTAGAATATATATATATATATATATATATATATATATATATATATATATATATATATATATATATATATATATATATATATATATATATATATATATATATATATATATAGTGCGATTTCAAGCTCAGAGGGTGTCGTGCCTATTTCTTACAGATTCTTGGTACCTTCTCGTTGCCAAAGCTATCCTCACAAAAAGATGTAACCGTATCTACACCATCATAAGTGACACCTTACCTTTAAGAGAGCCGATCTTCTTCTCTCTCTCTCTTCCTCTCTGATCAAGAGTCAAGGCATCTCTTAAAGTAGCGATAAATTCCTTCTCATAGCCAGAAATGAGAAGAAAGTTATGATAGAAAACATCTCAAGAACAAGACAGAGTTTTCTCAACATAATATATAGTTTTAAGTCTTAAGGCCTGTAACACTTGCTTACTGAATTTAAATATTTATTCTGAATTAGGTTTTTGGGGGAGGAGGGTTACATATCCTGCATGGTATTATAGTCTTCTTCCTTCTTTTAATTTAATATTGGGAATTAAACTTTACAAATATGGTAGAGAAATGTCAGGTGTTAACTGGCCGAGTTTCTTTGGCGGAAATGGAGATGCAAATTTGTTTGTAGAAAAAATTACACAGCATTCACAGTGATCATTAAGTTAATGCGTGACAATTTTATTTTTTAATATCTTTTACTCTAGGACTGTTGTAGTGGTTTTAAAAACTCTGAAAATTACGTGAATACTTTTTAGTCATAACATTCCATTTACTGAAGAAAAGAAATTTGTGGTATTGATTATTTCGTCCAGTGCCAGATTTAAATATAGCAGAGGCCTAAGTTATGGTAAGCTGTAGAGGCCATATTTGGTATAAAATAAATTTGAGTGAACATTTCTAAGAATTTAGAGATATTACTAGATCAAGAGGTAGGTGTGGAAATACCCCATATCGGAATGGCTTTTTTTTTCCCCGGCTTGCAAATTGACAGGTATGAGCTGTCCGGTCTTATGGGATTTCAGTCAGAGGTTGTGAGTTCATTCCAGTCACCAGCCCTGGGCCAGTGCCTTAAAAATTTCTTTGAGCACTTATTAGTACAGTACATAAACTATTATACCAGACATCATGTATACATTATCAGATCTTTCAATAAGCTAACTGTAGTCTGCGTGTAAAATGCACTGTAATTGAACCATAAGAAGGAAGCTTCTTGATGGTTAAATTAGTTACTTAAAATTTCTGATTTGCAGATTTATTTGTGGGGTTTTTGTTTTTTGAAAAACTAATGCTTAAGTTAGGACCGAAGAAAACCGTTCTCAATGCTTTTTACACCTTCCCGGTAATGGATATTGTTTCACACAAAAGTCGGCCCACAAATCAGAATTATCTCTCAGTGTTTTAGTGATGGATAAATATTTTAAAAATATTAGTCCTTAGATGGTGTGTTGAGGGTAGGTAATGAATATGTCATTTACATATACTTCGCTTGAATCTCATCCTTCTTAAATGAATTTATTGCATTGTGGCAAAATTTTAATTTTCACAATGGGTACCATCACTTAATCCTTATCATATTTTTGCACAGCACACAATGAATAAGTATTTATGTTAAACTTACATTAATTTTCTTTAAATTCTTAACACACAGTTCAACAGATATAAGTTATGAGCAGCTCTCGGAAAAAGATTCATCTTTTTAATGAGCAACCCAAATCTGATATCCCTGTATCGCTCGCCTTCATTCTGTTTCAGAGCTGGCTAGTACTGCGTAACGGGATCACGGGATCTGTCGTCTCGTTAAAAACTCGGAAATTTACGGAATCGTGGTATCTTCCGCGCAATATAATCACTATCCGCCTACGATATGTAATGTATAAACATCACAGTGGAATGAAAATTTGTAGAAAATTACATACATAAAAGGATTTTTTTTTTATTTCTGGTCTTCTTTAAAGGTTTCTATTTACTAATGGCCATTCTGCTGAATGTTAATAAATATGATATCATTATATAAATACTAGTCTTTGTTTAATGCAATACGTGCCTCCAAGAGCCTGTTTAGAGGTCATTTTTAAATCTAAGGCTACTATATTCTAGTAGTTTATAAATATTTATGGCAATTGTTTTGGAGATATTTTCTTAATATGTTTCAGACATGATACTAGTCTTTAATGCAATACGTGCCTCCAAGAGCCTGTTTAGAGGTCATTTTCAAATCTAAGGCTACTATATTCTAGTAGTTTATAAATATTTATGTCAATGGTTTTGGCGATATTTTCTTAATATGTTTAAGCCATGATACTAAATCCATTCTTCATAAATTATTTTCTTGCAAAATATGAGGAATTAAAGGGACACATGAATTTGAATAGTCACAGGAAATATCGACCACCGCATCCGTTTTGTGTTTTCCATAATTTTCAACAAAAGAGGGGGATGACAGCTGTCTTAGTTCTGTCTCTCTTGAAAAATATAGTTGGTATGGGGCATGGGAAAAGACAGTAGTCTTAAGTGTAAAACATGATATATATTTATTAAATGTGACCTCAGTTCTTAATCCTTAGTTAAGGGGAAAATAGATGTGCATTAAATAAATCAGTACAAATAATTTTAAATGAATTTATTTCATAATTTATCCCTAACTCTGAAATCAGCTTTAATTACTAGCGATATTTTGAAAGTTAAGTAAATAGAAGATGGAGAAATTTCAGAAATGGTTCAGCACTAAGGTTGAGAGAAATACAAGAAAATAAGTCTGCACGTTTTAATTATCCGTGTGTATATGCGTAACCATGACGACAAATCTTATATATATATATATATATATATATATATATATATATATATATAGTCACACTATCTGTATTGCAAAATAGTGCGTACACTAAGCCATATTTTTTTTTCAATTTTGTAAAATATACGTTGGACTTCATGACATGATTGTTCTAGTAAGTCGAAACGAAAATCTTGGTATTATTATGATAGAAAATTTGGTAACTGTAAGGAATGTCATTTTCCACCACTTCAAATTCAATAACTGTAAGGATCGCTTCTCGTGTCTAGTTCGAGAAGGCAGGAATGTTCGGCAGTCTTATGAATAAGGTGTCACATATGATGGTGTAGATACGGTTACATCTTTTTGTGGGGAATGCTTGGCTGCGAAGAGGTGGGATCGCTGTAAGAAATAGACATAATACTCTTTTGAGAGCATGGAATCGCACTTTATTGACATATATATAGATACATATTCTAAAGATACAACATGTAAATTTATTTATGTTGAAAATACATACAATACATATTACAATACTTATTAAATAGTTCTTCCACAATCTACTATTTCATTTGTCCATTCATTTTTCTGTATTTTTGAATACAAGTGATTTAAATATTTAAAGAGCCTAAAATTCAATAACTGTAATAAATGTATTTTATTTTATTTATTGTAAGGTAAAGACCTGAAAAAGATCTGTGAATGTTGTACTTATTATTTAAAGAATATATATTTATTCTCAATTAAATTATAACATGAAGCTAGTAATTATTTCAAACAAATACTAATGAACAGCGAAGCTGTAAAATATTTAAATTACATTATGATTGTGGAAGAAGGGAACTCAATAATATTATATTATAAATACAATGTACATCAATTCAGTAAAATATTAAATCAGTAAAATATTTCATAGTAGAAAAGAGAACTCACTATTACATTATATTAATGAAATAAAAATAATTCAGAAGAGTACCACAACTCACTATAAAATCTTTAACTTCCAAAAGCGAGTATAAAGCATAAGTTTCTTACCTGTAAGAAATAGACATAATACACTTTTGAGAGCATGGAATCTCACTGAGAACAAAACAGCTCAAAGCCTTTTTATATTCTGGAAGCTGTTTAATCACAAGTGCTTTATCCAGTCTCAAAAGATATTTGTCTATAATGACGCGTGCTTCTCGCGTGCTTTCCAAGGACAGGTTTAACTTTATATCAAGTTTTAGTGGGGGGGGGTAGAGTGTGAGTGTGGACGGTATTTTTCCAAGTAACGACCTTTTGGATCATGTCCATAACCTTCCAGTGGTCATTCACATTGTAAACCTAATTAATTTAATTATTCCCTATGGTGATTATCAATTACTTTGTTCCCAACTTCACAACGAAATCTAATAAGGTTTTATTGATTGAATGGTGCAATAAAACATCATTTGACTTCTATCCGATTGAACTGGCTTATTAATTAGGCTTTTTCCATTACCAAGTGAAAGCTGAACAATAATAAATGCTTAATCTAAATTCATTTCAATGTCCTTATTATATTCAGGATATGAATTATTGATTGGAGCACGCTTCTCTTACACTCCAATCAATATCAAAGCACTAGCTTAAATTTGGATGTTTTTATCTTCCAATAACTAGAGATTTCAATATGTTGTACACAAATTAATATTTTCGTTTCTTTCTTTTAGAATTGAGATCTTGATAGTATTAATGTTTTTATAGTTAAACTGATTAAAAATAATTAGTGGTCATGGTTGATATCAATCTCAACTTATGACACGAATGATGTTAACATTTTGTAATTAGTGATATTAAAATGAGCTGCAGGTAATACCAAACGGACATTATTCAGTCCTGTCAAATATTCGAATAGGTGCAGCTTTTATTCCATTTTCAATCATACCCAAACTTTCTTCAATATTCTTAAGTCACCCTTCATTGGGATAATGTGTATGACAACACCCAACATGTATGGGAGGAAAATTCATCAATAATATTTCATCGCTTATGTACTTTGCTTGTCTCCTTTCTATTCATATTGTGTTGTGAAATTTTATGTAAAAATATCTCATAAATAAAAGGATTATAGATTAAATAAAAACTTTTTTAATCACAAGCTGGGATGGTTGCTGGAATGGAATTTGAAACTGAAATGAATTTTAGATTTGATATCTGATTCATACTATTTTCAAAATTCAACAGCCATTTTAAGTAATTATTAATTGCTTCTTTTCCATGAATACAGAGTAGACTATTCAGCGTGAAATGATAATATTTGACAGTAAGAATAAGAAAGAAATAAGTAATTTTATTATAATTAAATTTTCCTATGTTAATTTGAGTTAAGTAATCGTGGTTAATAGTTAATTTTGTGTTTTTTTTTTTTTTTTAAATATTATTGTTTCCTTTTGGTCCGAAAAAGAAAATTCAATGAACCGCGCCGGGCGCGTGCTTTTACTATTGCTTTATGAATACTTAAGATGGCTGCCTTCTTAGCCGAAGTTGTTTTGCAAATCACAAGGTTCTATTTTGATAGCTTTAATTTATTCTATATGTTTCTTTGTTTATAATTGTTATGTCTCAAAGAACGCACGAATCTACAGCAGACTAGTAAGAGATTTCTGACAGCTGTAACAGTTCATGTCGAATGGTTTTTGGCGTATACATCGCTTGTCACTTTTTCTTGTTTGGATCCGTCGTTTTGTTTACCGATTAACTTTTTAATTTTAATGTCATTTCTCAATCAATTTATTATGGATAAAATGTAAAGTTTATCGAGGAAACACAGGATCTTTGTGAATGTCTCCCATATTTTATTTCTTCATTTTATTTTAGCGTCATGTGTTTTCGCAGATATAAGAATTCCCGAAATAACTACATGTTAAGGTCATATCACACCATGATTACTACATTTAGTTCTTCTTAAGAAAGTAATGTGGGGATAACTTTAATATGTTTCTGGAAATTAATCTTAGACCTGAAGATCAAAACTTTTTTTTTATAATTGCACCATACCTAGTCCGAGTTTCCTCTGACCCTTGACACCCCATTTTTTGATATTTGTTTTTTTATGTTGGGGTGTAGGGTCAGAGTCTATTCCCTATCAAAAACTTGGAATTTGCAGACACCATTTGATGTCGGCATAGGGTACTCGCCAACTATCAGGCCTAGCAAACTTAAATGACCTATCGATTTAATGTAATTATGGGTCAATGCAAGGTCATTTAAGTTTTCTAAGCCTGATAGTTGGTGAGTACCCTATGCCGACACCAAATGGTGTCGGCAAATTCCAAGTTTTTGATAGAGAATAGACTCTGACCCTACACCCCAACATAAAAAACCAAATATCAAAAATGGGGTGTCAAGGGTCAGAGGAAACTCAGACTACACCATACCATGTGATCGTGTGGTAACGTTTTGCATAGAATTGTGGGTATTCATGCAGATCGGATTCCCAAAAATCTTGCATATCTGGTCTTATAATTGTAGCACATTTTGAGGTGAAAATAGAACAACAAAATGCTCAAATTACATTTAAATCTCTTAATTGGCCAAATAGTACTCATTTATTTAAAAAACAAAATTTGAACCTTTTTAACCTATTTTTGAACAAATTTTAACAGAATATATTGACGCTGCACAATCGCTGCTAAAAATGGACAGGAACTATTGAATTTTGGTATATCATGTATGTATTTGATGGTGAACATATTGAAGAAAATAGCCAGATCCATTTTTTTTTTTAATCTTGCAAATATAAAGTTTTGACATGAAATAAATGTCATGTCTAATTATGTGATTTTCCATTGTAAGGCTGCACCATATACATATCTGTCCCAGATCTGGCTCCTGTTCAAAACTAGTCATTACCCATTCTTTAAGATATTTCCAAAGTAAATGACGGTTAAACTTTATTGTGAAGTTATAAATTCTTAAAAATCTTAGAGAAAATAAATATCCAGTTGGTGACATCATTCCTACTGACTCAAAAGTAAGTTACACTTCAAAAGTACATTATCATTTTCTTTTACTAAAATTAACAAGCAATAAAAAAAATTCATAATTTTTCAGTTACAAGATATGTATTTTTTAAAGATAAAATTGCCATCTATAGAGGTATAAACTTATGGGCTGCTACTTTGGTGATTAGTGACAACATAAACACAACTTGCCCATTTTTTTAACTATTTTGAAGTTGTGTGTTCAAGTATAGTCTCAATCCATAATCTAGTGGTAAGTTTTAGGAACATGACATTACAAAATTGGATTGTAACATGCCTTTTTTTAATTTGCCCAGATTATGCTTCTGTTTGGAGTAAATAAAGCAATATGAACTCTAATGCACAATAGGAGATGATTTACCTCAAATTACAGGGACCCTGAGTGGCCAAGTGGTCTAAATGGCTCTCCTTTACAGATCACTGCCATTTCACCTCTGTCTGCATGGGTTCGAGTCTAAGATTTGGCAAATGTAGATATGTGAGAAAGCTTGCCAGTAGCTTCTCGTTGGTCGGTTGTTCTTTCCGTGGATTTCCTGGTTTCTTCCTCCACCATAAATACTGGCTGCCATGTATAGCCTCTCATGTGCTGATAAATGGCGTTAAGCCCCAGAACAACAACAACCTCAAATTTGTATATGTAGGAGATAATATGAATACATGCTTTAAGTCTTTTTTTAATTACTTCTACAAAAAGTATGAATACCTTAACCCTTTCATCACTGCGGACCGGAAAAGCGGTCAGGGGGAAGTAAGTCCATAAACACTATGGACCGACTTTTCGGTCTGGGACACAGTTCTTCTTTAACGTTATAGTACCCGACTAAGTAACTTTCGGGGTACATCTAATAACTTCCATTTTGTAATGTAGATGTTATATTTGGATGATCTCGTGAGTTTACCTTGTATACAACTAGAAATATCGAACAGAGTAGGAACTTTTAACGTGTATTCCAAATGCTGAAATTTGTATCCAAAATGGTGGCGTTTGAAGATATTTAAGAGAAGAGTTATTGGATGATTTTAATAATTTCAACCTGGTAAATTTGGATGAAAATGAGAGAAGACGTATGGAGAGACAATGGAATGCACTTGTGGGTGACAGTGATTACGATGAAGAGGAATTGTACGCTCCAGAGGAATTGTACGCTCCACGTGGTTTTGTTTGGACGAAGCCAGAAAACCAAAGAGATTTGTTTCAGTTTTCTGACAGAATTGGGCACACCTGAGTGTTAGATGGCTCCAGGAAAGCTTCCGAATATTTTCAAATATTCTATTCAGATGAAGTTTTTGGAAAAATTGTCCGTTTAACGAACTTCAATGCGACGATCAAACGTGGCAGAGGCGATATAGGTGTGTGGATAGATCTCACCTCTGAGATCATTTTGGTTCATTTTATAGAATTTTATATATTATGTAAACCATGAAAGAAAGACTTGTGCTGCTACTGTGATTATTCAATAGTACATCTAGGTTCAATTGAACAAGTTTTGAGAACTTTCTATGTTTTCTAAGAGGTAATAAAATAATTGTATTTTACCTTTTGTCTTACCCGTTTGTACCTGCATTTTAACAGTTCTAATAGATATGCACATTTTATTGAATTATTCATAAAATATGATTTTTAACCTTGATTTTGACACCTAATCCAGTCAGATATCTTTAACATTGGCTAAGTTATGTTGTTTCAAAGTCCACAAAAAGTCATTTTGCTTTACAACTCTAAAGTTACTTAGTGTTGAGGACTCTATGCCTACAAAGTTACTTATGAAAGGGTTAAGAATTATTAGTTTAAGTTATATTAGATGTATTTCCATATTGTAAATGTTTTGCAAATTTGTCTTTGTTGCAAAAAACAAATGTTGATCTCCCAAAATATTTGAGGACAATTTAATATTAGATTTGAAATTGTGGACAGCTTCTGGCATAATATCTTAGGTTTTATGATGAAAACATATAAATATGTAAAAATGAGACCATGATAAATCCCCCAAAAGTTAATATTACTCTTTGAAAGTACATTTTTCAAACTACCTTGAGCATTGCTACAGCATTTGCATTCTAGTAGTTAGACCTCATTGGAACAAAATGCTAATTTCTTAGGTTTGGATTCATGGACTGTGTTGTGAATGGCTGCCTGGTCAGCATGTCATCCAAGCTGTTGAAAAATGTTTCAGAACTAAAATAGTATGTAGTAGATTATTTATAATAATTTATTTCAGTTTTTGCTTTTTTTGTTTTTCATGTTGGATACCATTGATACCCACATATTGACTGTATTTGTTATGTGCCACCTATGATAGGTTTCTTGCAGTTTCATTGATAAAGGTTTGTATTGTGATGACCTGATAAAAGACCATACCAGATCACTAGGAACAATATTATATAGGTCAGTGTGATGCAGTATTATAAATGATGTCATTTTGTCATGAAGTCACTTGCTATTTCTTTTCCTTGCCTTGAGATAATAATTTAAGTGAAAATAATTTGAAAGGAGGCAGGTCGTCTGTGGGCTACATTCATGGCTCAGATTATTAGTGGTCAGGTGTGGAATGATATCAGGTCAGTGTAAAACTTATGCATGCTTGGTACAAGCATCTTGCCCAATAATAGTCAAAGCTTCATACTATCTCTATATGATTTCATTCCAGGTCACAAACAAAACATGTAAGGGCTGTTCCAGAAAAATTTACATGGGATCCAGAGAGAGCACTTTCAGTTTGGTGCAATTACCCAAAGATGCAGTTTCCAATTTTGTATTATTTTTATATGAACTATTTGATTATTAAGATTGTTTATACATTTGGATATATATTTCTAAAAATGCCTTCACCAAGTACCATGTATATTTAAATGGAATGGCCCTGACTAATATAACATAGCTGTAACTGACAATAGGATGAAACAAATTCGTATTTGAATATTCAGTATGTGATATTCTGGGAACTAGATTCACTTTCAAAGTCATGTTCTACTGAAAGAAAAAAAATGGTACCAAATATTTTTGCATTTTTGGAGGTGAAATACATTAAATGCATTAGGAAGATTCAGAATATAACTTAGAGTAACAAATATCTTGATTGATATAACTATCACTAATTTGAAACAGCTAGCATGTTTTGTGGTATCCATAGTTAGTATTGAAATCATTGATCAAAAAATAAAAAATATTTTGCCTTTTAAATCAGATTGAGTCTACAGAGATGTTACAAGATGCAGGGATTAACTGCATGCAGATCCATCCATATGCAAGGGGCACCACTTCTGTTTCAGACTTCACAGATTCTAAGGTAATTTTGCATTTTAGTCATGATAATTTTCTGATTTTCTGGATTTATTTAGGATTCCAGGCCTGCTTGACACCTTGGATTGATTCAATGAATGGACATGCCCATATATATTGCTCAACATTTGCCATGTTATAATTTTTAATTCATCTGACCATAAGACTACATGATTTTATGACATGTCCATTGTGTTGTCCAATGTGTGTCTATCAGATGAGCTTTATATGTCTGTTGTACACTGTCCACTGTGTGCAGATCAACAAGTACTCTTAAACAGTTTCTAAAACTGCTGGACCAAACAGAGAGCATACTGGTATGAATACCAGGTAGATTTGTGATGCATGTTCAAATATGGCTATTATTGCTGTACGGTGTTGCATGAAATACTTAATTTTGGATTGCACCACATTGATGTAAGGTGTGGTGTGAAATACTTATTTTAGACTGTACCACATTGCTGTATGGCATAGCATGAAATGCTTTATTTTGGATTGTACTACAATGCTGTAAGGTGTCGCATGAAATACTTAAATTTGAATTCCACATTGCTGTAAGGTGTAGCATGAAATACTTAATTTTGGATTGCACCACATTGCTGTATGGTGTAGCATGAAATACTTAATTTTGGATTGCACCACATTGCTGTAAGGTGTAGCATGAAATACTTAATTTTGGATTGCACCACATTGCTGTAAGGTGTAGCATGAAATACTTAATTTTGGATTGCACCACATTGCTGTATGGTGTAGCATGAAATACTTAATTTTGGATTGCACCACATTGCTGTAAGGTGTAACATGAAATACTTAATTTTGGATTGCACCACATTGCTGTGTGGTGTGTCATGAAATACTTAATTTTGGATTGCACCACATTGCTGTATGGTGTGTCATGAAATACTTAATTTTGGATTGCACCACATTGCTGTATGGTGTAGCATGAAATACTTAATTTTGGATTGCACCACATTGCTGTAAGGTTTAGCATGAAATACTTAATTTTGGATTGCACCACATTGCTGTGTGGTGTGTCATGAAATACTTAATTTTGGATTGCACCACATTGCTATATGGTGTGTCATGAAATACTTAAATTTGGATTCCACATTGCTTCATAGGAGTCTTTCTATTGATCCAATCCATTCTATAAATAACTACATAGTTATATGTAGCTTGAAATTTATCAGAGTGAGCTCATTTCATCTTGTCTAAATTTTATTGCAGTTAGACTTAATAAATGAAATCAGAATTGTTAACTTACGATCTATACTTTTGAATAACTTTTGTATTTCAATAATGGATGATGAATTTGAATTAATTTAATTTTTCACCACTGCTCCTGTATGTGATAAATTTCAGATCAAATTGATACAGTCCATATACACAAATCAAATTGATACAGTCCTTATACACAACATTGATAACAGTTCTTATACACAAATCATTGATAACAGTCCTTTTACACAAACATTAATAACAGTTCTTATACACAAATCATTGATAATAGTCCTTATACACAAATCATTGATAACAGTCCTTATACACAAATCATTGATAACAGTCCTTATACACAAATCATTGATAATAGTCCTTATACAAAAACATTGATAACAGTTCTTATACACAAATCATTGATAACAGTCCTTATACACAAACTTTGATAACAGTTCTTATACACAAATCATTGATAATAGTCCTTATACACAAATCATTGATAACAGTCCTTATACACAAATCATTGATAACAGTCCTTATACACAAATCATTTTTAACAGTCCTTATACACAAATCATTGATAACAGTCCTTATACACAAATCATTGATAACAGTTATTATACACAAATCATTGATAACAGTCCTATTACACAAATTATTTTCTGACATTATGATTTTCAAGAACAGTGTTTTTTCTTTGCCTAAGCATTTCATTTAATTAAAGTAATTGTTAATCATAGATATATTTATTCTTGACACTATTTGAATAATACTACAATCCTTTCAACTGACCTGGTAAACTCTGGGCTTTCCTTTCCTTATAATCTGGGAGAGAGGTGATTTATTTGGTTACTTTTACTTTGCACCAAGCTACTTAAAATGTCTGTAAACACTTTCCCCCATTGTGGGAGATCCCGTAAAAAAAACCCTGAATAATTTGGCAACTTACCCTCCAGCTTTAAATCTAGTGGAAGGTCTTGAAACTGCAAGAAAATAACTTTAAAGCTATGTAAGACATGTGCTAATAATTTTTATATACTTTCATTAGGATTCATTGATCTCTTTGACTAAATATAAATTGTTGAAAAGTTCCTTCCTATAGTTTGCATAATCTTTAAAAAGTCATTAAATTTTGAATATTGAAATGAGACAATACAGTGTTTGAAATACAGATATTAAAATGAGGCAATACTGTGTTTGAAATACAGATATTAAAATGAGGCAATACTGTGTTTGAAATACAGATATTTAAATGAGGCAATACTGTGTTTGGAATACAGATATTTAAATGCAGCAATACAGTGTTTGAAATACAGATATTTAAATAAGGCAGTACAGTGTTTGGAATACAGATATTTAAA
This sequence comes from Potamilus streckersoni, assembly GCA_016746295.1. Taxonomy (NCBI): domain Eukaryota; kingdom Metazoa; phylum Mollusca; class Bivalvia; order Unionida; family Unionidae; genus Potamilus; species Potamilus streckersoni. Next base: position 203,618 of record JAEAOA010000951.1, on the reverse strand, counting down.
TGCAGCAATACAGTGTTTGAAATACAGATATTTAAATAAAGCAGTACAGTGTTTGGAATACAGATATTTAAATGCAGCAATACAGTGTTTGAAATACAGATATTTAAATAAGGCAGTACAGTGTTTGGAATACAAATATTTAAATGAGGCAATACAGTGTTTGAAATACAAATATTTAAATAAGGCAGTACAGTGTTTGGAATACAAATATTTAAATGAGGCAATACAGTGTTTGGAATACAAATATTTAAATGAGGCAATACAGTGTTTGAAATACAGATATTTAAATAAGGCAATGCAGTGTTTGAAATACAGATATTTAAATGAGGCAATACAGTGTTTGAAATAACAGATATTGAAATGAGGCAATACTGTGTTTGAAATACAGTATAGAAGTGTAGGATTAGCTAATGTAGGGTTTAGAGTTCCAAAATTACTTTATTTATTGATGTGAATTTTTTTTGTGTGAATGCAATTTAACTGTGCAGAGATGTAAATTGACATTTAAAAATCAGTCATTGATAAATATGTTAATTTACATAAAGAACCACTTCTATAACTGAGATTTTTGAATCATTTTTAGCATTTCTTAAATTTGGAGCTGACCAACAACCACATATACTCTCTTCTAGGATGAGTCTAATTGAAAACTGTGCAAACCAAGATCTGCTATCTCATAATGAGCTGGCAGATCTGGGTCTGTGCAGTTTGTTATGAGTAATCAATAAAATAAAAAATAGACCCTGATTTGCAGGTTCATTTTGCTACAGCATATCAGGATATTTGTTGTTTGCAGTTTTACTTGACTTATAAGTTAGTATATAGGGTATTTCACCCTTCCAAATTGAATTTGATTATTGCAGTCTTCTAGTTAAACTGTGTAGGGTTTTAGTGATAAGGAAACTGTGAAGATATGATGACTTTAAATGAGTAAATGGGTATGAAATGAAGTAATATATGACCATGTGTACATTGGTAAGCTTATAAATTAAATGATTTGCTTTCACTCGGTTTTCAAAGGTATTAATTAATTCTGATTGGCAAGAGTTCTTTCAGTGCCATAAACATGAATATTTGTGATTACTCCTTTAAAAATTAAAACGAGGTTTCTGTGTTCTTACAGGTTTGAATAATAACCACCTGCTTTCTGATAGTTTCTTTAGTAGGCTACATCAGGGACTCCTCATCCTCTGTCAGATTGTGCAAGATACAGATGGCCAAAATGATTTGTTGATGCATGAGTTTACTGAAGATCGTGTAGTAATCCAATGGGTATAGACCTATTTAGGAGTCTTGATCTTATAGGATCAAAGACTATTTAGGAGAATTGAGCCAGTAGGATCAAGGACTATTTACCCAAATTGACAGTTATGGTTCTGGAACCTATTTGCAGTCACAGCTGATTGGCATTAGCTACAATGTCAGATCTGACATATAGGTCAGGGACTAAAAGATCAAGGGCAGAAGTTTTAGATACAGATTATGTCCTTGTCAGAAGGTCCAATGAGAAATGCAGCACGTTTGGGTTGCTAATGACTGTCATGCATTATCTAGAGTGATTCAAGAGAATAAGTCCAGGTAGGGTTCTGGAGCTTAGTTTGTTTAGTTTAATCCTCTTCGTGCCTAGATGGCACAAAGGGCGTCCACTGCTGCCCTCCATCAATCCTGTGCCATTTTCTTTGCTTCTTCCTATGATAGTTTCATGGTTTTCAGCTCAGCATTGAGTGTTTTTCTCCATGTATTGGCAGGGTGTCCTCTTTCTCTTCCCTTGGGGGATTCCACTCTAGGGCATGCTTTGCGATGTTACTGCTGCCTTTTCTCCAAGTGTGGACCACCCATTGCCATTTCCTTCTAGAGATGGTTACAGTGATCAGCTCTTGCTTTTTCCTTTTTCAGAGTTCTTCATTGAATCACTTTCTCAGGCCACCAAAGGATATCACATTGAAGAGATGGAAGCTAATTAGATTAGCCCAGCTGTTATTAACATATTGCCATTACAGTCATAGACAGATTATCTAGTGTCAGATAAATAATGATTTTCAGTTGGCACAAGATATTCCCACAAAGTCTTGAATGCAATTTAGGTGGTGTCAGAAAATAAAAGCTATTCAAAAAACAGATAATTCATCCATTTCATATTGTCTTCCTTTCATTTTCTTCCTTCCTTCTATATCCTTCCTCTTCTTTAGTTGTTCATCATTCTCTTTTCTTGTACCATTAAATTTACTCCTTCAGAAATTCATTTCTTCTTGCATTTGCATGTCACTGCATTATATCACATTTCATTATATCATCATTGCATTTGAATAGAGAGAACAAATTTTAAAAAAATCAATTTTTTCAACATTTGTACTTTTATTATTGTCAGGTATAATTATTTTATTTTGTTTAGTCTATACATGCATATACACTCGGGTGTTCAGATTAAGTATCAACAGGAATTACGAAACAATGTCAGCAGTGTTGAATTCTTAATACATGTTAGATTTTTGGTCTGAAAGTCATGGTGTTTGGTAAAAATGGTTCTGCTTAAATGATGAATAAAATAACTTGAGAGACACTCAAAATGGTTTCTTTATGCAGTAAGGGATGTTGATAATGTTGATCATAAGGAGATGTTCTGCTATATATACTTTTATAAGTAAACACCATAGACAGCAAATCTCAGTGGACGCTATTTAACTAAAGGTTGTCTAGAAAAATGACCCTAAACAGTTTGTATAGCACCAAGGCTGAATACTAAAAAAAAAATGTTTATTTGTGACTTAGCAAATATTTCAAGCATAACACTGGAAAAGTTAAGGATTTCAATTTTATTCACACTGTGCTGTTATTGCCTCTTGTTTACAAAACAACCCTAGTCATGTGTGTGTGTCTTGCCATAAACAATTTCGTTGAAAAGTAAATTACGCTCATTCTCTGATGCAGTTCAGAACCTATGAAGAGAAAAAAGCGTGATGACCCAGCTGTAGCAGCAGCTCGGATTGCAAGAAAGAAGAAAAATATAGAGAAGCTGTTGAAACAAAAACTGAGACTGGGAAGAATTCTTAAACCAATTGAAGAGATTGATGGGAATTTCAAGCTTCAGCAGCATGCTCAGTGAGTATGCTCATGGTTGTATGAGATACTTTCATGCACCAGTCTGGAAGGTCGGATAAATTTTGTGTAATTTTCTGTCACATATGTACTGTCAGACATCTTAGGTAGTGGATTTTGTATCAGACAGTATGCAGATAACATGTCCATGTGGGATATCAGACAGCATAAATATAACATGTTTACATGGGATATGATACAGTATGTGTGTGACAACATGTCCTGATAAGGTTTCTAGCAATATTCATATAACATGCCCTTGTGGATATCAGACTGTACATATAACATGCTCTTGTGGATTTCATACAGTATACATATAACATACCTTTGTTGATATGACAGTGTACATATAACATAACCTTGTGGATATCAGAAAGTATACATATAGCATACCCTCATGGATATAATACAGTATACATATAACATACCTTCATGGATATCAGACTGTATACATATGATAATAAGTCCATTTGGGATATCATACAATATAAATATTGTAATTTGTCTACATGGGTTATCAGACAGTATACAGATGATATCATGTCCATTAGGGATATCAAACAGTATAAATATGAAAACATGTCCATGAGAAATATCAGACAGTATACAGATAACTTATCCATTGGGGATATCATATGGTATACAGATGATAACATGTCTGTGTGGGATATTAGGTAGTATACAGGTAATAAGATGTCCATGATGGATATCAGACAGTATACATATAATAAGTCCACATGGGATATCAGAATAAATATAACTTATTAATGGGATATCAGACAGTACACAGTAAAGATAACTTGGGTACCTTCCCATTGATAATAACCTGGGTAATAAAATGAACAAAATGGTACCTCCTTCCAAAAAAGTATTCCAAGTTCAGATCAAGACTCTGAGAGTATACAGATGATAACATGTCCATATGGGATATCAGAGAGTATACAGATGATAACATGTCCATGTGGGATATCAGACAGAGTACATATGATAACATGTTTATCATATACAGTAATTTATATTTAGAATCAGTCATCAGATCAGTTAACATTACTGTAAGGTCAACAAATGCAAATGTTGAAATAACTTTGTTCTTTTTATTTCTTTATTGAATATCATGCAAAATTGCATGCAGGATGTCTGAGTAGATATCAAGTAAGATGAACAGTGTTATAAACAGAATGTGTTGGAAGTCACATTGTTATTACATGTATCCTTATCAATGATGTGCAAGTTAAGCTCCATGAACAGTGTTATAAACTAAAATGTGTTGGAAGTCACATTGTTATTACATGCATCCTTGCCAATGATGTACAAGTTAAGCTCCATATATGTCAACATTTGTCATTCATGTAAGTTTTAAAAACATATTGCATTGGAGTAACTAATATGCTTTTAAGTCAGACATAAAAAAAATTATTTTCTTAAATTGTAATCAGAAATGCTGATGTGAACTACATCTCAATTACACCTGCCTGTGGCTAGCAGTCACTGCTTTGTGCATCATTAGGTTTCATGTAGGATAATTGGACATGGGAAGAGAACCATTTGTAAGTTATAGGTGTGCTGGGGTTTACTGTTTTAATCAGACTTGCAACTTCCTGTTTTTGCTTTGCATTTTTATGTAGACATAGTTACAGTGAAAAATGTAATTCTGTACAGTTTTTTGGTCTTTTTTTGTCTGTTATAAACAGGCTCAACTTTCGGATTCCTCTTTATGTGTAATCAGGGATGTAAAACCTTTTTTCAGAATGCAACCTTACATTTGTTTAAACATCCTAAAAACACATGAATTGGCTGTTTGCAATATATATGATTATGCCTGCAGAAAAATATTTTCAGTCTCTCTGTAGATCTCATCATGCAGTTGAACAAACATTTATCCCTGTGATTTGCTATGAATTTCCCAGCAGTGGTTGTTTTTTTGTTTTTCTTTTCCAAATTTATTTCACTGATCAAGATAATTCTACTATGCACTATAGTAAATGCAGTCACTGTAAGTTCATCAGTTAGGTAAAAGCATTCGCTATCTAAATAATACTAATATAACAATAATAATAATAATAATAATGATAATAATAATAATAATATTTTTTTATAGAAAGTATCACAGTTAGAACAATACTACTCTCCCTTGATTTTTAACATAGCTTTCACAATTTTTCAGTCATATCGCTATGATGTCTGCAGTGTGGCAGTTGATAGTGATGTCTAGCATTGGGGCATCATGCCGCAGACATGTAGAATGATGTCACACCCAGTCACATTATCCTGACATCAGGTCAACCAGTCCTAACATTAACCTCTTAATGCTGAGTGCCATGTGAGGCAGCTGTTAGTACCATTTTTGTAAGTCTTTGGCATGACTCAGCTGGTGATTTAACCCACAACCTCCCACGTCCAAGGTGGATGCTCTAACCACTACTTTTATTTATAGAAAGTATTGCAGTTAGAACAATACTACTCTCCCTTGAGGCCTACTGCTTTTAATGCGAACAAATTATATAAAATATTTACAACATGTTAGAGTATTATGATAGTAATCATTTTATTAAACATGTACAAAGACATATTTCTTTAGATAAATTTAGATTATCACTCTTGTTTATATTTTGAGGAATTCTATTCTATATGAAAGTACCTAAATTTTGCAGAGACTTTTTGAATGTCTTAAACTTTGTCATCTGAAGTAGAATATTCTCAACATGAACAGAGCTTAACCCATTTTCCAATGATTTTGTGTTGAACCATTCCTAAAGATCCTGTTGAGCAATTCCTGAAGAGACGTGTACATTAAAATACTGTTTTATAATCAGTTCTTCCATACATATCCAGTCATTTCAATTCCTTGAAGAGACTTATACACTAAAATTCTGTTTTGTAATCAGTCCTTTCTTGTAAATCCAGCCATTTCAGTTCCAGGAAGAAACTTGTACACTAAAATGCTCGTTTGTAATCAGTCCTTCCTTGTAAATCCAGCCATTTTAATTCTTGGAAGAGACTTGTACACTAAAATGCTGTTTTGTAATCAGTCCTTGTAAATCCAACCATTTTAATTCTTGTAAGAGACTTGTCCACTAAAATGCGGTTTTGTAATCAGTCCTTGTAAATCCAGCCATTTTAATTCTTGTAAGAGACTTGTCCACTAAGATGCTGTTTTGTAATCAGTCCTTGTAAATCCAGCCATTTTAATTCTTGTAAGAGACTTGTCCACTAAAATGCTGTTTTGTAATCAGTCCTATCTTGCAAATCCAGCCATTTCAATTCCTGGAAGAGACTTGTACACTAAAATACTGTTTTGTAATCAGTGCTTCCTTGTAAATCCAGCCATTTTAATTTCTTGTAAGAGACTTGTACACTAAAATGCTGTTTTGTAATCAGTCCTTCCTTGTAAATCCAGCCATTTTAATTCCTGGAAGAAACTTATTCACTAAAATGCTGTTTTGTAATCAGTCCTTCCTTGTAAATCCAGCCATTTTAATTTCTGGAAGCGACTTGCACAGTTTTGTAATCAGTCCTTCCATGTAAATCCAGGCGGGAAGAGACTTGTACACTAAGATTCTGTTTTGTAATCAGTCCTTCCTTGTAAATCAAGCCATTTTAATTCATGAAAGAAATGTTTGCTTGGCTTATAAAATGGTTTTTAAAGTAAATTTGTGCTGCTCATTTCTGTAGTTTTGAAATTCTGTCATGTATTGTGTTTGGATGCAGTAGCCTAAAGGTGGATAACTTTTAGCAATAAGATAGAGAATCTTTGTTTCCACACAAACATATTTTTTTATCTTAGAAAATAATATAATGTTTACAGCTTGGTTTACATCGCAAGCTTGATCATACCATTATAGAAATCTGCCCACTTGAATTCCTATAAGTTTATGACTAGCTATAACCTCAATTTCACATTCTTTTATGGTTAATTTTAAGCATGTTTGGCATAATTGTGCCTGTCATTATGAATTTGTTATCAACATGCATTATGATTTATTGACCAATCTTCGATTTTGTTGAAGACTAAATGTGATTGTACATTATCGAGGATCCAGATGAACGAAGCATAGGTATAGATGTTAGATTTGTCTTCATAGCCTGACTGCCTGCATCGGATCAAAGTCTTGGATATCACAGGGAGATATATTTGCACAAATATGTCACGGGTGTATTTACTCACCCAAACCCCCACCTAATTTGGCAAATCTGCCTCCAATTTTAATAAAAGGCCATGCAGTTCTCTATTCATCAACTATAGTTTATGATCAATATTCCTATTGATTTATGATTAATTGTGGTATGCCATTAACATTCTCAGGAAATGTTCTATACTCAAAGAGTGAATGAATAAAAAACTCCCTTTTTCTAAATCATTTAATACTCTTTCAAACAAAACAAAACCTGTAGACTTGGCATTGTCATATATCAAATGAATACATACACATGTGTACACACCTGCATTATCACAATTGCTCAGACATTAAATTTTAAAAATAGACAGTTTCTGTCTTTAAGATCCATGGTGAAGTGGAACACAGTATTAACTTAATAGTTGCTGACTTTTCCTGCTGGTTCACTGAAGGGTTTGAAGTAATGCATATGTCATTAATCTAAGCACTCATTTGAGACTGAATGGAACACTAAAAAATTGGTCAACACTGCCTAGAAGGTTGGCAGTTATGATAAAATAAACAGTAAACACTGCCTAGAAGGTAGGCAGTTATGATAAAATAAACAGTAAACACTGCCTAGAAGGTTGGCAGTTATGATAAAATAATCGGTCAACACTGCCTGCAAGATTGGCAGTTATGATAAAATAATCAGTCAACACTGCCTAGAAGGTTAGCAGTTATGATAAAATAATCAGTGAACACTACCTGGAAGCTTGCTTTGCAGTTATGATAAAATAATCAGTCAACACTGCCTGGAAGCTTGGGAGTTATGATAAAATAATCGGTCAACACTGTTTGGAAGGTTGGCAGTTATGACACAAAAATCTTATCAACTCTACCTGAGCATTGGCAGTTTTGACACAAAGTCTGTCAACACTGCCTATAAGGTTGGCAAGCATGTCTTTGCTTCCTTAGCTTTAATTGACACATTATCAGGGGACATCGTGTGGCAGAGTGGTCTAAAGCACTCTTCATTACAGATCACTGCCATCTTACCTCTGTCTGCTTGGGTTCGAGTCAAAGATTCGGCAAATATGGATATGTGAGAAAGCTTACCAGTAGCTTCTTGTGGGTCAGTGGTTCTTTCCGTGGATTTCCTGGTTTTTTCCTCCACCATTAATACTGGATGCCATGTATAGCCATTTGTGTGCTGAAAAATGGTGTTAAGCCCCAGAACAACAACAACAAGGACACATCAAACAACATTATCAGGTTAACTTCAATAGACATCTTACATGGTTATTATATGCAGCATGCTCCACTAAAGAAAATTGAAGTTTTCAGCTCAAGGTGATATGAATAGTTTTATGATAGTACTTGGATACTGTGCACAAAACATTGTATAGAACCTGCAGTCAGTCATGAGAAACTACTCTGCTTTCTTTTAAGAGCTCTCATAATTGGCTGCATTTTTCAAAAAAACTGTTTACATTTTGATATGGTGAGTAATTTCTCTCAAAGCTGACAGATGGTTGTTATTATCTTGTCTAAGCATACAGATCTAAGCATACAGTGACTCCTGTATTGATTGACAAAACAGGCTTATTCAGTCACTCCTGTATTGATTGACAAAACAGGCTTATTCAGTGACTCCTGTATTGATTAACAAAGCAAGTTTATTCAGTGACACCTTTATTGATTGATAAACCAAAAATGTGTAGACTAGGTTGAGTTTCTTTGGAATTTTGCTTCATTAAGATGCTTATTTGTGCCTTTGATGGCTAGACAAATCAAAGAAAATGATTTCTGAATGTTTTTTGCTATTTAACTTAAACAGATTAGCTGCACCAACAAAGAGAACAAATAAAGCTGTAATTCTAAAATGCACAAATTTTATAGCTGGCAGATTATTATTAGTAATAAATTCATTATACTTGGAGCAGTCTTCATTAACATTGGTTTATATCAGTTGAATAAACATTATTTTACTTAAGGAAGAAAAGATGTGAAGAGCATTAGGTTGAATCAAGACTCCACATACTTTATGTCCTCATCAAGTAAATTAATTCTAGCTATAATGTTGAGCTGTAAACCAGATATTACCCATGCTTTTTCACAACCAAACGTGTTAATATAATTGATTTTTAATTACCAAACAGAAAATAATAACATGGGTTTCAAAGTTCCTTGACTCATGTTTCGTGGAGTGCAGTGTCTTTGCATTCATTTGAAAGGAAAACTAGATGGGTATTCAGTTATTAGCATCTGAATGGTCATGCAGGAATCATGAGTAAGATTTAAACACTGTCTACTTTTCAAACGTCACTGGGTCACATATTGACATTGTACAAGTAATATATGCCTGATCATATTTTTAGGAATTAAAGTTGGGTGTCCAAGGGTCAGGATGAAATGTCTCTATGTTAGAAGGGTCAGATATTGAAAATACTTGGATATTATAGAAAAATACAAGCATCAATTTAGTGCTAGAATAGTTTTTCACATGGATGTGTTTCTTTCTGTAAAGTGCACTGTAGTGGGAAAACTGTATATGGATTGCATTGGATGCAGCAATAGCTTGTTTTGGGGTTTGATTTTCCACTTGATAGGTTTTCATCATACTTTGCATGCCACCATGCTAATTGCTCTTCTCTTTGTCCTTGGGATCAAATACACAGTCATTGAAGCTTTGTATTAAAGCATTGGTTAAAAGCTTTAATTTACATTTATTTCCTAAAATTGTTGACATACTGTGTTATGCTTGGAATGAATCATTATAAACCTAAGACAATTCATTCAGCAACATGCTGGCTGACCACATTGAGCTTGGTGTTAATTGCACAGTATCAAAACATTTTCTTTAAGATTTTGTTAAATGATATTTTCATTTGCTTTTATTTCTTAAACCATAGAATGAATCATTGTGAAAGTAAGACAATCCTGTTTGTAACATGCTCACTTGCCTCTTTGAGCTTCGGTCATGGTCACAGTGACAAACAATTACACAAAGGTTTTGTATTTCTAAACTATTGGATACAATTTATTCCTTTTTAAGCTGAGTCAAAATGCTAAGACAATTGATTCTTTAACATGAGTGATCAGCCTTTTGACCAAGCATGCAAACCCTCGCTTTCTTGACATTTACCATTTAAACCTTTGATTGATTTAGTTGGGAAGTTTTAAAGTATGTGGGTTATTTGTATGGCTTGAGTATAAACAATTCTTTTGTCCACAGTCATAACTATTGATGCAGCATTTACCAACATTTTTTGTTGTGTCACAAGGCAGAAATGTCAACATTAATTTAACAATCAAACTTGTATCTCAGTTTGAACCTAGTTTGTCATTCAAGAAATTGACTGGTTAAATGTTGATTATATTATTCCTTCTTGTAATCAAGTAATCAGCTGACTGAAAGCTGAGTACCTTATTCATTTTCTTTTTTGTATTTTGCAATTGTGAATTTTTTTTGCCATGATATGATGCAACTGCAGAACCAATTTTTGTACAAACATTTAACTTATGGCAAACAGAACAACAAAATATTTATTACTTTTAACAATGACTAAAACAGCATAATTGTCATGGTGATGAAATCAAGCAATGATGTTGAACTTTACACTGTTGACTTCATTACTTTGTTATGTCTGTGATGCAATCTTATCTAGAGTATGAAAAGCTGGTGCCAGTTCCTTGATAGCACTTGCTGATATGGTCAAATATCTTGTAATATATAATCAAAAGTAATTTTTTTAAACAGATTAGGTCATCCCAAACCCACTGTATTGTGTATTAGATCATCCCCAAAACTCTTTTTTGTGTATTAGGTCATCCCAAACCCACAGACTGTGTTATGTATTAGGTCATCCCAAACCCACAGACTGTGTTATGTATTATGTCATCCCAAACCCACAGACTGTGTTATGTATTAGGTCATCCCAAACCCACAGACTGTGTTATGTATTAGGTCATCCCAAACCCACAGACTGTGTTATGTATTAGGTCATCCAAAACCCACAGACTGTGTTATGTATTAGGTCATCCCAAACCAGCTGCTTGTCATTTCTTATTGAGGCGAAAAATGTATGTAGGGAAGGTGGGATTTTAACTTGCTAAACATAACTAAAAAAAAATAATATATAATGAAAGTTGTTTTTCTGAGTCAACATCAGATGTAAATCAGCTTATGGTGTTAAAGAAATTGTGCTTTTCTTAAATAACACAATGACATATTATGTAAGAAACATAAAATATTAATATTTTTTATATGCACATTTTTGTCTGTTAACTTTATTTGGGCAGAATTGTGCAGTATTTTACAATACTGTACACCTTGATATTGCATGCACTTCATAACTCATGTGCATAAAAATAGTACAGTGTATTAAGAATTACTATATGCTCCTTTTTTTCTTCACTAACATTCTCAAAATCGTGCAGTATTTTTCGATTCTGAACACCTTGATACTGTATGCACACTCAGGACATATGTGCCTACAAAAAGTACAATGTATTAGGAATTACTTTGCAAGCAAACCATGTACACTCATATATAGACTTTAGGTTTCAGTTTATTTTGTGGATTAACTAAAACAGCAGTTTTGTCTTTTTGAAATTAGAGATGATATAGTGAATGATGTGGATGAGTTCACTAAGTTTGAATGTCAGCAACAAATGTCCAAGATGCATTAATTGAAAATACTGATCTGATCATTTAAACAGTTATTTAGGAGAAATTTTTGTAACTTATTGATGGAATGGTTCAGACTATGACCATTGCTCTCTGGGTTTTATAAAAATAGCAGAGAAAAGCATGCTGAGGGCAAGCTCTATCACATATCTATCAGAAACATATCATTTTATAAGTGAAAGTACCACATTCAGGTAAAAAATGTAACTGAATGTTTTGACAGAAAAGTAAGGGCCTCTGAGCTGATAAGCCATGACAGCAAAGAATTCTTATTTCCACTGGCTTTATGGATGTAGCAGCTGCTTTCCAATATTTCAAGTTAACTTTTTTTTATACAGTGTTTTGGATTTAGGCTAGCAATAGACACCATACAGGTCATAGCATAGCTGAGGTCCATACAGATAGCATCAAAGTGACAAGGCATAAACATGTCTTCACTAGCTGGTAATAAAAATGGCAAACATTATACTTATATTTTTACATTTTGAATTTCCTCAAACAAAACTTTCTTAGTTCTGCAAATCTGAATAACATGAGTTTTGTATGGGTTCTAAAACTTGATAACACACCTTGAAATTATACTTTAATTTCAGCTACATTTCCAACTGCAATAACATTCTCCTTATTGCACTCAGGATGAAATGAACATGGTATTTCATTGTCTTTTTAATAATTTCAATTAAAAGAGTTTATATTTTTCCTACATGTATGACTCCAAACATTCAGTGACAACAGAAACACATGCAGCTGAGTCATGACATAACACTCCCTGCTTATATCACATTTACTTCATTTGGAATTGACAGAGCTAAATCCAGCCCATAATCAGAGGAATTGAGTATAATCAACACCCCCCAAAAAAATCCATTCATAAATAGACCAAAATGGCAATTCTTTTTGAAAGTGATGTTAATTGCATAGAGAAGGTACAATTTCATTGGAAGGAGTTTTGTACACATTGATATTGTTTCTGTATATTGATGAATCATTGGTTATGTCTTTATTTTTTTAATGCAATATAAATTCAGTTATTTTGTTTCTTATAGTGTATTTTTTAAATAGTTTAACCTTAGGTAAAATAATAAAATGAGTACGGGTATTTAATAAAAGGTTACTGCATTTGTATGGGAAAAGTTTAGGTAGTAATATGAAGAAAAAAAACTTGTTCCTATTTTCCCATACAAATGCAGTAACCCATAATTACTCATCTGGTTTAGAAAGTATACACATTGCTTTATTTCAGTGAGCTGCTACGAGAGAGGACACAACTTACATTTGAAGAAAGTGAAGAGAGGGCACTGTTGCACAAAGATTGGACAAGGCACCGATTGCGCCAGTTTATTGATGATATGAATGCTGTACACCAGGTTATCGCTTCCCAACAGAAAGCACTGAGAGAACTGAGAGAAGAATCAGAGGAACTATACCAGCAAGCCATACAGGTTAATGTTTAATGATAGAATTGTGATTCTTACTGATGAATTTATAGTTTGTTTTGCTGATGCTAATGTGGATTTTACCCAGAATTGGTCAGCCTTCAGTTATGATCTTGTTAATATAATTTACTTTGCTTTCAGTCCATTATCCATTTATTAGCATGACATTATTTATGGAAACTATTGTGTTAAGCAAATTTAGATAAAAAAAATCTTATTTTGCTGTATGTTAGCTCATGCCATCATTTGATAAATTTAATATGCCATGTATTAGCCAATGCTCATCATTTGATAAAGCTTAATATGCTGTGTGTTAGACTATGCCACCAGTTGATAAAACTTATTTTGCTGTGTGTTAGCCTATGCCACCATTTTATAAAACTGTGTGTGCTGTGTGTTAGCCTATGCCACCATTTGATAAAACTGTGTGTGCTGTGTTAGCCTATGCCACCATATTGGTAGATTTTACAGAGGATTAATCAGGATGACTACAAGAGTAGCTACCCAATTTTGTCCAGGTGTTTCCATTGTACATGTGTAGACATCTAGTTTGTTCCAGGTCTGCCTATTATACATTATCATTATGGATGGCTAAACCCATGTCTTCCTCATGTACTTTCCTTTGAGGAACTGGTCCATTTTCTGCAATTAAGAGGCAATATTGTAAGTCTTTGAGTCTTTAAAAACAGTCATTTTTCAAAAATGTCTGCAAGTGCAATCAATATGATGTGTAAGTAATGAACATTCAGTTGAATGGTATTTATTATCACAGGCTTAGTTTGTGCATTACAGCTAATTGCCATTTATTGTCACAGGCTTAGTGTGTGCATTACAGCTGATTGTCATTTATTGTCACAGGCTTAGTGTGTGCATCACAGCTGATTGCCATTTATTGTCACAGGCTTAGTGTGTGCATCACAGCTGATTGCCATTTATTGTCACAGGCTTAGTGTGTGCATTACAGCTAATTGCCATTTATTGTCACAGGCTTAGTTTGTGCATTACAGCAGATTGCCATTTATTGTCACAGGCTTAGTGTGTTCATCACATCTGATTGCCATTTATTGTCACAGGCTTAGTGTGTGCATCACAGCTGATTGCCATTTATTGTCACAGGCTTAGTGTATGCATTACAGCTGATTGCCATTTATTGTCACAGGTTTGTTGTGTACATTACATCTAATTGAAAGTAATGGGATTTATTGTTACAGGCTTAATGTGTGCTTTAAATCTGATTGGCAGTTGTTACAGGTTTAGTTTGCATAACATCTGGTTCACATTTATTGTCACAGGCTGAATGTGTGTATTACATGTGATTGGCATTTGCTGCCACATGCTTGATATGTGCATTACATGTGATTGGCATTTGCTGTCACATACTTGATATGTGCACTACATGTGATTGGAATTTATTGGCATGGCTTAATGTGTGCATTACATATGATTGGCATTTATTGGCATGGCTTAATGTGTGCATTACATGTGATTGGCATTTATTGGCATGGCTTAATGTGTGTATTACATGTGATTGGCATTTATTGGCATGGCTTAATGTGTGCATTACATGTGATTGGCATTTCTTGGCATGGCTTAATGAGTGCATTACATGTGATTGGCATTTATTGGCATGGCTTAATGTGTGTATTACATGTGATTGGCATTTGCTGCCACATGCTTGATATGTGCACTACATGTGATTGGAATTTATTGCCACAGACTTAGTGTGTGCATTACATGTGATTGGCATTTACTGCCACATGCTTAATGTGTGCATTACATGCAATTGGCATTTATTGTCATAGACTCAGTGTGTGTGCATTACATGTAATTGGCATTTATCATCATAAACTCAGTGTGTGTGTGCATTACATGCAATTTGCTTTTATATTTTCACAGACTCAGTGTGTGCGTGAACATTACATGTACTTGGTTGCAAGAAAAGATTTACAAGCACTTAGATAAACATGATCAGTATGAGCAACCTTGGATTTCAAAGAAATAATCTAATTTTTTTATTACAATTGGTATACATGCTAAAGTTTATTAAATGTTGAAAGATTCTTGCAGATTATTTCATAGCCTGTCTTAAAAAAAGACAACATTCATGGACACCTTTCCTTATTTTGATGTACATATTCATGTTGAAGAACAATTCAGTCACTGTTCATAAATACTGTTGTATCCTGACTGCTTGTTGATGAGATTTACACTAACATCAAAATTCTGATGATAATGCTCAGGTTTATATCCATTTGCTTCGTAATCCAATTGTCAGGATGGGAATAGAAACTCTTAGTTTTATTTTGTGTCTTGGAGTTGACCAAATAGTAAAAATATGTAAAGAAAGTAAGAATATAAAATAGGATAAAAGCAACATAATATGATGTAAAGTTGAAGTACAGTTTTATAGCTGCTTTTTCTTTAAAGCTATTCCTTGACAATTAAAATCCAAAGCACAAAAACCCATATGCTGTAAGTACAAGGCACCAAAAAAAAAACAGTTGTAAACTACTTTTACTATAGCTACAGCTACTAATGCATGGTGCAGTGAAATACACTATACCAAAATAAACAGTTGTAAATTACTTCTACTATAGCTACAGCTAGTTATGCATGGTGCAGTGAAATACACTATACCAAAATAAACAGTTGTAAATTACTTCTACTGTAGCTACAGCTTCTAATGCATGGTGCAGTGAAATACACTATACCAATATAAACAGTTGTTCATTCTTACTACTGTTGCTAATACTTTTTGGATCAGGTTAAGTGCAGGACACCAAAATAGCACAGATTTTACAGCAGCTTCATCCTTTATTCAGCAAGTAGCAAAGATAATGTTTATTTTATGAAAACTGTTGTGCAGATCTGTAGAAATAGCATGAAATTAGTGGTGTTACAGTTATCAATGTACAGTGTTCCCTTACTTATTGCGGGTGTTCCGTTCCAGGCCCACACACGATAAATTAATTTCCGTGAAGTAGGGACACTATACTTATTTTAGTAGTTATACATTATTTTAAGTCTTTATATTAACTGTAGACCTGATATTTTTCTCCTCCTTCTTGAAATAACGAACTGTAGATTTGTTGATCCCGTAATGGCAGCCTACTGCAGCATATGATATTCCTTCCTTCAGTATGTTGAGAAGCTCAATCTTCTCTTATATCATACTAAGTATCTTTCGCTGGTTTGCTGCCAGAAATCGTAGAAGTTGCAGAATGTTTGGGTGGCATAGTAGGGCTTGAATAAATTCAGTCTCTAACGAAAATTTCACAAATAGCATGCACAACACTGCAGATGAAAACTATGTGACATTTGGATGCTAAAGTAAAATGAAAGAACTGAGAGGGGTTAGCTAAGCACAGGGAAATTAAAGTATGTGGCAAAATACCTGTGAGTTCATTTTCATCAGAGGGGCCAGATAAAATTGCTGATATTGGCAACTTGCATTTTAATAATTCATACACTTGTTAGCAAATTGTTGATGTATGATGCAATATCGAAGATAAAATTTTAATCTCCCATTATTAAAAATAGAAGAATTACTCAAAGACTCCCTAATGTGACCATAGGTGCAATAGAAAACAACATGGCTTCAGATAACAGTTGCATTAAAGTGAAATATGTGTCCATCATGTGTTAAATCTTATATGATGTTGACTTCATTGAGGCAATTACCAAGTGAAAGAGATAATAATGCACAAATTTGCTGATCATTTTCCATCATTCTGTTAAAAACAACTGATGTAATATCTAAAGAGTTAAAAGCACATTTTATTTGTTACCATCACTGTACCAAACATCATGAAGATGAGTCAGAATTTTGGAAACTTTTTAATTTACAAGACAGACAATAGATTTTGACAAGTTCATGGAATTAAAACTCAAAAACTTTCATTCATTGTAAGTCAGCAGCTCAACCCCATTATCACCCTATATAAGAAAGGCAGGGCAAGATTTCTTTGCAGGTACCAATTGTCACATTTTTTAAATGTAGAAATAGGATTAAATGTGAACGATTGATAGCATATAATGATTGTTCTTGTGAGCATTAGTATTGTCTTCAACAACGTAATAAGCACCAATATTGCTTGAACAAAAAAATATTTCCTTTGAAGAACTTTGCTGATTTCCTTAGTATTGAACAAACTGGGAACTAAGTTGGACTTCCTTAAAATGGGGCAAAAACTGAAATAAAAACACTTCTGGAAAGTGTAATGTAAAAGATCATCTACCTTGAGAAACTATAGGAGATCAGCATTTGAGAATGCCAATGTGGTATTATTGTCTGAGTAATGAAATAACAGCTTTGTAGATAGGATTTTTATTAAGAATTTGTAAACCAAATTTTCACTTCAGGCATCGTATAGTTAGCATGCAGGTATCCAGTGACAATGCTGATTTTGGTCTTTAGTCTGGGTACCAGTTTTTTCCCTTGATATGCTTAGTTTGTATGTAAAGATGATGAACAATACCTCTGTATTACATGTGCATCTGCTTTGCATAAACAAAATAGTAGGTGTAGTTTGAATATATTCCCAGTACCTAAACTGAGCAAGAAAATCTAGGAGTTACAAATCTTGTAGATTTATGGATTTACAGGCTGACAAATTGTTTGAATTATTAATATTATAAAACAAGTTTGTGTGATATTTTCCTTGACGCAATGCAAAGATGTAGAGCTTGGAACATTTAAAAAAATCTTTTTGTTCTTATGTATTGATTTAGTTGAATTGATATCAGATTGTAATAATTTTTTCTTCTGTTTTGCAGACTGATAACAATTCTCTGCCATTTGAATGGCAAGGTCCAACAGCAACACCACCATTTGAGGGCTACGACTCTCCTGATGGAGAGTATGTTGACACAACCAGAAAGTATTAGCATTATTGTCTATTGCAACCTTTTTAATCAGTGTGATCATAACAAATCATCAAAAACATGGATGTTCATACAAGTACTATTAGACTTGATAATGTACTCGGGACATAAAGTTTTCGGATTGTTTAACATGTTGAAATGGCAGGAAGGATTTCAACAGATCTATTTAAAGTGGTATAATAAACAGATTGAGTTAATATACTATTCACAATACTGTTAAACCTGTCAGGAGCAGCCATCCATGGGTAAAGGTCAAAAGTGACCTTTGTAGGCAGGTGACCTCTGAATGCAGGCTAGCTCTCAAACTTGGTTCATAACAGATGTACGTATTATGAACTGATTTTCATCAGCATATTATTTGCTACTATTATTTCACATGTATTATTATTATGAGTAATAGTATATTACAGAGTTATATGTATTTAGTGTAGCTGTTTATCAAAAAGAAAAAAAACAAAATTTAATAAAACAAATTCTATCCAGGGATACCGGATTTTTACCTGCCAATGACAAGATGTGTTATCTTCTTTATTGTAAAGAATTAACTGTGTGTATTTATCAGTACCTGCTTGTCATTTAATGTCTCATAAAACCAGTCTGATAATTTAAATATACCACAGTCTAATGAAGAAAACTACAACTGTGTACATGCAATCATTCTCTCTCTCTCTCTCTCTCTCTCTCTCTCTCTCTCTCTCTCTCTCTCTCTCTCTCTCTCTCTCTCTCTCTCTCTCTCTCTCTCTCTCTCTCTCTCTCTCTCTCTCTCTCTCTCTCTCTCTCTCTCTCTCTCTCTCTCTCTCTCTCTCTCTCTCTCTCTCTCTCTCTCTCTCTCTCTCTCTCTCTCTCTCTCTCTCTCTCTCTCTCTCTCTCTCTCTCTCTCTCTCTCTCTCTCTCTCTCTCTCTCTCTCTCTCTCTCTCTCTCTCTCTCTTTCTTGGTCTTACACATGCAAACACTTTTATCTCATCAGTTGAAATGACTTCTAAATAAAATTTCTCATTGACAGATAATCTGTAATTGTGAAATACATAAGTGACTTTCCATCAGGGCAGTTTATATAATTAGGCATAGAAATGGGAATTCACTTGAGATAGTAGCATACTAGATAGTAGCATACTAACAGGGAAGCATATGAAGCAGTTACCTGGATGCCAGAGGTCTTGGGGTGTCAAATCTATGAGTCCCAGAGGTTTTGGGGTACCAGAAAATCCATCATTGTTTTCCCTGGCACAATTTACCCTTAGTACAGAAATGACTTTAAACAATTGATGAATTAAGCAGTTGCTCAAAATCGCTGGGATCAAAAGACAGTTGGCTTTTGTATGCAACCTTTGGTGAGTATGTAATGAAAAGAATTTTGTTAGTGGCACCTACACTGTAGTTCTGAGTTTCCTATGACCCTTCGAACCTCATATTTGATATTTTAACCTTTATGTTGGTTTGTAAGTGTTATGAGTCTGTGCTCTTAAAATAAGTAACAGAAAAGAGTGAAGACAATAAGCTTTGTAAAATTTAACAAATAATTTATTTCCTTAGAATACAAAGTGAAAAATTAGAAAATATAATTTATGATTTTGCAAATGAAACCAAAAAATAATCCAAGAATTAAATACACAAAGTGATAAAAAGTCCTAAAAAAACTTAGTTAAGTCCCAAAGAGATTTAAATTAAAGAAGATGATGTGTCTATTATGGCCTGCATCATACTGTCTCAAGAGTCTCTTGTTGCATCACAAAAATATTATTCCAGGTTTGAATTCAGTATAAATTTAAATGATTGTCTTAATCCAAGAAATTTGTAGGAGCACTTTTGTATTTCAAGAGAAAATAATCACTTGAATTCAATACTTTGAAGGAAATAAAATTTAGCCCAAACTAGTCACAACATAATATAACTTTAAGAGCTAGATGTTAAAGCACGATCCTCACAGTCACAAGATAATATAGTTCTCTGCTTGACCCCAGGTCACAAATTAGCATATTCTAAAAACAACCAATACCTAATGGAAAGTTCCTATTTAGAATGATCTAATGAGCCATGTTTATTTACAACACAATAGCCGATAAAATTCACTTAGGAATCTGGAAAACCCAGACCCTACTCAACATATTGACTCCTTGTTTACCTGAATAATCCTGACAATAAGTTCATACACCTATAGAATAATGGAGCTATTCTTAGTTGTTTACATAAATAAAATTTTAAAAAAATATAGTCAAGCAGAAAGGAACTCAAGTTTCGACAAGGTTAAGTTCAGCAAACAATGTTTCTTTACAACAACATGAAATGAAATAAAAAAAATTAAAATAAATCCCAGATTCTCTTTGTTAGATGCATAATTCTATGAAATAAATTTTTACGCCAATATATATATAATAACAAAGGTTAAAGAGTTTTATCTGGTCTAAACACAATCTATCACATACCTCTGATGCTCCATATCCCAAACACACCAATTTCTCTTCTCACAGCGAACGGAAGGAGGTCTAAGGTAAGGACTTGGTGTGTACAAGAACTGACTCGCTTGACATGTAGAATTGTTTGGTGGGGAAACAAGATATATATATATATATATATATATATATATATATATATATATATATATGTGTGTGTGTGTGTGTGTATAATTATCATTTTCACCATTTATCAAACAAAGAAGAAAATGTTTTCTCTTTTGCATTAATAATTTTTTAGAGTAAATATATTTTTGCCAATATTATGAAACAATTATGGTTCATACATAGTAGAAATCGAACTCGGTATTTTTTTCCTAGCTTTCATGCACCAGCACCCCAAACCATGCGTTCATCCACCTATCACCCACCACCCACAAACTTCCAAACGAGTTTTCACGCTCCTGGAGTGTGTGTGATTTGGACTTTTAACGTGGCTTTAATAATGTGTCAGTCATACGATGTCTGCAATGAAGCAGTTTTTAGTGATGTCTAGAACTGGGGCATCATGCCGCAGACATGTAGCATCATGTCCCACCCAGTCAAAATTATCATGACACCGGGTCAACCAGTCCTAACACTAACCTCTTAATGCTGAGAGCCTAGCAATGCAGCTGTTATTACCATTTATATGTCTTTAGTAGGACTCAGCCGGGGTTTGAACCTGCGACCTCCCGCATCCGAGGCGAACACTTTAACCAATAGGCCACTGGAGCGTATTCGCGCCCCTGGAAATCTTTCATTTTAACCTGTTATTGACACTACTACTACTACTACTACTACTACTACTACTACAACAAATAATAATTTCATAGGTTATGTTTGCAGTCTTAAGTTTTAATAAAAGTTTGGGCTCCTATTTGAATATTTGATGATTTATTGTAGAATGTTCCTTCTCTGGGATTTGGGAACGAGATTTAAGAACATTACATTTATATGTTCAGGTAATTGTGGTAAAATCAACATCTCCACGGAGACTTATTGTGCATACAGGTTGGTGGGCGCCGTAGTTTGTTTTTCTTCCATTGATTTCCAGCGTTTTCAGACATGTTTTTCATGATCATCTTAAATGTGTTTACATTAGCAGGTTGACACTTGAACCGTAGACCATAGCAGTCCCGTTATATATTTCAAATGAATAAGGTGAATCAAAAGTATTTCATGGACAAAGGACTTTGACAAGTATACACTTTTGTAAGCAGGTACTATACAGATGTTAATTTCTTATTTAGGAATTGTTTAGCGTTGATGGTCAATGCTCATTGATGTCTCTGGTTTTTGCTGACCTTTCATTTAATTCTAAATACACCTCCTCAACTGTATTACATTTTTGAACTTATCTTGAATCGGAACTATATCACCAGCGTTGTAAAGACGGGTCATTAAACCTCATATGTACACACATGTTTACACACGAGTTTTTTTTAATTTTTTTATCTTGTTTTATTGTCCAGTCATCCAACCTATCTCTTAAGCCAAATAAAATGTTGTAGTACCAGTCTGTCTCGACCTTTTCTTGTACTTGTCGTCTGCAGTAAATTAGCGTCATTTCGCCTTTAGTTTTATACGAGTCTGGTTGTAGATTTGCTGGGGCTATGCTGGTTGTTTATTCTCAACTAATATTTCGTTACGCGAAAGACCTACTTATACAGGCACCAGTAACTAAATATGTTTTAAAGGTAATCCACTCATATCACACACACACACACACACACACACACACACACACACACACACACACACACACACACACACACACACAGTGATCTTATCAAGCGTTTAATAAATATACAAAAGTGTAATTCATATGTAACTAATACTGAAAGTCCAACATATTAAATATTTGGAAACAAAATTCTTGATATATTAGGCATGGAATGTGAATTTTTAACTTTGATATCCCAAAAATATGACCTTTTCGAAAAATCTACAATTCACAGGGAGCAGAGCTTAAGACCATTTCTTGTCCACCTCTTGCAAATCATACAGGAAGTCGGAAGGTAGATGTTGGGTTGGGGTGTATATGATGTACAGTATAGTCTTAACTCTGCACTGTATATTAAAGTATTTCACATTTTTCTTAGTCTCGTAAATATGTTTAGTTTATATCAGGACTTTCATGGTCTTACATTGATGTCATAAAAGAATTGCTCCAGAAGATAAACTTAATCATGTTTGTTTTATTTGTGTACGTCAAGATGATAAACTGTTCTTAACGTTTACTCTTTAAAATGTCAAATATCAGAAAATACCTATTATGACATATGAAATATTCCGGAGCCAAAAATAACTTTTCATTTTACGCTATGGAAATGGAGGTATCATTTGATAAATACTAAATTTCTCCTTGGGTATTGTTTGGTGTTCTATGGCACGAAAAACATTAATTTGCTCATGAATGCAGTACGGTAACTAGTCCATAATGATCCACTGGTAAGATTCGAACCCACACTTTTCAGTCACAAGTCTGGCACGTTAACCATTGAGTAATTGCGGATTCGGTCACCAGCAGTAGCTTCTTGCGACATGCGTTAGGGCGTTTCGGTCATAGGCACTGGATTCAGAGGTAAACTAATGTGTACACTTACCAGTGTACACATTAGTTTCGCCCTCAGTCAAATGCCTGTGGAAAGATTTCACGAATGAAATGGAAACATTGCATTGTCACGAGTGGCAAAGCAATGTGTCAATAAAAAATATTTCCACTTCACTAATGAAATCATTCAGTATATGTACTCCAAAAGTAGATTGTTTTAAAAATTATATATTTTTAAGGCAAAATCGTTTGATTTGCATTGATTTGCATTTGCATTCCATGTAAATGCAATGAACGGAAGTATTAGCATATCAATTAAAAAGATCCAAACTTTGACAATAAGTTTAGGACAAACTTTTTACAAATTTAGATTGCATATATAATGCGTCAAATTGTGTATTTTGTCTAATAAATGACCGTTGTCATAAAAATGAACGTATTTGTATTTTCATGAACATATTTCTTGCAAAGATTAAAAATGACAATTACCGAGGTTTAGAAGCATGACAGATTAGACTAACAGACTTAATAAGAACGTAACAACATTAGAACAAGACTAATGATTGTGAGTTTACTTGTAAGGAGTTTGGTTTATATGTTGCTTATTTCTGCATTTAAACCTCAATGTTTATGTGTTGGCAAACTTGTATATTCTGAAACGCACTACGTATATTAGGATATCAATTTTGGGCAGAAAAAATTAAAAAGTGTGTAGGACTATACTGTATCGGATTAAACCTGTCTAGTCTTCTTGTAATAATCATTTACAAATTGAGTTTAGTTACAAAATTAAGTAATTTGGTTCAATATTTCATGGCTGGATGAGATAATTAATAACCGACTTACTTTAGAAGCCGCTTTTCATAAATGTAATCGTAAATAGTCTGGTTCAAGAGTTCATAACAATAAACGATTTACGTTTTCTTTAATTAGCCGAACGAATCAGGTCTCGTTTCCTTTTCAACTATCGCAAAATTAATCTACAGGTGCAATAATCCATGTTACGAGTGGTAATCCATGTTATGAGTGGAACAAAAGCAATAGCCTCTTTACAATAATTAACTCGAGGGTATAAACAACCCGGGACAAAAAGGTAATCCATTCACGTGCCTTCATTAGGATAGATCCTCCGTTTGGGTCACGTCGATGTGCCACGTATTCTCGGGATATAAAAAGGCCTAGCCTATCTGAATCTTCAGTTCTTAGTCCCAGATCAGAGAAGAGTGTCTGTCTCTTATGAAAATAGGAGACTCCAAAAGTCGTCAAGCAAACGTACATGCATATACGACTATAATTGCTATCATCACGAATATTGAGTTGTTAGTCCCAGATCAGAGAAGAGTGTCTGTCTGTATTTACAGTGATCTCCGCTACCTCTTGCTGCTAGAGCTACCCCCAAAAGATGTAGCCGTACCTATAGCATTACCCATGACACCTTGTCTCTAATAGTCCAAATCCCCTTTTCTCTCTATATTTCCTTCTAGCCATGGAATAGAACATCGCTAAGTGATTACGAAAACAGATTCTTCAAAGTTCGTGAAAAATAAATTTCGTAAAATGTACACAAATTTCGATTATCACTTATCGGTTGCGATCCACATTCATCAATACTTGATTATTCTTTTTTTTTTTTTTTACAGACAAGACAAAAGCAATAGCCTGATGAGAGTTGCTAGTGGAACTAAAATAATGTTTATAGTATTTTTAATTAAGACGATGTTTTTAAATTTAAAAAATGTGTACCATTTTGCCTCTGAGTGTAGCAGTTGCTAAGTGGTCAGATGGAGATTTCATACAGTTACGAAACCATCAGTTGGATTGGTGACGAAATGTTATCATATGATTACCGAAGACATGCTCGTTTAATCTATATTTACCACATTTAGTATCCATTGACGTATCACGATTTGTATCGTATTTACAGCAGGGTGTATCGTGCTGCCTAGTATCGTATGTGTCGATATCCAGTAATAGGGTATGAACGCGTCTGAGTACGATTGAGTGAGTATTTTTTGGCACTATTGTGTAAAATGAATTAAAATTTTTATAATATGTATAATATCCAATGTTAAAAATTAAGAAAGGAAGTACAGAAAATGGCAGATCATAATTTTTTGATCTATTGGTTTAAAAATAAATCGATTTGGAATTAACAAGTAAACAAAACAAAAATCGAAAATGAATTTTGAAGTATGATCTGGGTTTTACTTTACAAATACTTTATGAGACTATCGGCACGCCTTTATCCGATAGGTACATAATAATGAGGATCATATTTATGATTGCGACTAGAGAGACACCCTTGACATCGCGGGAATCAATGAACAGCAGTGATACAAGTATAACGATGAGACAATTAACATAATTTACGTCAAGAGTATCAAACGTTGTTTCTTCTGCAGAGAACGCTAGTGATAAATCGGTGCCGCACTGGGGATAATGGTACAACCACTGGCACTAGTGATCCTGCTGTATGACCTTGCTAAACGAAATCCAGTTTTTGTTTATTGTTTTCTTTTTCTTCCCAAGTTTCAGTCAAGTGTTCTTATCTATGTCACTGGTATATTTTTTTTACGCGTGTTAATATGAGGGAAGTGAACGATAAGGGGTGACATCAATGAAATTGTACGCGGAACAAATTCTGGTGTGATAATGGTGGTATACACAAAAAATTGTATAAATAAACACGGCAGGGGAATACTCACTGAATCGTTATGCAAAATAATAAATTAACATTCTGTTGTGGCATGATAATGAAGTAACAAACGCGCACAGGGATATGTATGTATGTATGTATGTATGTATGTATGTATGTATGTATGTATGTATGTATGTATGTATGTATGTATGTATGTATGTATGTGTGTGCGTGTGTGTGTGTGTGTGTGTGTGTGATCCCCACAAAAAAGATTATACACAAAAACTTGTATAAATAAACATGAAGGGGAAATCATCACTAAAACGTTATGCAAAAAAATAAATTAACATTCAGTTGTGGCATGATAATGAAGTAACAAACGGGTACAGGTGTGTGTGTGTGTGTGTGTGTGTGTGTGTGTGTGTGTGTGTGTGTGTGTGTGTGTGATCCCCACAAAATACAGATTCGTCAAGTCAATTGTGAACCAAACAGAGCCAAGCATGAACTTATCAATTGAGAGCGATATTGCATCGCGGTTGGGTAAATTTGCCAGTATTTTAGCGGAAAACATCTTTCTGAATACTATTACTGCAGATTAGGAACGCGAGTTGATATACGAATGGACCGTGGTGATTAATCACACGCCGATGAAAATCGAATAAATCAGGTTGATCGTGCGTGTTACTAGTACGTTCAAGCCTACAAACATTCTAAATCACGTCACGACTGATGGCACTGAAGTAAAACTTCCAAGAGTTAAATGCGATCAAATATATCAACGTGTGTGAGCGAATTTCCCGAATGATCACAGTAGTAGATGAAAAGGATGAAAAGGCTGATTCTGGCGCAAAAGTTATCCCCATCCTCAAAACAAATACAAATTACTTCTCTTAAGACCTTAAAACACCAAAGTTTTTTCACCTACACAAAAACTAAAGGCTGATTCTAGCGCAGATATAATTGTATAAGGTAATTACCTCTCTCAGTAGATGAAAAGGCTGATAATTGTATAAGGTAATTACCTCTCTCAGTAGATGAAAAGGCTGATAATTGTATAAGGTAATTACCTCTCTCAGTAGATGAAAAGGCTGATAATTGTATAAGGTAATTGGTTTCAAATTCTCAATCATCAGTGATTTTCAATGTTTTGTTGATCAGTTTGTTATACGCGTACGGGTAATATTCACCATCTGGTTCACTTTTGATAAATTTTTTGTGAGTTTTGCGAAAATTATTGTTTAATGCTGCTTTTCTCGTTATGCTGTACAAGTAAGGATAATATTCTCCATCTGGTTCACTTTTGATGAGTGATTTATTGGCGTTGATGTAGTGGTTGAGCAGATCTCTTTCTCTTTTGATAAATTTATCAGGGAGATCTATTACGTCAATATCATCTACTGGTATATACCCTGGAGAAGTATATAATTGTATAAGATTTTCAGCATGTTTCATCTGAACTTCTCGGAGGATTTCATGGAGATCACTTGAAAATTTGGTCATTATATAATATAAAAAAATTTTATATATCTAATTGATTTTATGTTATATCATACTTCTTTTGATAATCTTTCTCATATTTGCTGATCCTCATGGGTAGAATATCTGTTAACATGTTGTCAATAATACGAAATTCACGTATTAAATCGTCCATACTATATTTTACTCCTCGTAGGTAAGATCTTATTTGATCAAGTAGTTTTTTGTAAGTTATAATTGATGTTAAGCAGCCGTGCTTTTTTATCAAAATTTTAGGTTCAACTTTTTTACAAGCTGCTGTAAGAGAAACACCAACACCGGATATGATTAACAAAAACGGGTTTAATGATATACCACTTGAAATTATGCCAGAACTAGTCATTAACAAGGGTAGATATGATATTACTCGAAGTATTTTGTTATAATATTTGTAACATTTTTTAACGCACCAAAGTTTTTTATGATAATATTTGTAGTATTGTATTAGTGCGTCCACATCCTGTCCTGGAATATCTTTTGAAATATGATTGAAATCAACTATACTTTTTTTCATTATAATATTTGTTCACATAATCTCAGGCTTGATTAAGTAACTAGTTGAGGTGTTTCAGCCAAAAATTCCAGACAATACCAATATGACGCAGCAGTTAATTTTTTGTCATCTGCTATTAGCATAAAAGTTTCTTCAACATCTTTGTTTAACACAATAGACACAGTTCCAGAGAAATTATCAGTCGAGTGACGCCATGGAAATAATGTAAATATATTAAACTTTGCACTGCTCAACACGGACAATCTATACACACCAGTGACCTCTGCAGTATGTTTGAGAGTGTCATTTTGCGGCGACCAAGTAGACATTCCAGAAGCAACAGTATAGACAATATTTTTAATTTGCTTGTGAGGAATTTTAATCATACTTGTTTTCTCAACAATACTAGGAATTCCACTAATAATATCGTTGAGTTTTGTGTTAATATTATCGAGTGTAATATCAACAGATGGCGGACTTCCAAAAAATTCGTTATTGGTTTTGTTTATGTTTCTGCGAAAATTTAAAAACGCGGTGATGTGATTAGTAAAATCAGTTTTGAACTTGGTAATTTCATTGTTGATATCATCAACATATTTCTTTGTTACAGCATCAAAATCAAACTCTGGTGTTCTAAGATTATTGATGCCATTATTGTTCATGTTGAGAAATGCATGCATTATACCGCCACGCACCGACACGTACTTTGATTCCTGATCATCAACATATTTCTTAGTAGCAGCGTCATTATCCTCAGTTGGGTTTCCAAGGTATGTGATCTTGTTCTGGTTCATAGCAATGTTTCCCGTAAATAAATCACCTGCTTTTCTAACATAATCGTTAACTGACCTACCCGAATCTTCTATCTTACCTTGATTGTTAAAAGTAACAATATTATTAGCAACTGCAGTAGGATTTCGTACTAGTACATCTGATAGTTGTACATTACTCGTCTTTAATCGTCCTTGTTTGTCCTGGAAAACTACAACTTCATTTGGATCTACACTTGCAACGTTTAACAAATTGTTGATTTCATTTTTGAGCTTATCAAGAGTCGCATACTTGGATAAGTCACCCTGGTAACCTTCTGTTAATAAATCTACTGCTAATGTTCCAAATTTTGTATAGTAGCTCATTATACATACCGTTCTACACAAAATTGTTGGTTTAATATAACATAAAATTATACGATGGCGAAGATAATAAACTTTGACACCGAGCGATTGGTGAAGCATAAACATAACAATGAACTTCCAGACTGTCATTATCTTATTGTTGGGCGAACTGGATCTGGTAAAACAAATTTGTTATTAAATCTTTTACTCAATAATAACTTTAACTATGATAAGGTGTATATTTACACCATCAACCCCCAACAAGACAAATACAAATTATTAAACGAGTATAATGATAAACTTCGTGATGAACTTGGCATTGGTGATGATATATTTTTGATAAAACAACCAGAAGAACTCGTTCCAGTGAATGAACTCGATTCGTCAGAGCATAAGATAATCGTCTTTGATGATATTCCGCTAAACAATGAGGAAATGAACAAGATTAGATCATATTTTTCACTATCACGTAATAAAAGATGCAATTCTGTTTATCTTGCCCAAGGTTTTTATAATGTTGATAGGTTTATTAGGCGAAATACGGGTTGTTTCATATTATTTCCCGGACTAGATAATGTGGATGTGAGAAATATTGCAAACGAACAATGTGGTGATGTTACAAAAGATAAATTTATCGAATTATATCATCGAGCAACTAAAGATCGATATAGTTTCTTTTTATTTGACAAGCTAGCGCGTGATTCAACCAAGATGTTTCGTTGTTGCCTTGGGACGTTTCTATGATATAATTTTGTAAAGCGTATAAAAATAATGGACAAACATCAACAGAAAATCGAATTACTAAAAAATTTTCTCGAAACTCGTGCGGCTTTTAAGAAAAAGGTGGAAGAAGCTCGACGTGGACAAGTTCAAGCAGAAGAAGAAAGAACCAAATTTTTCAAACCTGTTACTGAGGCAATGCTTGGCAAGCAGCCAGAAATACCAACATTGTCTCCGGAAGAACTAGCAAAAATGAAAGAAAAGGGTTTGTTTGGTTTACTTGGAGAAAGATCAAAAGAAGAAAATAAAAAAATTGCAGAAGAACTTGTAAGAGACATTGTTGATCCTATTGCACGACAGGTTGAATTTGATAGGTTAATAAACAACCCTCTTGCACTTCAGCAAGCTATAACAACAAAGGCTGTTAATCCCGACGAGTTAAGAAGTATGATGGAAAAATTGTCAGAACAAACTGAAGAATTAACTGAGAAACAAAAAATATTACAAGAAAGTGTGATAAAAATAATGCCTCTTGAGGATACTATCATATTTTACAGAAAACAAGCTAGGGTAGAAATAGACGATTCCGAGTATAACGAGTTTATGAAAAATAATAATATCATTGATATTGACAAAATTCGAACTTGGCCAAAAGAAAACTATAACGATTTGATAGAAAAATTAAAAAGAATTGTAGAAGAGGGCTCACGTGCTGATGAAGAAATTAAAGATCAAAAAGATAGAAAGAATTTTCTAGTATTATTTGATCAGATAAGATATGGAATTATTGCTGAGGTTTTTCTTAAAACATCAATACAATATCGAAAGAAACCAGGAGGTTATAAGAAAGGTTGGGATTTTAAAAGATTGTTTGATAAATACGAAGATGAGCGAGATAAAAGATTACCGGAAGAAAGAACTGGAGGTGGAGTTAAAGTTTTTACATCAAACGCAGACATAGTCGATCGGCTAATGCTGTTGATATCCTCTAAAGAAGCTGGTAATGAAAGTGTAGAGATTGATAACGAAATTATTGATATACTTGATCATCTAAGATCGAGTGGATTACTAACATCATCCGAGTACGAAATTTTACACCGCGATCTTATCTAAAATATTAGTATAATGCAAACAACATTATTGCTTGATTCGTCACAAATAATAGGAAACAGCGCGAATTTTACAGTAAATTACAACCCACCAATAGAACTAGATCCTGCAAAACAGTATGAGATTGGATTAATTTCTTGTACTTGCTGGAACGCCATGCCGAATATTAAAACTGGGATTAATGATGAAATTTTAATCGTTAATGTTAAACAATCTCCAACATCACAAAAAGAGTTTATTGATATACAATACAAACTACAGATTCCACAAGGAGCTTATAACATTACTGATCTAAACAGAACAATAAAAGAGCTTCTAACAAAAGCTGGTGGGAATGCTGATAATTTCGAATTAGCGGCGAATTATAACACCTTACGAGCTAGGATAACAGTGAAAAGAAATATGAAAGTCCTCTTTGAAGAAAGAAGTTTTGGAAAGATGTTAGGTTTTACTAGAGTTTTATACTATACCACCGGTGAAGATAAATCTTTGACATTTGATGGAGAACTACCAGTAGATATCACAGAAGTAAATACAATACTCATCAATTGTTCTATCGCATCTGGATCTTATACGTCAAAAGGCAACCGCGGGCAAACGATCTACAGTTTCTCACCAGAAGTCCCACCAGGTTCTCTCATGCAAATCAATCCGCGACAGATTATCTACTATCCAATAACACCTGAGAATCAAATTACAAGCATTACAATGCAACTCACAGACCAATCTGGACGACAAATAGACGTGAACAATGAGATAGTCACGTATTACTTACACCTACGCACTGCCTAGGCATGTGATTTTGTGTACATAATTTTATAAAATGAGACGAAGAAAAGTTTATCGAAGAAAAATCGTAGGTGGATTTTTTGGAAATATATTTACAACAATTGCAGAGAATATTCCAGGAATCGCGCGTAAAGTAGCGCCCATTGCACTTGACGCCGGTAAAGCTTTCGCTACAGGGGCGGCATCTTCAGCAGGCACTGCAGTAGGGCAAAAGATTGCTGATAAGATTAAAGGACCTTCAACAACACCTACGGTGTCGGAAATAAAACGAGTAATATCAGATATTGCGCCAACAGAAGAAACAAAACGAGCTATGATAGCTACAACAAAAAAATTATTGTCGCCGAGTGGTGAAGAAATAGTACGTAAACTTGTAAAGAAAACAAAACCGATGACCCCTGCTGCCTTTTAATTTTGTGTAACGATTATAAAATAAATGTCAGCTAAAAACTATCTCGACTTTGCAGAAGAAATTGATACTGACGATGCTGTAACAGAATTAGAGTATGTCGAGTATCTTGATGAGAACTCGAACGAACCGAATAAAACCGGAGTTAGAACTTTTAACACAAGAGACGAGGACGTGTTTCTACTACCCCATAAGGCAATGCTAGAAGTTCGTGGTCAAATATTAACTGCGATAGGTGGTGATATTGCAGCTGATGCAGAAATCGCTCTCGTCAATAATGGTTGGAGCTTGTTTAAGAGTGCACGATACCAACTGGCCAATCAAACCGTAGAAGATATTTCAATGCACTTACCCATAGCGAGTACAATACTAAACATCGTTTCGTTTAGCGATGACTATTCCAGATCAATAGCCACAAATATGATGTGGTTCAAAGATACCTCATTAGGTACAGCTGTTTCGAGTGAGTTTCGTACTGATGCTGGTAATCCTGCTGCAAATAACAATAATCTCATCGCCAATCCTGCTGCTAATGATGCCGCTGCGATAGGTGATTCGATCAGGTTAGCCGTTACACATATAAGACAACGACGATATAACGAAGGATTTGCTAAACGAAAAGCGTTTGCCGCAGAATCTCGCCAAATAACGATGATGCTTCCGTTAAGTACAATCTTTGGATTTTGCCGTGATTATAACAAAGTGTTTCGAGGAATAAAACATACGCTTATATTAGATCGAGCTGATCAAAACGATTGTATAATACACGCCGGTGGAGTGGCTGAGGGGCAGTTTTCTATTACAAGATTAGCACTGTGGATGCCTCGGGTTGTCCCTTCATTAGCTAAAATGATGGAGCTCGAATCTTTACTAGCCACCTTTACAAAAAAGATACACTTCCAACAGAACAGGATTCATCAAACAGCCATTCCCAACGCGACTGATTACACATGGCGTGTAACGACCACGCCCAGCGAACAACTACCGCGACACTTGTTCGTCGTATTTCAACGACAAGCACGTCGTAACAATCAGGAAATGAACAACTCCGTATTCGATAACCCAGACGTTAGACGAATATTTGTGAGAGTAAATTCCAAACAATATCCCGAACGTGCAATCGAATGTAATTTTGCCGTAGACGCCACCAGAAACATCTCTCGGCCGTACATGTATCTTATGGAAGCAATGCAAAAATATCAGAACGCGGACAGTGGATCTCAAATATCAATAGAAGAGTTTCGATCGCTCTATCCCATCTTTTACTTTGACGTATCAAAACATTTGGAGCGTGTTGTGGGATCGACTGCAGATATTGAGGTCACGTGGACACTGGGCGCTGTGCCAGGTGAACAGTATAACGTATACGCGCTATTGGTTAGTGATCGATTTCTGACCATCGATTCAATCAAAGGAAGAATGACAGTACAAGTTTAATCTAACAACTTGGATATAACATTATGAAAACCAAATACACAACTCGAGAAATATACCTAACATCTGGTCAAGTTGAAAAATTATCAGCAGCTGTTGCTAAACGCAGCTCTGTTTCTTTGATGATCTCTCCGTTGACAGGCGTCGCTGAGACTTCAAATAAAATTGCAGTAAAAGTCATGCTAACGCAACAACAAATCAATAAACTCGATCGCAACAAACCTTTTGTGCTGAAATTATCTGTTTCTCAGGTAACTGCAATGTCAAAAGAAGGTGGATTTTTTGGACCAGCGTTATCAATAATAGCTAGCAAAGTTTTACCAGTACTTGGTACACTTGGACTTGCGGCTGCGTCAGGAGCAGTCTCTGGCGCAACCAAGAAAGCAGTCGAAGGTCGTGGTATCAAACAAATCTATCGTTAATTTTATGTAACAGTATAAAATAAAATGCCAACGAAAAAGTCGCCGAAAAAAACAAAATCATCGAAAAAAAAGAAAACAACAAAACGCAAACAAACAAAACAAGGAGGAATTATTCCTTTCGCTCCACTTCTAGCGGGACTAGCGGGAAGTCTGCTGCCAAACTTACTAGGAATCGGACGCGGATTAACTCTACCAGGGACCAGACGTTATTGAGCAATTTTGACATCATTGAA
This sequence comes from Potamilus streckersoni, assembly GCA_016746295.1. NCBI lineage: Eukaryota > Metazoa > Mollusca > Bivalvia > Unionida > Unionidae > Potamilus > Potamilus streckersoni. The sequence continues at coordinate 169,550 of JAEAOA010000951.1, read as the reverse complement.
AAATTGAAGGACGTTGTTGGATTTCGAGGAGTATTTTCCAAGGATGAACTCGATGACGTACCAACAGGCGGTTCTTGTGTTGTAAATATTGAAAACTTCAATGATGGCTCTGGCACCCACTGGGTTGCTGTCCACAATAACAATTATTTTGATTCGTTCGGACTTCCTCCAAGCGATCTAATAAAAAAATATATTTTTAAAAAATTTGATAAAATAAATTATTCGTCTAATCAACTACAGCCGATTGGAACATCAGCTTGTGGTTATTATTGTATCATGTTTGTCAGACAAATGCACCAGAGTAAAAGCTCTGGAAGTAAAAACTTTTTAAAGTTTATTTTACAATTTGATGAGCTTCCTTCTCATGCGAATGATAATATTGCAATCAATTTTATCTAAACTCCTTGATATAATAATGTCAACATACTGTCTCAAATGCAAAACTAAAACAGAGAACAAGGATGAGATGACGGAAAAAACGAAAAATAATAGAACGATGTTAAAAAGTATTTGTGCAATCTGTGGTAGAAAGAAAAGTATGTTTTTGAAAAAACAAGTAGGATCTAGCGTTGATAGAGTTATCTTGATCGACGATTAATCTTATGAAACAAAATAAAATAAAATGAAATGCAATTGTGATTGTGACAAAGATCTTTGTATAGAACAAGATAAAATCATTACGTACTGTCAACGTTGTAACAACAGAGAAATAATAGGGTTAGGTATAGATATACATAAAATTATTGGAAAATTACCAAAACCAAAAGGCGGTTGGACTTTGCCAGGTCATCGTTATACAGGTCCGTGGAATCCGCTAGACCAACAACTAGATAAAAACGACAATCCATTGCCAGGACAAGAGCCTTATAATCAAGTGGATGCAATAGCAATGCGTCACGATATCTGTTATCGTGATCATGAAAACTCGAAAGCAGATTGTGATAAAGTAATGTTAGACGAATTACATGATATGGAGCCAACAAATCTACGAGAACGTTTTGATAGAAGATTTGTTCAAGGAATGATAGGAGCAAAATATAAACTCGGACTCGGAAAAGAATTATACGATGATCTTGCAGTCGAACTACACAGACCTAAAAAAAAAGTTTCCGAGACGTAAAGTTGTTGCAAACGCTGTAGATGATATCTGGGCAATAGATTTGGTAGATGTATCCAATCTGGCTCAGTTTAACGTTGGCGCTGATGGCGCTCCAAAGAAGTATTTGTTTAATGTCACAGATGTTTTCAGCAAATACGCATTTAGTGTGCCAGTTTCAGATAAAACAGGAACGTCAATCACTGATGCGCTAAAACAAATAATAACGAGTACCGAAAGAAAACCAAACAAAATCTGGACTGATCATGGAGCCGAGTTTTTTAACAAAAAGTTTGAGCAGTTTCTAGAACAAAATAATATTAAAAAATACGTTACAGGAAACGAAGGCAAAAGCGTTGTTGTCGAGAGATTTAATCGCACGCTAAACGAAAAATTACACAAACATATGACAGCTAAAAACACCAACAGGTACATCGATGACCTTTCTCAAATCGTAGGCGAATATAATAACACGAAACATCGAACCATCAAAATGTCACCCAATGACGCTATCAAAAATCCAATATTAGCAAACGAAAACATGTACCGCAGACATAAATTTAAGGTCGGTGATAAAGTTAGAATCTCTTTGACTAAAAAGATATTTGAAAAAGGATTTACTCCTAACTGGAGCGAAGAAGTATTTGTTGTTGATAAAGTACTCTTAACAGTACCTGTAACGTACGCGTTAAAAGATCTGGCAGGTGAGCGTATAGTAGGTAGTTTTTACGAACAAGAACTACAAAAAACTGAACAAGATGTTTTCATTATCGAAAAAGTGATTAGGAAAAAAGGAAATAAAAGTTTAGTCAAATGGCGTGGGTATAGTGATAAATTTAACAGCTGGATTCCAACCCGGTCGATTTTATCGACTGTGAAATAATGCTATTATAAATTTCCTCATACTTTCGTTTGATAGATTTGCATTTTACTGGTTTACATAATGATATTAGATATTGTCTGCGATCGTCAGAGATCGTCATAAGATTAAAAATCTTGACAAATATGAAATCAAATTTTATATTTTTCTGTCGGTCTGGAATTTTGATGTTTAAAAAAGGTCTGATTAACTGTAAAAATACCTGCTGTTCGGTAACGGTAAAATTAAATTTTATAATTTTTTTAGCAATGTGATACTTGACATTATATTTTCCAGTGGTTGGTCTGCTATAATTATATCTGTTAACGACGGTGACTATTTCACCATCATCAGACTCGTTGTTATATAAAATATCATCTTCGTTATAACCAACAGATTTGTCTATCATATCATTAGAGATTGTTGAGACCTTATCGCTGATATCACTAGTATCTTCTTCGTATAGTTGAACGAGTCGTTTCATCATATCCATATTATAATATACTTTTTATCTAATTTGTTGTTATAAGATGACTGATGAGATAAAATATCACCAAAAAGTTAATATAATAAACTACCACGAACTGACCGAAGCGGTAAGAAAATGCTTGTCAGGTTATAGTTCATATTCCGTTGACGTTATTGTAATGCAAGGTGATTCTCATAAAATATTACTAACAGAAGCAGAAAAAAATAAAATTAATGAAAGTGCAGTAACGACGCTAAAATTTGATTGCGATGATATTATAGCATTTGCTCATCATTGTTTGACTAAAACCGAATTACAAAATATTATTAATCATTATATCTAAAAATAATACTAGCATCATATTTGTTTGAAAAAGCTGATTTTGTTGCTCCATCAGCTACAAATTTTACTGCTCTGGGATTTATATTATAATATTTCGCCGCAGCTGTAATTGATTTGAATTTGATCTCCTCATCCGTTTCAAGGTTTAACGAAATAAAAGGTTTTATGGGGCATCTAAAATTAATACCATTACTATTTTGTCCTTTTCTCACATTTTCCTGTTGGGTCACTAGCTCCAGATTTTCCAATCGATTGTCTGTTTTTACATTATTGATATGATTAATAACCAGACCATTGGGTATAGATCCGTTGAACACCTCGTAAACAAACCTATGACCAAGATAACAAACTTGATCTGTCGATGTTCCTCTAACAGTTACCTTGATATATCCCATATTGCTAATAGTACTAAGAACTTTTTTCGTTTTTCTGTTTCTTATAATACCACGATCGTTAGCCTCGTATAAATCAAAGACCGGATGCGGCTGAAACTCGTCTTGTAAGGATAAATTTTCAATATTATCATCAGTGACTTTACCGTTATAATGATATACTCGTTTCCCCTCTGGAATGTCATCGTAAAATAACGTGTAAATAAAATCTTTTCTAAACATCGTAATTCTTTCAGTATTATCTCCCTTTACACTAATCGTATAACCCGCTGGCGTTGCTTTACCAACAGATATTCCAGTAATGATATTAATAACCGAACCAAGTGCATTTCCAGCGTACAGGTTGTACTTCGGATAAACATGATATACCTCTTGCTCACGTGCGCTTGTCAGATTTACTGTCATTATATTATAGGTGATATTTTTTATCTCTAATTGTTTTTCTAGCGCATGCGCAGTATGCGGTAAATTATCAATTAGATATTAGACTATAATATAATAATGTTAAAATTGCGTGATATAGCCAAGAGAAGTCTTATGGGAGAACCTGATAAAATAGCGACTGCTTTTACAGGTTTTGATAATAGTTATCAGTTTGATAATCAAAACGTTTTAGTAAATTTTTCTGAAACAAATCTCTTTCATCTGCTACAGACGACTGTAAAACGTGAGCTTGAAAAACACAAGGGTCTAAGATTGTTAGTGCAATATCACGTTATATTTTCAAAACTACTTGTGACGGAAGAATCTACTAAAACGGAAACTACAGTCCCTTATATTAATGCAAAATCAAGGCGCGTTTTGCTTGGGACTGATCTTTTGTCACTATCTAATGAAATACACCAAGAAATTTGGAAAAAAATAGAAGAATTTACCGAATCTGGTTCAGGTTGGAAGTTTGAAATAATCAAAGAAATTTTGTTTCACACAATGAAATATAACGCATTACGCGGCAGCGGCCCTAATAGCGCTGGGTATATCGACCTGCCACCAAAAATAAAAAATAAAAAATGCTGCATCAACGTGAAAAACGTTGATGACAAATGTTTTCAATGGGCTGTTCTTTCTGCGCTATTTCCAGTAGAAAAAGACGCTGGTCGTGTTGAGAAGTATATTAGTCACGTATCAAAATTAAATTTTAAGGATATCAACTTTCCAGTGGCAGAAAATCAAATACCAAAGTTTGAAAAGCAAAATAATGTTTCGATTAACGTTTTCGGACTAGATGAAAAAGAAAACGTCTATCCTAGGTATATTTCAGAAAAAGCTTCACAATCGACTATAAACTTACTGTTTTATAAAAATCATTACGTTTGGATCAAAAACTTCAATGGACTAGTTGGTAAACAGTACAATAAAAATAACAAGAAAAAGTTCTTTTGTTATCGCTGCTTGCACGGTTGTACAGACAATGAAACATTACAAAAGCATTTGCAGTACTGTAGTGACGTACAACGAATAACGATGCCATCTAAAAAAGATAGTTTATTGTATTTTGTCAATTATAATCACAAATTAAAAATTCCTTTCGTTGTGTACGCTGATTTCGAATGCCTACTTCAACCTGTACTTGGCGTAGAAAATGATCCTAACCAATCGAGTACAAGAAAAGTTCAAAATCATGTTCCGTGTGGAGTAGCTTACAAGATAGTTTGTTATGCTGATTCGAGATTATCTAAACCAATCAAATTATATCGAGGTAAAAATCCAGCTGTCTGGCTTCTCAAGCAGTTGATTAACGAAGTTGATAATATATTTGATTGTTTGAAAAAAGTAACTCCAATGATTAAACTAACACCACAACAAAAATCCGATCACGAGCAAGCGGAAATTTGTCATATTTGTGAAAAAGCTTTTGACCCTGACAACAAAAAAGTACATGACCATTGTCATTTGACCGGACAGTATCGTGGAGCGGCTCATGATCATTGTAATTTGAAATTTCATGCTCCAGATTTTATTCCAGTTATTCTTCACAACTTTCGAGGATATGACAGCCACATTATCGTAGAAGCTTTTGGTGATCCTGATGTAAAATCTCGTTTAAAACTCGACAACTCGATCAAGTGCATTCCAAATAATTTTGAAAAGTATATGTCAGTTACGCTAGGCAAATTACGTTTCATTGACAGCCTGCAGTTTATGGCAGCATCGTTAGATGAGCTAGTAAACAGCGCTGTTTGCGCCGGTAGTAAATTTAATAACCTACAAGACTGTTTTGGAGACAAATTTAATTTACTGACCAAAAAAGGAGTATTTCCATACGAGTATCTCGACGATTGGAGTAAATTTGATGAAACATCTTTACCTGACAAAGAGAAATTTTACTCGCAACTCAAAAATGAAAATATCACTGATGACGATTACAAATACGCACAAGATATCTGGAATAGATTTGATTGCAAGGTGTTTGGTGATTATCATGATTTGTACTTGAAAACTGACGTGTTATTATTAGCAGATGTTTTTGAAAGTTTTCGAGAAGTGAGTTATAATAATTATGGACTAGATCCTTGCTGGTATTATTCTGCCCCTGGACTGTCATGGGATGCTCTGTTAAAGTTTAGTAAGGTAAGGTTGGAATTACTGACTGATGTTGATATGTTCAATTTTATTGAGAAAGGTATCCGAGGCGGTATTAGTGTGATAACAAAGAAATATGCTGAAGCAAACAACAAATATTTGAAAGAGTATAATCCTAACCTTCCTTCGAAGTATATAGTTTATCTAGATTGTAATAACTTGTACGGGTATTCGATGGCAGAACCAATGCCTTTTGGTGGATTTCATTGGATCACGGCGGATCAATTTCTATCGGAGACAGAAAAAAAGATACCCGACGATGTTTCCTATTTCGTTGAAGTTGATCTCGATTATCCTATTTCACTACACAGATTACATAACGATTACCCTTTCTGCGCAGAATCAATGATAATAGATTATAGTTTGTTATCTGAAGAACAACAGGCGTCAGCATCACCAAGACAAAATTCTATGGTCAAAAAACTAGTACCAAATTTGCTTAATAAACGTAATTATGTTTTGCATTATAAAGTTTTAAAACAAGCAGTCGATGCTGGTCTTGTGTTGAGAAAAGTTCATCGCGTACTAAAATTTAATCAGTCACCGTGGATGAGAGGTTATATTAATTCAAACACTTCAAGAAGAGCTGTAGCTAAAACTGATTTTGAGAAAAACTTTTTCAAACTGATGAACAATTCCGTTTTTGGTAAGACGATGGAAAATATTAGGAAACGCGTAAATATCGAACTAGTCAATGATGTCAATCGCAGAAACAAACTTGTGTCAGACGATGATTTTGTGAGCATGAAAATATTTAATGAGAATCTTGTTGCGATACAAAGAAGAAAAACAAATCTAAAACTAAACAAGCCGATCTACGTTGGAGCTTCAGTGTTAGATTTATCGAAGTGGTTGATGTATGATTTTCATTATAATTTTGTTAAAAATCAATGGCCGGCCAGTAGATTATTATTTACTGATACTGATTCGCTCGTATATGAAATCGAATGCGAGGACGTCTATCAGGACATGCATGATAATAGATATCTGTTTGATCTTTCTGATTACCCACGTGACAGTAAATTTCATGACGACACAAACAAAAAGGTTATTGGTAAGTTCAAAGATGAAATGAACTCGAGCGCTATCAAATACTTTATCGGATTACGCAGCAAAATGTATGCCGTATTGTTAGACAATAATAAAATAACAAAAAAAGCAAAAGGTCTGCCTCGCGATTTTGTTAAAAAGTTTATGAAATTTGATGACTACAAGTATGCGCTCGGCGCTCGTGGTGGTGTTAGTTTTATAAGATCAATGGCTATACGGACAAATCATCATAAGCTTGAAACAGATGTCATTATCAAACGTGGATTGAGTAATTTTGATGATAAACGCTATTGTGAAAATGGGGTAGATACATTTGCCCTTGGGTATTGTCATGATGATAGATCTATCCTTGACATTATCTTTGCAAACTAAAATTTTATCTAAACTTATAAAATAATGTTTGAAAATTTGACAATAACAAATAGCTATAATAGTAACATTAAATATCTAATGATGGACGGTAAACAATTGACAGTTGAATTTAATAATGAAACATCAGGTATATGTTTTAATGGAACACATGACAAGTTAAAACTTTCGCTCATCAGATCTGATAACAGTGTGTATTTCAATTATATCGAACAATTGTATCAAAAGATGTTAGTGGAATTAAAAAACTTTCATGATCCGATTAGTCAACAAAAATATACTAAACTTACAATTGATCTTGATCGGTCAAAAGTATATTTTATCGACAAAAAATATCCTCTAAACAAACTAGAAATGAAAGTTTTGTTTGAGTCCCGTCATCATGTGAGCGGTAAAGTAAAGTTTAGTCTCTATCACCATGATAATGAAATATTTTTAATATCATCAGTTGAAACATTAATCATTGGTGATGAGATATAATATCACTTACTTGTGAACTGACCTGCACCGTTCTGGTACAATTATCAGCCTTTTCATCTACTGAGAGAGGTAATTACCTTATACAATTATCAGCCTTTTCATCTACTGAGAGAGGTAATTACCTTATACAATTATATCTGCGCTAGAATCAGCCTTTAGTTTTTGTGTAGGTGAAAAAACTTTGGTGTTTTAAGGTCTTAAGAGAAGTAATTTGTATTTGTTTTGAGGATGGGGATAACTTTTGCGCCAGAATCAGCCTTTTCATCTACTACTATCACCAATACCGTCATGAAAGATTAAATTGTGGTTGGTGATGACATGTAACGTATCGGCGGTTACGTTGTCATAAGCAACATGAAATCCATGTATTCCAGTCCACTTTGTTATTGGAAAGGCACCACCAAATTCGGCCTGTGCGACATGATTGTCACCATATTCAAGAATAATTTCTTCATTGAGTTCCTGATGACGTTTTAACTTCTGATAATAATTGGTAAAATGCCATTATAATACAAACCTGCCTCCAGACACCTCCCGAATTAAGTCTTGAAATGCTATGAGTACATGTTTTGGTGCATAAACACCTTGCTAGGTAGTTATTCGCCATTAATACTTCTTAACACTTCTTTCTACTGAGTCTATATTGAGTGTGTGCAATGTTAACGGCGTTGTGCCTCCAGGATACATACATGATAACACACTTTTCCACAGCTACTGAAGGATTATCACAGGCATCAACAACGTTAATTTCTACAATAAAACTTTACCAGCAGCAGGACAAGCTGCACACCAAATTGCGTAATTGGGGTTTTCGTATAATGTGACTTTGGTTTTAGCTAAAGAAAAATAGACCTACGAAAATTTCTGAGTAGAATCGCTCACGAAAATAATAATAAATGTCGTTTAAGTTGTCCGCGAAGTTGTTGTAAGTTGGGCTTTCACTTTGTATACAGGTGCTATTAGCACCAGGTACAGGAATCAAATCATCGGAAAGCGGATTTAAGACAGCAAACTGGTCAAGTTGATACTGGCTATTTAATTATAATTGTTTTTCGCATCCTCGTGAAACATCATATACCGGCCGAGAACTGTTGCAGCAATCTCAACGTTTATCAAACATACTTCGATTTCCTTTTTTATAAATAAAATTACGCACGCTGCTGAAAATTGTCACGATGCCATTGTTAGCAAATCCAATCCAATCTTGGCATGAGAGTCGATATTGGCATTAACGTTAACGTTTTGTACAAGTGTTCCATCGATTTCCAAGTAAGCTTCACACGGAAGAAAATACCGAGACGAATCATATACCTATAATTTTATGAGGTCTTTTTTTTCAATAGGATTTTAGGTACGAATAATACTAAAAAAAAACTTTCTGCTTCGATCTGTCTTGAACGGCACTTCCATGTCAAACGGAAGATCGGAAGCTTTATCAAATTTGACTATTATTTATACATTACTGGTTTTGTTTAATATCTTTTTGTTACGACGTCTGTTCAGTCTTAGTCCATAACTGTGATCTTTCCTTTATTGCACCGAATAACCTAGAGGTTGTTGAGCGGCTTCATAAATGATTTTACTTATCTTGTTGTCGGTTGCTTCTAATGACTGAAGTATAGTCGTCTTTGCTTATCGAGTCACTAATCGTTGTAGTCGATCTCTAGTTGATTAAACCGCTCACAATCTCAGATGCTTCAACTGGTCTGCAGCAACGTATATAATTCTATCAATGGCTCGCATTACAACTTGTTTAGCTATTGATACAGTGCGCGAAGACAAGGCCGCAAGCATTTTCGATGTGCCTGTAAACTTCCTTGGACAACATCACCAAGGCCATTTCCGTGATATGTCATGTAAACAATTTAATCTCGTTAATAACACGCGATCGTATCATAGGTCCACGTAAGGCTGTCATTTTATTAAATGTCAGATCGATTTCTAATGTACAGATGTATTGATAAGGTCACCCTTTAATTGCCCGTCCTGATGATTCAACTTGGGATTACGGCATGGAAAATACACTTGTGCCGAAGGAGTAATCGATATGAAATGCCCCGTTTCCAAATAGTACGGAAACTTGGGTATCTATGTTTGCAGAAGATCTGCTCTGAAAACTGCCATTGATGGCACCACAGATTAAATTTATTTAAATTGTTGAGATAATCCTGACAATGTCTAAGACAATATGGTGTCCCGAATCGTTTGGTTCTACGTGTAAGATTATTTTGTTCTCAGTAGTTTCATTAATGATTTCTGGCTAACCGAGAACTGTTCTTATTGACGACCACCAACCTCGTACGGTATAGAGTTAATCGAGATGCAGAGCTGAGTGGTTCATGTTTACGTACGAAAATTGTATTTATTCGCGTAAAGTTCCAGTTGATCACGCGAGACTTTTCTACATCGTCAAAAGCTATTGCTATATCATTGCTGGCAGATTTCTTCATTGTAATTGTTTATTCTGGTTGTTAAACTGTTTCATCCAAACCGGCTCAAAACTTGCATGGTCCACCAGCCAAAGCAACAGTGATGAATTTATCCGGCCCTGACTGATCTCAGAAAAAAATATTTCCGAACTTCATTCCACTAGTGGTCAGTAAAAGTTTGAAGATCATGAAATATCATTAACATGTTATAATTCTCTCTGATCACTTTAGTTTAGTGTGGGGATCATTGTGTGACATAGATCGTGTCTACATTGTTGTGTCCACCTCGGCAAAATATGTTCGTTGGTTTGTCTTGATGTTCAAGCATCACATATTTAAAAATATCTTGATCAATCATGGATTTAGTCGTCTGGAAACCAAAGAGAACAATACATTCAAGAAAAGGACGTAAAATCCATGAAATAACACTGTAGATATCTCTCAAGTTTCATAGATTATCATCCAGTGCTGATGGTTCCTAAATATACAAATCTAGCCATCCAGCTGAAGTCGAAGCTACCATGCAAGGTGTAATGAGATGTATTTCCGATGTGAAATCATGGATGACATGTAACAAGCTGCTGTTGAATGATGATAAAACTGAAGCCATCCTGATTACAAAAAAGATTTTCTCATTCACATCCTTTACCTCAGACAATAAATATCAGCGACACCAACATTAAATTCACACATTCAGAACGTAACCTTGGTGTGACTCGACATGACTCTCTCATTGCATCAACATGTCATGAACATCTGTCTGCAAGGCTGCATATATTGAGCTGAGACACATCAACCTCATTCCAAAGTATGTTTCATTTGATGCCACTATAGCTAACGCTAACAACTTCTGGCTTAACTGTTTTGAGGTTATTGAAATACTCGCTGTATTCAGATCTGATAAGCGAAAGTTTTAGCTTGTCACGAGTGCCACTAAAATCTGATGTTTCATTATCAATTTCAACTGTCAATTGTTTGCCGTCTATCATTAGATATTTGATCTTAATATTGTACCTGTTTGTCAAAGTCACATTTTGAAACATTATTTTTATTGTTCACACAAGATTACATACCTTAGTCATTGAATATAATATCGAGTATAGATCTATCATCAAAACAATACCCAAGTGAAAATGTATCTACTCCATTTTCGTAATACCGTTTATCATCAAAATTATTCAATTCACGTTTGAAAATGACATCTGTTTTAAGTTTGTGAAGTTTCGCTCGAATAGATATTGTTCTTATAAAACTTACGCCGTCATCGAGCGCGTGCTTGTAATCGTAAAATTTCATAAACTATTTAATAAAATAGCGAGGCAGACCTTTTGCTTTTTTGTTATTTTATTGTTGTCTAACAATACTGCATACATTTTACTGCGTAATCCGATAAAATATTTGATGGTGCTCGAGTTCATTTCATCTTTGAACTTACCAATAACCTCTTTAGTTGTGACGTCATGAAATTTACTGTCACGAGGTTAATTGGAAAGATCAGATATCGATTATCGTACATGTACTGATAGACGTCCTCACATTCGATTCGTACACGATCGAATCGATATCAGTAAGCAATAGTCTACTAGACGGCCACTGATGTTTAACAAAATTTTAAAAGTGTTTTCTTTTTCTTTCCAAAATCAATTTTCGCTTCAGCTCTTCTCGAAGTGTGTGAGTTAATATAACGTTTCATCCAAGGTGACTGATTAAATTTTAGTTCACGATAAACTTTTTTCAAAACAAGACCAGCATTTTCTGCTTTGTTTTAAATTTTGTAATGCAAAACAATTTTCTTATCAAATAAATTTGATACCAGTGTTTTTACCATATAATTTTGTCTTGGTGATGCTAACGCTTGTTGTTCATGAGATAACATACTATTATCTATTACTATCAACTCTGCACAAAAAGGATAATCAGTGAGTAAATTGTGTAGCTAAGTTGGATAATCGATATCAACTTCAATGAAATACGAAACATCGTCGGGTATCTTATTTTCTGTCTCCGATAGAAATTGATCAGCTGTATTCCAACAAAATTCACCAAAAGTCATTGATTTTACCATAGAAAAATCGTACAAATTATTTTCATCTAAATAAATTATATACCTTGAAGGAAGCTCAGGATTATACTCCTTTATGTATTTGTTGTTTGTTTGAGCATATTTTTTTTATCACGCTAATACCTCCTCGGATACCTTTTTCGATAAATTTGAACATATCAATATCAGTCAGTTATTCTAACCTTATTTTACTAAACTTTAACAATGCGTAACACGACAGCCCATGGGTAGAATAATACCAACAAGGATCTAGTCCATAATTAATATAGCTGACTTCTCGAAAACTTTCAAATACGTCCGCCAGCAATAAAACACCTGTTTTCATATACAAATCACGATAATCACCAAACGTCTTACAATAAAATCACCAAAAGTCTCACAAGCATATCTTTCCAGATATCTTGTGCATATTTGTACTCGTCATTGGTTATATTCTCATTTTTATATTGCAAGTAAAAATTGTCCTTGTCAGGTAGAGAGGTTTGATCAAATTTACTCCAATTGTCGAGATATTCGTTCTGAAATACTCCTTTTTAGTTAGGTCTATATAGTTTTCACCAAAGTAGCTTCGCAGATCATTAAAATTGTTACAGCCTTGTACTAGGTCATCTAACGATACTGCCATAAACCGTAAACTTTGAACGAAACGCAACTTACCTAGAGTAACTGACATTCCTTTCAAAATTATTTGGAATGCATTTGATTACGTTATCGAGTTTTCAATGAGATTTTACGTCAGGAACATTAAAAACTTCTACGATAATGTGGCTATCATATCCTCAAAAGTCGTGAAGAATAACTGGAATAAAATCTGGAGTTCGGTATCAAAATTTAATATTTGCATGATCGATCCTGGTGGAACATCTGGCGAGAAACTGTAAATTGTTTGTCATTTGCTGCCCTTGGCTGAGTAAGACCTAGATACTATAGAACAATTTACAAGTATCGTATTCATTCTGTTATATTTGCTGGCAGTTCACCGTCATTTGTTCTAGCTGTTCAAGAGCAATGTAAATTTGATAATGAAATCATATCAATGGTGCAATACTTTTATAATATAAAACTGTTATAAATGTCAGTGTTCTTTTTGAAATAGCTCTTTTGTTGTTTTATTTAGATCAGTGAAATTATATACTATCCTTGTGAAATTTTAAATGTTTTCCCATGAAAGTATTGGAGATTGCAAAGAAAATGTAAATTCGTCATTTGCTCAAGTTTTTACGTTAGCCATAGCATTCCAGCAAGTACAAGAAATTAGTCAATTTTCATACTGTTTTTCAGTAGTAAGATCTACTGGCGGATTGTAATAAACAAAAGTTTGCGTTGTTTCCTGTTGCTTGCGATGAATCAAGCAATGCTGTTGTTGGTGTTAGTGAAATTATATTAATATTTTAGATAAGATCGCTATTTAAAATATCATACTCCAACGATGTTAGTCATCCGCTTGATCATAGATGATATAATATATCAATAATTTCATTGTCATCTTCCTTGGAAGGTATCAACAATATTAGTCGAACGAGTATTTCTGCATTTGATGTAAACATTTTAACTTCAGATCCGGTTTTTACCTCTGGCAATGTTATATCTCGTTTATCGTCATACTGATTAAAACATCTTTTAAAATTCCATATTTTATCATATTCTCCTTTTCTTGTTCTGTACTGTTCTGCTGTTTTAAGTAAAACCTCAACAATAATTCCATCTCTAATATAATCGTATAATTCATGATATTTTTGTACCTTCTAGATTTTAATTTGTTTTATCAGCACGTGAACCATTTTCCATAATGCCTTTAATTTTTCTACAAAATTATTATATCTTTCTTCTGGCCAAGTTCAAATATTATCAAAGTTAGTGATATCATGTTTTCTAATAAACTCGTTATACTCACCATCATCTATTTTTAACATAGCTTGTTTTCTATAAAATATTACTAGTCTTTCGATAGGCATTTTACTATAATAGTTTCAGCTGTTAATGTTTGTTTCTCAGCCAGTTCTCCGGTTTTGCTCTGACAGTTTTTCTTTCATTTTATTTTTAAAACTCATTTACCGTCATTCTTGCTATTGCATGTTGAAGTGCAAGATGATTGTTCATTAGCCTGTCAAACTCATCTTTTCGTACAGCAGAATCATTAACATGTCTTAAAACTTCGTTTACAACGTTTAGTTTGTTATTTAGATCTTTCTACAAGTAAACCTAACAAAACTTTTTCATTCATTTCTGATAGTTTTTCCTGAGACAATGTTTATATTTCTAGTTGCTTGCTAAGTACTGCCTCAGTAACAGGTTTGAAATGTTTAGCAGTATCTTCCACTTTTTTTTCTTATAAGCTGCTCGAGTTTCAATAAACTTTGTTTGCAATTCGATTCTTCGCTGATGCTTGTCCATTATTTTATACGCGTTTACAAAATTAGACTACTAAAACATGCCGATGCAACAAAGAAACATTTTCTTTTGATCACGTGCTAGTTTATCAAATCAAAAGAAATTGTATTTGTTTTTCGTTGCTTGATGATATAATTCGATAAACTTATCTTTATTTACATCACCGTATTGTTCGTTTGCGATATTTCTAACATCAACATTGTACAGTGCGGGAAATAATATGAAACAACCAGTATTTAGTTTGATAAATCTATTAAAATTGTAAAAACATTGGGCGACATAAACATAATTACATCTTTTATTGCTTGATAATGAAAAATAAGATCTAATTTTTCACCTGGTTGTTTAGCGGAACATCGACGATTATTTTATGCTCGGTCGAATCAAGTGCGTTAACTGGAATTAGTTCTTCTGGTTGTCTTATCAAAAACATTTCATTGCCAGCGTCAAGTTCATCACGAAGTGTATCGTTGTACTAGTTTAATAATTCATGTTTATCCTGTTGGGGGTTAATTGTGTAAATATACACCTTATCATAGTTAAGTTATCATTGAGCAAAATATTTAATAACAGATTTGTTTTCCCTGGTCCTGTTCGCCCAACAATAAGATAATAACACCTGGAAGTTCATTATTATGTCTATGTTTCACTAATCGTTCGGTATCAAAATTTAATATTTTCGCCATTGTTGCTTTGTAATTTTATGTCATATTAAACCGATTATCGTTGATAATTTTATATAGGACGATAGGTATAATGAGCTACTATACAAAATTGGAACAATATTGATAGATTCGTCGTCTGAAGCTCAGCAAGCTGATATATCAATATTCGCAACTCTTGACCAGCTCAGAAATGAAATTAAAAATTTGTTGAATATCACAAAATGTAGATCAAAATGAAGTTGTTGTTTTCCAAGACAAGAAAGGAAAATTAAAGACGAGTAATGTACAACTGTCAGATGTACTTGTATCGCGGTTGTTAATGATATGTTACTTTTACTAATCAGGGTAAGATACAAGATTCTGGTAAGTCAGTTAACGATTATGTCAATAAAGCTAGTGTTTTATTCACGGGAAACATTATTATGAATCGAAATAAACCTACAGGCCTGATGATTAAGAATCAAAGTATGTATTACCCAGTGGTGGTATAATGCGTGCATTTCACAACATGAATAATAATGGTATTAGTAGTCTTAGAACATCAGAGTCTGAATTTGATGCTGCAACGAAGAAAGATGTCGATGACAAGGACGTTCCAATAGCAACTTCATTGGCCACAATCACTGATAGACAAACCACACGCAATACCAATTTTTATAATCACGTACAAACGTTTAAAACAGACCCATAAACAAATGTTTTGGAAATCCACCAACTGTTGATATGAAACTCTGATATCAACACGGAATTAAATGATACTGTCAGTGTGATCCCTATTATCGTTGAAAAAAGAAATCTGAATAAAAATTCCTCACAAGCAGATTGAAAATGTGTACACAGTGGCGTCAGATTCAGCAACATGGTTACAGAAAAACAACACACTGAAACAAACTGCAAAAGTTACCGGTGTGTATAGATTGTCTTTGTTTAGCACTGCAAAGTTTAGTATATTTACTATATTGTCATGCCGTCACTCGACTGACGATTTCTCTGGAAACGCGTCTATTGTGTAAACAACGATGTCTAAAAAACTTTTATGCTGATAGCTCCTGATAAGAAATTGACCACATCTTGTTTTTTGATGGTGTCTGGAATTTGTTACCGAAACACCACAATTAATACTTGATCAAACCTGGGGACTATGTAAATAAATATAATAATACAAAGTATTGTTGATTGCAATCATATTTCAAAAGAAATTCTAAAACAAGATGTGCATGCGTAAGTTCAATACTACAATCCCCCCAAAAAACTTTGACCATATGTGGTATAATTTCAAGTAGAGCATCATGAAACCCGTTTGTGGTAATACTATCGGGAATTGGCGTTCTCTTGCAACAGCGTGTTAAATGATTGAACCTCGACTTGTAATAAAATAAAATGCCTGCAAAACATCTAGTATAGCTTGCAAAAATTACTTGATCAGATACGATCTTACTTGCGAGGTGTAAAATATGAAATGGGCAATTTGATACGTGAGTTTCGTATTACTGACAGTATGTTATCATGTATTCTACCAATTAAAGTCATCAAGTATGAAAAACATTGTAAAAACGTATGAAATTTTATCTAAACAATAAAAGTAATGTTTGAAAATGTCAGGGCAAAAAGTCTAGGATTATATATGAACCATAAACCTCCTTTTGGTTTTGAGAAAATCGTTAAGATGGGAATTTTAGGATCTCGAGAGGGGTCATTTGTATTTGTTTGGTGGGTGGGAAGAGGGTGGAGAGTGGTCTCTTAGCTAGAAAACTCATTTCTCTTTACTACTACGGGCTCCTATCTAACATACTTAAAATCCTCTTCTGACACTCGGGTTCTCATTATTCCCACTATAAAGATGAAATCATTTGGACAACGCTCTTTTGCATACCAAGGACCAGTAACGTTGGAACGAATTGCCCGCTGCAGTTAGACAAAGACACAGTGATCTCATTCAAGATCGCTCTTATAACTCCCCTATTTCAACTTCAAGAACAGACTTAAAGACCTAATAATGTATCTTTACCTTAAATATTTACCGCATATTTTCTGTTTCTAATTTCGTTATGTTGTTTCTATTTTTTTTATTAATATCATTATACATTATTTAAGTGTTGTCAAATGTTGTAAAGCGCTTAGAGCTTCTAAAGATTAGGCTCTAATCAATGTCCTAATTATTATTATTATTATTATTATTATTATTATTATTATTATTATTATTATTATTATTATTATTATTATTATTACTAAATTTCGGACCTCTTCCATTTCTTTCAGCTCCTTTGACAGATTCCGGCATGCTAATATACAATACATGAAAGAAATTAATTATGGCGGTAAGCCATCCATATGGTTGTACTTTTGTTGGTACATCGTACCGCAGGCATGTACAACCTACGGTCCATGTCATCTGACCGGCAACATGATTTTATTCGCTTTTTTTCTTATCGTAAAGTGTTATTTGAAAAATCGCTTATCAAAATTTCGCCATACCGTGTAATTTATAGCAGTTTAGATTGTTAGAGTTAATCGCACTTAAGGTGAAATGTACTTTACTTACAAAGTATAGTATAAGAGATTTTGACAGTCGTTCTAATTTCATGTTTTGTTTTCCTCATTTCTGAGCAGTAAGCGATCAATAATCATTTCTTGTAATTTATGTTGCAGTTAAACATTTATAAAACTACAGCTAGTATTTCAAAAGTTGTAATTAGTCAAATAGTGAATTAATTTTTGAAACTTAATGTATTTTTCATGCGTAAGTAGGACGTGACCCATAACCGCATGTTACTCTAAACAAGTGTAAATCAGCCTTATCTTTGAAAAGTTTTACTCAGACTATATTAAATTCGTTTGGAAAAACAAAAACAAACCTTATAAAACAAACTCCTCACAATACAACAAACATTCATAGTAAGTTATAGAGTACTACTGTATTTATGTACTAGTGAAAAAGACAACCAGGATGTGACGAATGACAGTCATGATAAAACGTGGAAATGTGTCATGTATCCTTGTGTCTATTTCAGGATTTTAAAAGCACCATACCAGCACACTTGCTGAAGCTTAAAGCAATACTTCATGTAATAAGTTTTTGTCAGTTATCGTGATCAGTGCCGTGGTTTTCCCTAACATCAGATGGAACCCACAACAACGTCATGAAAACAAATTTCACTGAGCTATTTGATACATATCAATGATCATTATGAAACGAGTCATAAAGTGCAAGTTATATATGAAAATAAGCAACATAACTTGAGGAATGGGTGGGTAATAACCAATCTGATTAAAATCAGATCTCCACTGTCCTAGAAACTGGTAAAAACCGATGTCCTTAGGGGTTAAAGGTCAAGCCATATGCCCCCTCCCCCAATTGGGATTGTCAATGGCTATTAAAGCGATATATTCTGTTTGTTTCTAAATCAATACCAAAACAAAAATGGCACATGTTAAAACAATTCGAAAGACCTATTGTGATTCAACATGTGTATCGTCTGTAAAGTGATAATAGGTGGAGGTTATATTGTCAGTGTCCTTTATCATTTTCTCAATTTTAAGATAAAAATGTCAAAAGTATCGTATACATGCACCTACATTTCCACAGAGTATCAAATGTCTGGGTGTTCAGTGGAACAAGCTCGTTTCAAGGAAAATGTTGAGCGTTTAGTGCATGCGGGGGGGGGGAAGGTGGAAGTGTTGGTCATGAGCAACATTAAAAATAAATCAACTTTCAGAAGCTGCTGCTCTTTGGGCCAGAAACAAAAAATAAAGCAAACATTCTTTAAACTGTTTCATCCTGAAAGTTGCTGGTTTCGGGTTGATGGGAAGGCGGCAAATTGGAACGCTGGTCATGAGTGAAGTGGATGTACGTTGTTAATATGATGTATGTTGTTAATCCAGTCAGTTCACTAAAGCACAGATTGGTTTAAAGTATCTTTTAAAGTGGATGTACGTTGTTAATGTGATGTCCCAATCTAGTCAGTTCACTAAAGCACAAATTGGTTTGAAGTATCTTTTGAAGTGGATGTACGTTGTTAATGTGATGTTCCAATCCAGTCAGTTTACTAAAGCACAAATTGGTTTAATGTATTTTTTGAAGTGGATATATGTTGTTAATGTGATGTCCCAATCCAGCCAGTTCACTAAAGCACAGATTGGTTTAAAGTATCTTTTGAAGTGGATGTACGTTGTTAATGTGATGTCCCAATCCAGTCAGTTCACTAAAGCACAAATTGGTTTAAAGTATCTTTTGCGTGTACTTGCTGTATTTACTATCTACCATTCAAAAACATCTTTTTTCATTGTGTTCACTAATGGGTTATATTCCTTGGTTTTATAATTTGTGTCCTCTTCCGCCGATATAAAAAGTATTTTTCATACCATATCTTTGTGTGTTAAAATTACATAATCATGCTGTAGTCAATTTTAGCCTAAAACAATTATGCATAAGCTAATTTAAATTTTAGAAGTTAAGTAAAAATATTGAGTTTGAGCAATATTTAATTTTTTTTTTAATGGCGGTAAATTCCCGGATGCTAAACCGTGTTTATTCCAAAGCTAAAACAGTTTGATACGAGACTAAATATAATGAAAATTAAGCACACATTCGCGGTTTTACTGCAACTAAGTTTTGTCTCTGAAGCTAAACATTGTTTTGTTCCAGTTAAAATGCTTGTCCCTTCAGTTATCAGTATTTTGACTTGAGCTCATACTGAAGTTGGGTGTGTATTCGTGTCGACAAACGGTAGGTGACGGTTCGATTTCTTTAATATCCCTTCTCAGATGTGAATAAAGCAGACATGAACGTCGTCACAAATTAACAAGTAGGATAATTATGTCATCACAAATATCTTATATCCTTTTTATCTAATCTTTTTATTTCAGAAGTAGAATGAAGGGACCTCTCAGTTTGCTAATAAGAAAAACCTCGTTTCAGGCAGATATAGAACATGTAGCGTAACATTCACACTGCTACTGTTGTTGTGAGTCCACCTCCACTATAGTAGTAAACTTGTTTTATCCTTGCTATAGAAAGTAGAGGTTGAAATTCTCCCAATCAGTGTCAAAACGAAAAACTAAAATGACACGAGTAGGAACAGTTGTTCGTCAGAAATATTGCAGGTTGTAAAGTTAATCAGCAAGTGATTTTTATTTTTTCGTTGACTGCAACAACAGCATACTGACACCTTTCTTAATAGGAAAAAAATTTATAACAACAACAACAACAAAAACCCAAATACAAATTGTCTACCGACTACTGAAAATAAAATCATCACGTATCTAAATGCCTTCTGTCAAATTTGATTATTAGCTTAGTATTTCGCACAATGAAGCTTTATTTATCACCACAAAAGCTATTATTGTATTTTTATCAGCGATTTGAAGTTTGTTTTGACTCCCATTCACGTCATTAGTGTAGCTGTGGTTTGTCACACGACACACAAAACGTCAAGTGTCGTCCTTAGGTTTGACAACTTGACCTATTTGGTGTTTTTTGACCCAGTTACCTCCAGAATGTCAAGTCAAAACGAGGCGCCAGGCTTGCGCGATGATCCAGGGTAAACAAAATGGCGGCCACTAGACCAGGGGGAAAGACCTCGCACGGGCCTGGTGGCCTTGTTAGGGTCGGATATTATGAGATGGAGAGAACAATCGGAAAGGGAAATTTTGCAGTCGTCAAACTAGCAACCCATATCGTGACAAAGACAAAGGTGAGCAAAAAAGATGCCGAAAGTCAAACTCATAGAGGGTCTCCAGGCACTGAGCAGTGTCTTGATTAGGTGTGCTGACATTTGCCTGACTGTGTGATAGGTCGAATTATTAAATACTTGTTTAAGATAAAGTGATATATAGATTGTTAGATGCATCAGAATCCATGCAGTGGACAAAAGCTCAGAAAATAATTCTTATGTCTATAAAAGTTCATGTATCAATTGAATGGGTGTAATTGATGTAAGGGCGTTATTTGCAGATGAAAAAAATTATGATTTTGTTTTTATTGTAATAATCAACGAAAATCGAAACCGAGGAAATCCTGGAAAGGCAGAAACTAGCATATTAAAACTAACTTTAGTAAGGAACAAACTTCTTTGTTTACTGGACTAAAGATACGTTCAATGTAATTTGTTATCGATGTTAACATTGAAACAAGTTTTGCATATTTCCATTCGGTTGAGACAGCTGAAGTATCGGATCCATATAGGCTTTTTATTGTACTGATCAGAACTGACACATTGTTGACAACTACCATCTTTACCCAAAGTGTTCATACACAATACAGTTTTAGCTGGTGATTTTTAAATTCAGTGTTTGGAGAACTGCTATTTTTTTTGTAAAGTGGATTGTTTGATATCAAATAAGATCAGTAAGAAGTTTCAGTAACTAATAGAAAGATAATTTAATACAGTGCTTTCTGAAAAAGAAAAAAAAAAAACAACCTACTATAACAGCCTTTCCGTAATTGCCATTTTAAGATTATCTATTCTATCATAGTTTTACATTAATATTTTCTGAAATATGATTGAAAGTCAAGATTTTTGAAGTTTATATTATGTAAGTTATTATTTTTATGTTTATTTTTATTAATAGAGGTGATTACAGATAAATTCATATTGGTTGTGACAAGAAGTTTTGCTTCAAAATTAATTTCTTTCTTTGAAAATAATAAAACAGGTATACATATACATAAATTGATTTGCATAATTTTTTATTCTTAACATTTCATTAGGTGCAGAAAACATTTGAAACTAACCAATGAAAGGTATGTCATGATATTTTAAGATGCTCGTACAGCCAAATATCACATTATTGAGTCAGCTTAAACTGTAACATGTCTTATGAAGGGAAATGCTGAATGTTTTTGCCCCATTATCTCTAAGAAGAAACAAAAGTTTTGGTTTAGATGATTGGTAACTTTATGTAACATTTTCTGCTACTTATACATGACATTTTGAAGTTTTGAATCTTCATTCTAGTTGTTCAATTAACATAATGCTTCTCCATTTTGGTAAGTAACTTTAATTGAAGAGACTATATTTGCCATTTAAAGCTGTTTCTTCTTTATCATTCTAGTACAAGAGAGAGAGAAAGATTTGTAATAATAACACTTTGGCAATAATAACCAGCAGCTCGTGTTGAGACCATTCTTCATGTCTGTGGCATGATGCCCCAGTGCTGGACATCATTATAAATTTCTACACTGCATACTTCATAGCATCGGACTGAAAGCTATCTTAAGAATCATAATCACATCATTTCGAGGCTTTATCATTTGTCCTTACAGAGCAAGCACTGATGGGCTAAGAATATAAGAATACTTTATTTCAGATTACATTATATATCTGCATTGTTACAAGTGAAATTATGTAAGACATTTAAAGAGTACTTAGTTTCATCCAGCTGTAATAGCAGAATTTAAATGCATGTCATAGTTCCACATAGATTTCTAGATCCATTTCTTACTATAAGATATTTCTGTCAATATTAGGAACATTTATCTTCTGAGAACTTTTCAGAACTGAATACATTTTAGTAAATTTTTTATTAATAGGACAACACACAACATTATGTGTTTATTCTCAGGATAATAACTGGAGAAATTTGAACAAAGGAAACCAGTACTCAGCTTTGTATTTTTTGAAACAGGCCCAGGGCTGGTGACTTTAAAACTACCACAAGCCCTTTCTCAAATTCAGACAAGCCCTGATTCCAATAACATGTGCCCAAGATCCAAATACTTACAGTAGTGCCTCCTAATATCTTATCTCCAGCAAGGGATGATTGATTTTAATCAAAGACTCCAACACCATTATATATCCCCTTTGTGCTCTTCATTAATTGTGACACCCAAACAAAATTGCACTTGGCCTAAACTATAAAGATTACAACAGTAAGATAGTCAATTTACAGGTCTTTGTGTACATATTTTAGCCTTTCTAATCAGATTACTCAACTACATATTGCACCAATTGCATTGACTGCTGGAACAACTCTGGTCTGCAGTGGACTTGTTTTGATTGGTTTCTGTAATGTATGGATAGACCAAATATGCTTTTCTTCCCATTTTTACTTTAAATAAAAAGAAAATTGATTCCTTTTAAAAAGCATTAGATTTTAGCTTTAAAATGGTATGTACTGTAGACAGCTTTAAAAATTGTATTTTTATCCTATGAACCATTGAATCAAATGAACAGGGGCTCCATTTACAATTTACCTATAAAAATAAATGCAGTATACAGTAGATGTAAATTATAACCAATGATACAAACCCATGTAATAACATGTTAAAGCCAAATTAGTACTAATTATTGGCAACCCAGCAATCTTTTCCATATTCACAGGTCACATGTTTCAATTTGTGTACAAAGTTTACAGCTTTCAATAAAGTACAGTAAGATCATCTTTCTAAGAGTGAGTGGCCTATATGTTGATAAAATAAATAATATAGTAGTCTTCAAAAAGTTTCAAACTAGAACTCTTAATTTCATCCCTGCAGCCAAAGTTTTATTAGGAAAATTATATTTTGTTTTTGGCTAGCCTGATAAAGCTCTTCCCTTAGGATACTGGCAGGACCTGATAACAAAATTGTAGGGGTCCCAGGCATCAGGCTATTAAATCTGTAAATGGGTACTTGGGTACTCAGTTACCCACCCTTTAATAATAACCTGGGTAATAAAATGGGCAACTGAGTAACTGTTTTTAAAAAAGAAAAAAAAATGTAAACATGTTTCCAAGTTAAGATCAAGGGCATCAGGAGCAAGTTAGACAAAGAATAACAATAAAAGTTTGAGGCTCGTGTCATGTGGCTCTTGGCTGCTGCATTTTATCCATTGTTAGACCTCTAATTTCCTTATTTTCTATTTATAGGAACTGTATATGAAACAGTTCCAAGAAACAGATGGGTTTCTGATATTTATGTGAATAATGTTTATTTTTAATGTTCTATTTAATGAGGTAAAAAGAACTTTTGTGTGATATTAATTATATAGTCCAGTGCCTGATTTAAACATAGTGCGGCCCTATTGCCTATTGCATCTCCATTTCGGCCGAAGAAACTTTGCCAGTTAACACCTGACATTCCACTACCATATATGTAAAGTTTAATTACTATGATTAAAAGAAAAAAATAAAGCAAAGTATATCATGCAGTTTATGTGCCCACAAAGAACTAATTTAGAAAAAAAATTGTTTTCTTCAATGAACAGTGTTACATACCTTAATACTGAAACTCAAGGAAATAAGGAGGGACATACAACATGGATAAAACAGTTGCTGCATGTACAGTAACTTGTGACCACAGATTTGAACTGGTAAAATTAAGTCCTAGGCATCTTAAGTTACAACAAAATAGGGCATCATTTATTTGCCAGTCAATTGCTGATGCTTATATACACACTGTCAAACACAGTATCTTTTAAGAATGCCTAAAGGGCAGTCCTTTTCACAAGATAAATGCAAGGATAAGGATTAACTGCTAATTAGTCACATTATTTTCATTGTTAGAATTTTACCTATTTTGCAGAAAAAAGCTCTACAAACTGTGAACAAGTTTGCTTTCAGAATCTTCTAAGGTTATAACCAAGACTGGACCTTGAACTCAAATTCAAGTAAACATCTTTATAGAAAGAGATAATAGGTAGGCCAGAATTCTACCCTCAGTTATGGACAAAAGTCAAGCACACAATATAACTTTAATATGCATACCAGGATATAAAAGCAGATAATTGATCATCCAAACAAATATCATAAAGACAATAATACACCTAAATATTTGCTTTTACACTACACATTGACAGCAAATGAAGATACCAAATTTTGTTAACTAGGATTAATGAAAAACAGTTCCAAAATTAGAATATTAGTTTTGCTGTATTTTGTTTTCTTTAAATATAATGATTGTGATTATATAATTAAATTTATTACATGAAAGTTGACTAGTCCAACAATAATGTTTAGTTGTCTGGGCTAGTTGGGTATTGAAACTGTTGTGTCCTGTAGGAAACAATTTTACAAATAAAACATTTGGATTAGGGCCAATTTAAATTGTGCATATAGTACTTGTCATTTATCAGATATATTTTATAACTTGCAAGTACACTGTACAGTGTACAGGAGAGAGATAAGACATAGACAATTTTTTTGCTAGTAGTTTTTCCTTTGGACACATAGCTAGCTGACCCATGCTAGTCAGAGCTGTACAGAATCCACAGCCCTCAAGTCCAATGCATTGCAAATAGAGCTAATGAAGTTTCCTAGCTATGTTATTATTTTTGTGGGGTTGATGTAATTTTTCAAGAACATGATGGGCTATACATGGGGCCAGTATAACTGGTAGAGGAAGAACACAGAGATCCTGATAAGAACACTAGTCCATAGAAAGTTAGTGGTAAGTTTTTTTTACATACCACATTTGCTGGACCCGACACTTTAACCTATGTGGACACAAAGGTGAGATGTTAGTGATCCGTAAGCCCATTATACCACTTGGCATCCTCCCTAGCTATAGACAGCAGGTTAAAATTTATGTTTTAAGATTTTAGTTATTGCTTATAGATGGATCTTTGCTCTGTGCTCATTTGCATATGCATGACCATATTTTATACTTTTTGGCATGATTTTATGTTGTTTTTTTCACAGTTTAGGGGAAAAGTTTCAAGTTAAACATTACATATCATGTTTTTTGTTACAACTTTTTATTTTGAATCATCTTTACCAGAAAACCAAATATTTGTTCTTATAATATTCATTTGCACAGTAACATAAAATTATCTTTACCATCACTGAAGTTAGAGCAGGCATTACCTCTTTCTGATATAAATGAGAAAATGGCATATAATGGGAACAAAGAATTAGATTATGAAAGATATAATTTTGTTTGTGCTTGTGGTGATTAGACTTTTAATGTAGCTGTAATAATTTCAGTCATATCGTTATGATGTCTACAGTGTGGCAGATTATTGTGATGTCTAGCACTCGGTGCATCATGCCGCAGACATGTAGCATCATGTCCCACCCAGTCGCATTATCCTGACACCAGGGTGAACAGCCATAGCACTAACTTCTTAATAGAGACTGCCAAGCAAGGCTGCACCTAGTACCATTTTTATAAGTCTTTAGTATGAAATGACTGGGTTCGAACCTTAGACCTCCCACATCAGATGTAGATGCTCTAACCACTTAGGCCACTGGAGTGGTATGAAAATTATTAATTTTTGTTTTTATTTTTTTATTGCATTTTTTTGTGAGTACAAGATTGTAAAGTTTTGTTATATGTTTGTTCTATTAGGTCACAGTTTGGGAATCCTTTTTCAATTTATCTTAACCTATGATTTGATTGCTTTCAGAGGAAGAAATCCAGTTTTGTATGATCTACAATAAATTTGAAATGGGTATTAACCTAATTTGCCTATCTATCCATTTGTCATCTGCTCACTATCCTTCCTTGATTTGGTATGTATTTATCTGATTTTTTTTTTTCAGACAGTTTCACTTCTTGTTTTTGGGAACCAAATTTTTTTGCCAGAAGATTTGTGCCATGACCTATATTTTACACTTATCTTATTTTTGACATATGTTCAGTGTGTCATATTGTGCATACAGAGGCACTCCACCCAGATCATTGGGTGTGACTTGATGAGTATGTGTGCTGTGCAAAACAAGATGTGTGGAGAAACAAAAACTTTCATGAGCTGTACTGTGCATGCATAATGGGGTGGTGGTGAAGGCCTTATCTTTATTTGTAATCAGGTGGAAAACTTTGTATGTTATCTGCCTTTACAAAGAGTAATGCAGTACTTCATAACAAGTTTTTGAGACCCTTTGGATTTTGTGTTCCTTTTTATTAAGGAGTTCACTCTTTAGGAAGCAGATGCCTAGTCTTTTGTAATGATCATTAACTGTATCATTGTATCTTTTTTCTATAACTGTATCATTGTATATTTTCTGTAACTATAATTTTATTTTTTCTGTACTGTATTTGTAGTTTTTCTTTAACTGCATCTATGCATTTTTTAAACTCTTTTTTTTTCTTTAACTGTACCATTGTATTTTTCCTTTAACAGTAGAGTATCAACAGTATCATTCTTTTTTTAAAAACTATTTCATTATTTTTTAAATATATCAGTGGTTTTTCGTAAACTGTGTCATTTTTTTCTTTTAACTGTATGAATTTTTAAAAACTGTCATTGTGTTATTTCTTAATCAATGTCTTTGTTTTTCTTTAAATTATCATTTTATTTTTTCTTCACAGGTTGCCATTAAAATAATTGACAAGACCCAGTTAGATGATGAAAATCTACAGAAAATTTTCCGTGAAATAGAAGTAATGAAATTACTACGACATCCTCACATAATACGCCTTTACCAGGTAAGAAGTTTAATACAGTAACTGGTTATCATTCACTTCATTGAAAATATTACAGCTGGTGATCATGTGTACTTCACTGTGATATTGTTCACTTCACTGAGAATATTACACTGGTTATGATGTGCCCTACTCTGAGAATATAACAAATGGTTATGATGTGCTCTTGTCTGAGAATATTACAACTGGTTATCATGTGCCCTAGACTGAGAATATTACAACTGGTTTGCATGTGTCCTTTGTCTGAGAATATTACACTGGTTATGATGTGCCCTAGACTGAGAATATTACAACTGGTTTGCATGTGTCCTTTGTCTGAGAATATTACACTGGTTATGATGTGCCCTAGACTGAGAATATTACAACTGGTTAGCATGTGCCCTAGTCTGAGAATATTACAACTGGTTATCATGTGCCCTAGACTGAGAATATTACAACTGGTTATGATGTGCCCTACTCTGAGAATATTACAAATGGTTATGATGTGCCCTTGTCTGAGAATATTACAACTGGTTAGCATGTGTCCTTTGTCTGAGAATATTACACTGGATATGATGTGCCCTAGACTGAGAATATTACAACTGGTTATCATGTGCCCTAGACTGAGAATATCACAACTGGTTTGCATGTGTCCTTTGTCTGAGAATATTACACTGGTTATGATGTGCCCTAGACTGAGAATATTACAACTGGTTAGCATGTGTCCTTTGTCTGAGAATATTACACTGGTTATGATGTGCCCTAGACTGAGAATATTACAACTGGTTATGATGTGCCCTAGACTGAGAATATTACAACTGGTTAGCATGTGTCCTTTGTCTGAGAATATTACACTGGTTATGATGTGCCCTAGACTGAGAATATTACAACTGGTTATGATGTGCCCTAGTCTGAGAATATTACAACTGGTTAGCATGTGTCCTTTGTTTGAGAATATTACACTGGTTATGATGTGCCCTAGACTGAGAATATTACAACTGGTTATGATGTGCCCTAGTCTGAGAATATTACAACTGGTTAGCATGTGTCCTTTGTCTGAGAATATTACACTGGTTATGATGTGCCCTAGACTGAGAATATTACACTGGTTATGATGTGCCCTAGACTGAGAATATTACAGCTGGTTATGATGTGCCCTAGACTGAGAATATTACAACTGGTTATGATGTGCCCTAGACTGAGAATATTACAACTGGTTAGCATGTGTCCTTTGTCTGAGAATATTACACTGGTTATGATGTGCCCTAGACTGAGAATATTACAGCTGGTTATGATGTGCCCTAGACTGAGAATATTACAGCTGGTTATGATGTGCCCTAGACTGAGAATATTACAACTGGTTATGATGTGCCCTAGTCTGAGAATATTACAACTGGTTATGATGTGCCCTAGTCTGAGAATATTACAACTGGTTATGATGTGCCCTAGATTGAGAATATTACAACTGGTTAGCATGTGTCCTTTGTCTGAGAATATTACACTGGTTATGATGTGCCCTAGACTGAGAATATTACAACTGGTTATGATGTGCCCTAGTCTGAGAATATTACAACTGGTTATGATGTGCCCTAGTCTGAGAATATTACAACTGGTTATCATGTGCCCTTGTCTGAGACTTTTACAACTGGTTATCATGTGCCATTGTCTGAGAATATTACAACTGGTTATCATGTGCACTTCACTAAGAATATTACAACTGGTTATCATTTACACTTGTGATATCTGTGTTCAGAAGTTAAATAATTTTTTTTTATTAAACCAGGCATATGTTATGTTTCTCAAGGGCTAAGAATGAGACATGTCATGGGTGGGTGAATAAGGCTACCTGGGGGAAAAGAGACATGGCAGTACATCACAGTTAATGTCATGTTATAAATGTTAGCTGGTAAAATGTTTGACAACATTCCATTTTGAAAAGCTGGATTTTCACATAATTGATTGAACAACTCATAGGTTGGTGTGCTGTTACAATTAGAAGCTGCAAAATCTACTTTTGGGTTCATGTTACTTTGAAACAGGTAACAGGTGGTATCATTAAGATGACATAGTAATTCAGGAGCCATCAGTTTTTCAATTCTTGCAGAAATAATATATAAAGGATGTTCTAAACATCCAGGAAAACAGGTTAAAATGTCAGTTATATATCAATAAATATAATGGGTACATTATGGCATTTGTGATGTATAGCACTTTCCTCCAAGCTGATATGGCATGATGGTGTTTATTATGTATGGCACTTACCTCCAAGCTGATATGGCATGATGGTGTTTGTTATGCATGGCACTTACCTTCAAGCTGATATGGCATGATGGTGTTTATTATGTATGGCACTTTCCTCCAAGCTGATATGGCATGATGGTGTTTGTTATGCATGGCACTTTCCTCCAAGCTGATATGGCATGATGGTGTTTATTATGTATGGCACTTTCCTCCAAGCTGATATGGCATGATGGTGTTTATTATGTATAGCACTTTCCTCCAAGCTGATATGGCATGATGGTGTTTATTATGTATGGTACTTTCCTCCAAGCTGATATGGCATGATAGTGTTTATTATGTATGGCACTTTCCTCCAAGCTGATATGGTATGATGGTGTTTGTTATGCATGGCACTTTCCTCCAAGCTGATATGGCATGATGGTGTTTATTATTTATGGCACTTTCCTCCAAGCTGATATGGCATGATGGTGTTTGTTATGCATGGCACTTTCCTCCAAGCTGATATGGCATTATGGTATTTGTTATGCATGGCACTTTCCTCCAAGCTGATATGGCATGATGGTGTTTATTATGTATGGCACTTTCCTCCAAGCTGATATGGCATGATGGTGTTTATTATGTATGGAACATTCCTCCAAGCTGATATGGCATGATGGTGTTTATTATGTATGGAACATTCCTCCAAGCTGATATAGCATGATGGTATTTGTTATGCATGGCACTTTTTTCCAAGCTGATATGGCATGATGGTGTTTATTATGTATGGAACATTCCTCCAAGCTGATATGGCATGATGGTGTTTGTTATGCATGGCACTTTCCTCCAAGCTGATATGGCATGATGGTGTTTATTATGTATGGAACATTCCTCCAAGCTGATATGCCATGATGGTGTTTATTATGTATGGAACATTCCTCCAAGCTGATATGGCATGATGGTGTTTGTTATGCATGGCACTTTCCTCCAAGCTGATATGGCATGATGGTGTTTTATGTATAGCATTTTCCTCCAAGCTGATATGGCATGATGGTGTTTATTATGTATGGAACATTCATCCAAGCTGATATGGCATTGCGAATGTGCCATACTTTGATCTTGAAAGATCAATTGCCACTATAATTTTATACTGGGCCTTACTCCCCTCCCTGCAATTCCAAAATCACATGACTGATGACTGAGTACCAGTAATTAGGAAATCATTGTTTATTAAGAGTGCTTATTAACACAGTCAATTGGTGTGTCAAATTCCCAAAGCAGACTAGGACAGCACAGTATTTACAGTGAATGTATGATTTCTGAGAGTGCTATGTAATGAGAGCTCCAGCTTGACAGGTCCTCCACTTTCTTGTCCTGGACTGGGAGTTTTCAAACTTTAGTCCAGTCTTCTGAGTAATGAACTTGCTGTTTTATGGGAAAGTTGAATGCTGGACTTCCATTTTTAAAATCCTATTGAGAGCTCTGATCTCTACCATTTGTGTAGATTCTCTTTTTAACATGAATTAGACTTAATTGTCAATGATTCTTTAACAGATTCATATGAAACTTGTTTACCAATTAAAAATTCTGTAGACGTGAAGAAAGAAATGTGTTAAAACACAGCTTACTTGAATACTCTAACAAAATCATTCTGATTCATGTAATTTGTCGTTATATTGGAAATGTTAGGGAAATGGACAATATGTTCCAAATGCATATCTTTGTACAATAGAAAATTTAAAAGGAGTTGCTAAAAACACTCTTTTGAAAGCTGTCTTTATTCAGAATCCACTTGAACTTGTAGACCTTCAGCTTCAAGAAGTCCAGTAGCATTTGACAAGGAATACATATTTGTTGTCATAAGAAACTGGTCAAACCAGAGTTGTTTTTTTTCTAAGATAAGTTCTAAATCTAATGCTTCTCTATATTTAACATGACTAATCATAACATCTGAGCGTTACATGTATGTTAGGTATACCAGTAGGAGGTTGTTTTAAAGTACACAAGTTAAAATTGCAAATGAAACATAGATGCCATGCATGTAGAAATGCTTGTAGATAAATAAAACTTTCTTTGTAAATGGCTAGGTATTTACATAAATTAAAAGTAGGAAACCATGTGACAGATTTAATTAGTGCAGAAACTTATTAAACCTTACCTTTCTGTTATACTAAAAGGTCTCAGGTCCCATACACACATCATGGGTTCAGTGCAGTTTGCTGTTTTACTTTTGATGGTGAAAAAGTGCAAGAGTTTTTAAAACTGTAATTTTCTTTCATGTTTGTGAACTAGTGTCACTGATGGAATTTACATGTGGTTGAGATGATTTGACATTGACCTGTGTAAAATAACTCCATTATACTTTGTCTTCTTTTTCCAGTTTTTTACCTCTCTGAAATATTTGCAAATTTTGCTTTTTGTTTGAAGTCCATATAATATTTTATGAACATTTTAAACTTTTGTGACATAGGTTCCAGGTTTCTCTTATGACTTGACACTAAAGGGTCATTGACCTCAGGGCTGAAATTTCCAAGAGTCAAAATATTCAACCTGAGAGTCATGAAAATTACATGGAGAATAAAAACTTTTAAAACTCAGTTACATTTGTTTTTACATACAGAAAGCATCAACAAGTCTTGTTTACTACACAAGCAACACAATTGTAGCATAAAATATTAAGAGGAGATCAAAACTAAACATCACATATTATATTGAAATGTGATATTGGTAAACCACCATTGAAAATATTTGGCATTACCAATAATAGGTTAGCACCAGTGATGCTTGATAGAGCACAATGTAAATATCCCTTTTAATGAGGCAGTGCATTAAAATCAATTTGTTGATTTTTTTTTGCATCCATGCATCTCAGAAATTTCATGTGCATTTTGAAAAAGTGTCTTTAATTTGATTATAACTGCCATATTCATTTTCACTGTCATAGTAGTATAATGCTGCCATTGAAAACAAGTCCAAATATTCCCCTAAGTCATGCTATGTAATAATTAAATTTGGCATTCAAATTTGACACATGTCTAACAATCAATAACTGAATGATGTGCAACTATTGCTTTAGAAGTGATCAAATAGGATACTTATACCTGAAGTGCTAGCAATTAACAGAGACTCATTTGCAATCAGAAATTAACAGAATTATTGGAAATCATTTATTAAATAAATATTTTGAGGATAGTGTAAGATCCTCAAAACAAATACATAACATTTACTTCAGTCCTGTATTAATGACATCCATCTTTCATATTTAATTTCTGGTCATCATGTTCAGTCTGTTATAAATGACATTCATCTATCATTTTTAATTTCTGGTCTTCACCATTCAGTCATTTATAAATGACATCATTCATTTTTAATTTCTGGTCATCACATCTGATTGTCCATCTCACTTTATATTGAGGCCTTACATTCCAGGTTTGTCAGTTAGTGTCATGCAATCTTCTGGAACAAAAGATCAAAGTGGACATCTATGTCAGTTATCTGACAATCCTATGTGACTTGGAATAAGTATGTTGATACAGTTGATTACCCAGTCCTGCTGGGGAATAAGTATGGTGTTACAAATGATTACCCAGTCCTGCTGGGGAATAAATATTGTGATACAATTGATTACCCAGTGTTATTGGAGGTAAGTATGGTGATACAATTGACTACTTAGTCTTGCTGAGAAATAAGAATAATGATACAATTGGCATAAGCTCCAGTTTTTTGTTTTGTTGACATTTTAAGGAAATACTGCCATTTTCAGAGATGTACCATTTATATAATACTGTTTGTGAATAGTTGGATATTATTAAGCTGGATACTGATAGTGGCCATCTACATGAACAGGGAACTTTTCTCAAAAATGAACTGAGTAATGCTACAGTTTTCATCATTTTAAAGACAATTTTAAAATCTATCATCATGGATAGATTGTTCAAAAGAATGTAATAATGATTTGTTGTTGTTACTATGAAAGCATACCGATTTGTTCAAACATAAACATCACAGTTCATGGGAAATTCTGTGCCCTGTTATATCTTCATAATAAAAACAGCTCTAAAATATACTTGTATACACTGCTAAAGATTGGCAATATCAAGAACCTGTTTGATGCTGGTGGCACAGTCAAACTTCAGGATGTGTTTCTGGTGAATCAGCCATGCCATTATGCTGAATGTTGATTTGTTTAACTTGTGAGACATTCTGAAATATGAAAACTTCAGCCATTTGAGTCACACCATGGCTATCCAAATCTCCATGTTTCACAGTGACTCTTTTCACTTTTTCTTTCTCCATTAAAGCACTGAGGTGTGCTTTGCTATTACATAGGGATGATATCTTTATTTGCTTAGATTTCATCAGTTGTTTCAGCAATGAGAAATTGAAGCAATTTTCATGGACTCAAGAGTTTCTTCGTAATCTCTGGACAAACAGTTCCTCCCTTTTAAAATGAGATCACCCAGTAGTAATTAAGTTTTAGATTTCCCTATCATGAAAGAATATTATTTTGTCACTGCACTCATTTGACTTGAGAGCCCAACAGGGGATAGATTTATGTGACATATTGCAATTTTCCTGTCAAAGGTTGGACAGGCAGATAAAGAACAAATGTATTCACTTGACCTGGTTTCAATCACAACACTCCATCTCTTTTATCATAATAGCATGGAGTTGAGTGAAATTGAATCAGTCTTTGGCATAGCTTTTGTAGCTTGACATGATTGATCAGAATGGACTGATCAGATCACTTATCATGTCAGCTGCCAGAATCCTACCAACATGGGATGGGTTGTCTCCAATAAGTCATCTCTTAAAACATGCAGGAGGATGCATTTGACCTACTCCATGTCCCAGAGTCTACAGAGAAAGTCAGCATTATAGACTTTAGAGCAAAATATAGGGAAGATTTATATGGCAATCTAAGTATGTTAGCATTATTTTCTGATAGAACATGAGATGATTAAAATTGCATCTATTTTGACAAAAATAAATAGCAACAATGACAATCAGTATGTTTGATTACTGTATTGTCAACAATGACTTCAAAATATGAATGTAGTTTCTGGATTGAACAACTTAGAGGGACTTTGGCTGCTAATATAGAATTAGAAATTATAGCTCTCAGCATCATATTTACAACCACTACCTGTAAGTATTCATTAAATACTGGCTATAATTAGAAAAATTACCTGTTTTTGAATGGATTGAGTTAATTCAATACAGATTTTAAGTTCCAGAATAGATTCTACTTTGCTCAAAATTAAAATGTTTTCCATAATTTTGAATGTGTCGCAAATGTAATTATGCACTTTAGTCAAATTGTTTAAGTAACAAATATTTTGCATAATTAGAACTGTGATAGAGGTAAACAACAGTTTTATAAGAATGATATTACCCTTCAGTTAGGATTTTTCCTGCAGAAGTGTCATTTTAACCAGTGTTTTGAAAAGGAAGAAAGTTGCCAATGAAATACCCTTGACTCATTATACACACTTTTGATGTTGCAGGTCATGGAGACAGAAAGGATGCTTTATCTAGTCACAGAATATGCCAGTGGTGGAGAGATATTTGGTGAGTGTATTGCATTGGTACCAAAATTTTATATGCATCCAATTTCAGCAGTGACATATAGATTATGTCATGTAAGTTTATTGATCTGTCTGTCCATTTAAGCTGTGGAGTATGGTGATATGCACATTTGGTGTAAGCAGACAAGATCCTTTAAATTGTCATATGACTATGTATATGGATCAAGAGATTCTTCATATTGATTGTCATATGACTATGTATATGGATCAAGAGATTCTTCATATTGATTGTCATATGACTATGTATATGGATCAAGAAATACTTCATATTGATTGTCATATGACTATGTATATGGATCAAGAGATACTTCATATTGATTGTCATATGACTATTATATGGATCAAGAGATTCTTCATATTGATTGTCATATGACTATGTATATGGATCAAGAAATACTTCATATTGATTGTCATATGACTATGTATATGGATCAAGAGATTCTTCATATTGATTGTCATATGACTATGTATATGGATCAAGAGATACTTCATATTGATTGTCATATGACTATTATATGGATCAAGAGATTCTTCATATTGATTGTCATATGAATATGTATATGGATCAAGAGATACTTCATATTGATTGTCATATGACTATGTATATGGATCAAGAGATACTTCATATTGATTGTCATATGACTATTATATGGATCAAGAGATTCTTCATATTGATTGTCATATGACTATGTATATGGATCAAGAGATACTTCATATTGATTGTCATATGACTATTATATGGATCAAGAGATTCTTCATATTGATTGTCATATGACTATGTATATGGATCAAGAGATACTTCATATTGATTGTCATATGACTATTATATGGATCAAGAGATTCTTCATATTGATTGTCATATGACTATGTATATGGATCAAGAGATTCTTCATATTGATTGTCATATGACTATGTATATGGATCAAGAAATACTTCATATTGATTGTCATATGACTAAGTATATGGATCAAGAAATACTTCATATTGATTGTCATATGACTATGTATATGGATCAAGAGATACTTCATATTGATTGTCATATGACTATGTATATGGATCAAGAAATACTTCATATTGATTGTCATATGACTATTATATGGATCAAGAGATACTTCATATTGATTGTCATATGACTATGTATATGGATCAAGAGATTCTTCATATTGATTGTGATATGACTATTATATGGATCAAGAGATTCTTCATATTGATTGTCATATGACTATGTATATGGATCAATAGATACTTCATATTGATTGTCATATGACTATTATATGGATCAAGAGATTCTTCATATTGATTGTCATATGACTATTATATGGTTCAGATGAGGTCCTTCATACCATCATATAACTCTGTATGGATCAGGCAAGATTCTTCATATTGGTTGTCATATAATTGTGTATATGGATAAAAACAAGAATTAATGCTTGTTTATTGTCTTATATAAAAATATGTAGATAAGATGAGATCCTTCATGCTTATTGATTGTCTTGTTTCAAAATATATCATATGAGACCCTTCTTGAATGTTTGTTAATTGTCGTACAATTGTGGGTCAGATTTTCACTCTTCATTTGCATATACGAGAATGTGTTAAATAGTCTTTTTTTTAGTAATGTCTGAAGCGAAGAGTTGGTCAAAGTTTAATTTTAAGAAATCAAATAGTCGATTTATTGTGTTAGCACATTAAATATTAGTGAAGTATAAATATTATAATACTTTTATTATTAAAGATACAGCGTGGTTTCAGCAGGCTCATCGCTTTCTTTAGATTGATATTGGTCCTCAGTCATTGACCTACCTTTTAAAAGATACAATGTGGTTTCAGCAGGCTCATCGCTTTGCTTCAGATTGATATTGATCCTCAGTCAATGATGTACCTTTAAAAAGATACCATGTGGTTTCAGCAGGTTCATCACTTTGCTTTAGATTGATATTGGTCCTCAGTCAATGATGTACCTTTTAAAAGATACCATGTGGTTTCAGCAGGTTCATCACTTTGCTTTAGATTGATATTGGTCCTCAGTAAATGACCTGCCTTTAAAAGATGCCATGTGGTTTCAGCAGGCTCATCACATTGCTGTAGGTTGATATTGGTCCTCAGTCATTGACCTACTTTGTTTACATTATTGACTAAATTTCATTGGGTTGTTTGGACAGATTGAGTGATACCCAAAACCATATATGATTGTTATTTTTTTTTGACAGATTGAGGTAAACTGAAAACTTCACATAATTGCAGTAATTTGCTTTTGTTTTATGTCATATAAGCTCATGACCAGAGTATATGTTTACATCCTTGATTGGTTGCTTATAGCTGCATTTGATTCATCAGATCATCATCACATTTTGACAGTGGCAGTAACATAAAAACTACAAACAAGGCATAGTATATTATCTAACTGGCACTCATCAATTAGTATGTTGTCAAACTGGCATCACCTTTCAATTAGTATATTGTCAAACTGGCATCAGTAATCAATTAATATGTTAGCAAACTGGCATTGGCCATTCATTAGCATGTTGGCAAACTGGCATCATGCATCATTTAGTATGTTTTGCAAACTGGCATCAGCCATCAATTTGGAAGCATGATGGCATCTGTTATCAATTAGTATATTAACAAACTGGCATGATCCATCAATTAATAGGCATGCTGACATTAATCAGTATGTTAACAAACTGGCATCAGCCATCAATTAGTATGTTAACAAACAAGTCACCCATCAATTATTATGTTTGCAAACTGGCATCAGACATCAATTAGTGTGATAGCAAACTAGAGTCAACCATCAATTAATATGTTCGCAAACTGGCATCAGTCATTAATTAGTAAGCATGCTGGCATTTGTCACCAATTAATATATTAACAAACTGGCATCAGTTGTCAATTAATCAGCCATCAATTAGTATGTTAACTGGCATCAACCATCAGTTAATATGTTAGCAAGCTGGCATCACTCATTAGTTAGTATGTTAGCAAAATGACATCACCCATTAAATAATGTTAGGAAACTGGCATTGAATTCTAAACTAAGATTCTGAACTATCCGGAACTGGAAATTTTTGTGGGCATGTGCATTGGAACTAAGGGAGGTAATTTTAAGTGCTACGATCAGTAATTCCGTTGACACTGTGAAATGCCCTGTAGAAATTCAACTTTATTATTTTTATTATCCTAATCGGTTGTTCCTGCCTTGTCTGACTCCGATTAATCAGAAGTTCATACTATCCGATTTCCAGATCAAAAGTCAGTTATGCCATACCAATAACTAAACATGTTAACAATGGCCCTGACTTCAACAGTTAATAGTCACTCCAGGGCTGCCAGTGTGAGGCAGAAATGACATTATTTAGACCAGACATTTATATTGTTATTTCTTGTAGTACCTATTTCTTAATCAGTACTTAGTGTTGCTGTCAACAAAAGGTATGGACCTAGTTAATGCCATCAGGATCTCAGGTTCATTCAAGTCACAAGAAAAATGACACATGAACCATGGACAGGCACAAAGTTAGGATGGTCTAGCTTTTAATATCAGCGTTGATTGTAAATATTTTGCATGAGAAAGGAGGAAAGTGTCTTCCCATGTATCATTCTATAGTACATTTATGACAAGTAAATTGTAAGCAACCATTCCAGCCTCTGTGATGATGAATAAATGCAAACCACAAATGAGCTATGAGCTATAATCATTATATCATTTTATCACAGGGGTAATTATCAGTGGGCAAGTATCTGAGTATCTGGGTACCCTAAGGCATCTTAAGCCCCCAGTCCTTCAAAATATTTCCTTGGACTGTTAATCAGTATAATGTACAATCATAAACACATAAACTGAGTTTGGATCCATGTGGAAATTATGGTGACTGTTTGAAATGTATACAGTTTTGGGTCCACACACTTTTTCAGCATGCGAGCTACTTATAAAATGACTTAGGCCAATATCATCTACCTACCACAGAAATACAAAATATATAGGCTGACATCTATTTTTTTTTAATGCTATGAGATCTACTCTACTGATCGACCTGTCGATCACCTTCAATGTATTGTGTTTCGAGGCAGTTACATTTTTTGCAGTGTGTATCTGTTAAGTTTATTATCTATATTGAACACATTTTGCATGTGAAAATATGTGTGGTGGTGTAACTAGTTTCAACAGCAGTAATTTTGCTTTCACACAGCATGTAAGTGATGTAAAGTGTGTTGTCTTGTAATAATTAATGTATATTGACTACAGTGCCTGAGACATTAATTTGTGATATTCTGTTTTTTTTTTTTTTAAATTGCATGTACTTTATCTTTACACCAGTTCTGTCTTAGGTCCATACATGTAGTATGAAAACGAAGGGCAAGTAGTACCCTTGATGCTACACCACTGCTGTTGTAGGTACTGTATATACAAGCTCATAAATTGAGTCAGTTTGAAGAAGCAAAGAACCTGATCTGCCATAGGATAATGTGCCTGCAGATGAGGGTTAACGTTGTTCCAATGATTACTCCTAACAAACTGCTCAGACCCAGATCTTCAAGTGCATTATTTGACAACATATCTGGGTCAGTGCAGTTTGTAGTTGGACATATTTTATAAGCAAGTATATGTTAGATTCCAAGCTTATGTTATGAAAACAAAAGCCAATGATGCTGTTGGCAGTTAGGAATGAGGAATATAAAATCACAGTTAAGGAATTTCAATAATCGAGATTCCATCCCTAAATATTTCCTACCTGCCTATATGTTTCAAATATAATCAAATATAAAGTAATTTTGCAAAGCATTGGATAGTTTGGTAAATGTTTGGAATTCATGTAGGAAGATACATCAAGGAAAAGGACTTGTGAAAATTTAACTACATTTTTTTTCCAAATGCATTATAATTTTTTGTACACAATATTGATAACTTAGTAAATGTATCAGTCTTCAAAGTTAATTTGATAGCATTAGGATTTCTAATGGGCATGTTGGGAATGTACATTTTCCTATGTTGGCAAAAAAACAGGACATAAAAAACAACCTTGTTGCACAAAAAAATATTTT
Organism: Potamilus streckersoni; assembly: GCA_016746295.1. NCBI lineage: Eukaryota > Metazoa > Mollusca > Bivalvia > Unionida > Unionidae > Potamilus > Potamilus streckersoni. Next base: position 129,193 of record JAEAOA010000951.1, on the reverse strand, counting down.
CCATTGGCAGATTAACTCAATGAGTGTTGAAGAAATGACTGTACTGGGTAGTCTGTATTCTCTGATTTATACATATGAATCAACCAGGCCTGCACCCAGTGTGAAACAGACATTTATAGCCCCCCCCCCATTTGTTGATATGAAAGCTCATAAGAAATTGATGCAATTTGTGACCAAATAGAATGATTTTCGCATGAATAAACAAAGGTCTTTTTTAATTTTAGCACACTTGTCTGATTTGTTTTTCTTCTCTGAATTGGTGCCCTTCTGAAACAACTCACTGTGCAAGAGCATTGTATTAATTTATTTTTCCTTCTTTTGTATATATTTGCAATTAAGTCTGTTTTACTCCTTTTGATGTGGAATTGTGAGAATAATTAAATGATGAGATATTGGCACACCCCAGTATTACTTTGGAAGATTTCATACATTTTTCCATGTACCATTTATCTTTAAATAAAATTTATCATTGTCATACATATTTTGACAAGAATAAAATAATTTACAACAATACAGTTCCTTTGCAGTTTGTGCTTTCTTATCTACTGAATTAAAACCTTTTATTAATCAATGACTGCACAATAATTGACTCGACTTTATTTTTCTTGCAGATGTACAGATTTATAAGACATTTCAACTTAAAATTATGTAGTTGCTTATACTATAGTGCTTTATGGTCAAGCACTCTTTCTTCATCACTAAATAGACTATTCTCTTCTAAAAATTGAAGTCTTATTTAGGATTTAATAAAAAAAACCTTGCAAAAACAACTCAAAGTTTTAATACACCAGTTTTTGTCAGGATTTCCAATACAGTAGTCCCCCTCTTGAACGGCCCCCCTCACCAGCGGCCACCCTCTCCTTACAGCCAGAATCTGAAGGCACCGACGAATTTGTGTTCAAAATTACCCCTCACGAAAGGCCACCCAGCTAATGCCACTAGCGACCAGCATATTTTTGCAAAAACATAAAATTTACCCCTCACCAGCGGCCACATTTTATTTGGTAATATGTATCTAGAACAATTTTTTTTCCTAATTGTGTTAAGTAATCTGATTTCTGTTTCCCCATGTCAGATTTTCGTTCTTCAAAAAAGTGTTCTACAGGTACCATTAAGGTTAATATTATATCCTTTACACCTCACCAGAAGCCACATTTATTCCTTAAAGCCAAGAAAGACTCATATTTTATTCCTTACGTAAAGGTAATTGGTATATCCTTACTGCCTGTTATCCTAAGATGTCTGGTTTATTTACTGATAATTGTTAAGATTACACTTAGTAATAGTAATAACATTGGAGAAGTGGCAATATTGAAGGACAAGACCAAAGTCTGGGATGAAAATGGTTTGATAGCCTTTGCTTCCCTTTGCAAGATGTTGAACTTACATAATTAATGGCTATTACTCAACAATTGTAAAGTTTAACGGCCTCATGTGCTATTGTTCAGATCAAATCAGTGTACTTATCCAAGCCGTTTTTTGCACTTAGAGTAAAAAAAAAAATATATATATAAAACCAATAGGGTACCAGACTGCGACTAATGAATCATGTGACAATCGCTGCCTTTAAAAATATACGGCATCTGTTTAAATGCAGAAAACAATTGTTTTATCAGTCTTGTAGTTGCAACATTGATGATTGTAACTGGACATAATGTCAAGATCACATGGTCAGCATTGGCTAAAAAAAGAAACAGGCTACTAGACAAAGAACGAAAAATCACGTGACAACACAACTTGTCGCTTCTTTACGAAGAAAGAATTTTGTCTGTTCAACAAATGTGTCGTCTGCATAATTAAATCACATACTGTTAACAACATCGGAATAACTCATTACCAAACATTAACATATCATCATGTAAACGAAGATTTTTTTCTGAAAACGTCCATTATTATAGTCTACGATATCGGGAGAGGTGGGGAGGGGGACTGGTCAAACGAATTTGGATAGAAAAGACTCGAATAAAACAATTTTATGTTGAAAAGACTCGAATAAATAACATCGTAACCGATAAGTTATTTAGCAGCAGTGGGAAAATGGAGCAAATGGAAAGAGAATTGCGTATGTACCAAGATTCAAATGACATTTTTGAATGGTTCTGCAATGTGCATGACAACACCCGCTCGCATATCACGCTTACGCCTAGAATAAGAACTATTAATTCATATTCAGTTGAAGTAAGTCAACTATTATAGCACAAGAACCATTCAATATTTAATGTTGCTTTTAAACGAAGATATTAAATGCTTTGAAAAATGAAGCTTTCTTACTACATACATATACTTCTCACAAAAAATTTAATCCCCCTCTGGAAAGGCCATCCTTCTTATAAGGCCCATGCAGAAGGGGTGGCCGTATAAGAGGGGGACTACTGTATAATCTTTGTTCTTAAAAATGGAAGTAATTTGCACATATTTATGCATTCCAGAATTAGACCAATAGATCACTAAACAGTTATGTAAATAGGTAATAATAATACTGATTGAGAAAACTAATAGATCTGTTAAGCCTCCTCAGGACTATAGTAATAGTCTGGTTGGTAACCTGAAGTGTAACTGGTTTTTAAAATACATGTAATAATATGTCATTAAGAATCTTGTAAAGATTTGCTGATAAGGGGATACAAATCTTTTTGATAATTCTATTCTGATGCAGTCTGATCTGTTAATTATTATTAAGAATTACCATCTTTATGATAACCTTATTACAATCTAATTTTTAATAATGTTGAAAGTACCAATCTTTTTCACAACCTTATCCCAATACATTTTGTTTTTCAGTGATGCAAGTTAACAGATCTTTTTCATAATCTTATCCAGATAAAGTCTGAATTTTGTATCAGTAATGCAAGTTACAAATCTGAGTTTATTATCAATGACACAAGTTAAAAGTCTTTGATAACCTTATCTTGATACAAGTCCCAGTTGATTATCAATGATGCAAGTTAAAAGTCTTTGATAACCTTATCTTGATACAAGTCCCAGTTGATTATCAATGAATGCAAGTAGCCAATCTTTGATAACCCCTATATTGATAGAATACAGTGATGTTTATCAGTTATTTTATTAGTAGGCCTTGCTAGCACTAATAAGATTTAATCTGTTTTTATGCAGTTTTACATCTCAAATGGTAATGATTTTTTAAAGGGTATTTTGGTTTCTGGAATCTTTTCTTCAGTATAAGACATAGATTATATTAACCAACTTTTCAACAGCATGCAGAATTGTATGGTTACATTATAAAATAAGGAAGTTGATATCAAAATACAGTTGTTGAAGTTGTCAATATAAGAAAGAAATATTGACTTGTTATATATTGTCTCAATATTTTCCACTGTCTTTGCTGAATTTTAGGTTTGTTGAATTATTTTTTTAGTGATGCATGCAGAACTATGAACAGTTTTGCATAATTTCAGTCCGCATATGTGTTGACTTTCATATACATAAGTAGAGGATGATGTACCAATTAACCTGAGACCAAACTTAAGAACAAGAATGTAAATTATGTTGTTTAACAGACTTGGTGATACAATGTCAGACATTTTGTTTATAGTTTTTCTTAAATTCATGAGAAAAAATATGTGATAAACTTAAAACAAAAAAGAACATAAATATTCTGACATTGTTTAGAAAAGAATACATGTGTATGTAACAGTTTGAGTGTATACATAACATATATTATACTCAGGGATTTTCACCAACCACAATACATGGATAGATCCATGTTCTCTTCATATTTTTTTGATTTTTATTATTATTAAATTTTTTTTACTTATTTTACATATTATTCTGTCATCAGACAACCTGAACTTGGCTAAAGCCCCAACAAATACATGTGTTTCCAGTTTAGTTCACTACCAGTAAATGCTTACAAAACCTGTATACATGTCAATAAACATACATGTGGCTTCCAGAGATGTTGGAACTCCCATTCCAGTTAAATGATAAATTTCAACATCTCTATTCAAGATGGCTGTTTAGGAGTTTTTTTTTTAGTGAATTCTTTTCTTAATTTATTTTCACATCTAAAGTGCTGCCATTTGGAAAAGGGAAATGTTGTAGCTGTAACAGTTAACCAAAAACCACTTGAGATTGACAGACATGGTGTGGTCATTTGTATTTACATGTGGAAGTCGAGTCGACCATTTCAACAATTTTTATAAAATTCTGTATGCATTATTAACTCTGCTGGCTTTAAACTGGTCATTCTTTATGATCTGCAAATTAACAAGACCCAATCTAAACAGCTTAGTGGACAAAAAATACATTTTTTTAATGAACTTGTAATAAACTGGTTTATGGTAAACACTTTTTGACAACTTTAAAGCAGAAAAAGAATTTAAAACAATGACAGGTAAATGAAGCTATGAATTTTAAAAAGTCAGCATTTTGAAAGATACCTTATATCAGATTGGAGAAAGAGAAGATAGTTGAGTCAAGGAATTCAATCAGATAGGGAAGAAATAGTGATTGTTTACTCCTCAATATGTAATTTTTTTTCTATGCACCCTAAAAATACAGTGTGCTTCCTTGTGCATACCCTATGACCCTGACATTTTTTAAAGTATGTTTATGTAGGATGCAAAGTTCTAGGGCTTTTCCATTACCAAAGCCCAAAAGGAAAAACTAGCATCTTCACCCATGAGATGAAATATAGCTGTTATTCACTTGTAGCAGGCAAAGTTTCTTTTTATTTTATGCTGAAATGTATTGGTTAGCATTATGTATAACAGATTGAAATAGCATATTTGTATTTTAATCCTGCATGATGTCAGTGGTTTACCATTTGTTCTGCCATATTTGCACTGAAATATAAACAATAACATAGTTCTTCCAAATTTTAAGTAAAATAGCAGCACATTAATAAAAAATTGCATCTTATATTTTAAACTCAGTTCTTTTTCCGTGGGTAGCAGCCATATTTATTGCTTGACTGTGAAAGTGTCTGATAATAACTTAAGATTTCTTGGTACTAATGTTATTAGTTTCTATTGATGGTCAGTAAAAAAAATACAGATATTATTTATTTTACTCTAGTAAATTATAGAGAAAATAAGTTATTAACTACCTAACTTAAATAAAATGTGTTTATTTTGAAACAGAATTGATAATTTTTTAGATTTTCTTAGAGTAACCATGTTGTTATGACTTAGGAATATTGTGTAATAAATAGATTATGTACAAAGAGAAGCAATGAATAACTTATTTTAAAGGGCCTTATTCATTACTGAATCCACAGTGTACAATAGCAACAGGTAGTAGTAGTCTCGTACTTTAAGAGAAAAGTCTATGAAAAATTTAGACCCTGATTTGATAGATACTAACTATATACATTACAGAAAATGTACATTAAGATATTAAATTCTGAAAAATGTGTGCATTTGAAAATGTTTAGTCCAGACTTTGCAAAAACAATGCTCATTTTCTATTTGCTAAGCACAACCATTGTAAAAGTAAAATGTATGAATACTATGAAAGCATCAGAAGATTACTGAATGATTTGTTATGTTATATCCACTGCTGTGATGTTATATTTCCTAGTAATTTATTTGTGCCTTAATGAGGGCTCAAGTTTTGGACTTTTTTTTTTTAGTTGAGTTAAAGAAAATGTATGCAGTGACTGCAGGAACTATTATTTGAAAAATTTTAATGTATGCAGTGACTGCAGGAACTATTATTTGAAAAATTTTAATGTATGCAGTGACTGCAGGAACTATTACTTGAAAAATTTTAATGTATGCAGTGATTGCAGGAACTATTATTTGAAAAATTTGAATGTATGCAGTGACTGCAGGAACTATTACTTGAAAATTTTAATGTATGCAGTGATTGCAGGAACTATTATTTGAAAAATTGTAATGTATGCTTTATGTGAGTTGTACGAGATCAGTTCTATGTTTGTCTTAGCATTGGAAATATCTTCTAACATGTAAATAGTTTGTTCAGTGTGATCAGGAGCAGAGCCGTTTTAAGAAGTTTGGATTTCCATGTGCATTCGTGTCATATTTTAAAATTTATTAATATAGTACTAAACTGCTAACACAATGGACACCAAAGTTTAGTTTTTGGGATGCTGGGGGCCCTAGGCACATGCCTTGTGTGCCTATGCCATTGATTTGGAGTTTCCATTGCCAGATGCCAGTACTTATAGCCTCTGTAGAAAGAATGATATAATGTACTGAATTCTAACTTTCTAATGGTGGCTTTCAATGGTAGTGCTTTCAAGCATTTTCAAGCATTCATTATTTCATAGAAATGTAGTTGTTTTCTATACTTTTTGGAGATCACATGTATGTAACAGAAGTCTCCTGGTAATAAATAAAAGCAACATGGACTTTGTTTCCTGGAAATGTGTTTTAACCTGAAGGCAGCAAGTCAGAACTGTACCTACAATTTCCTTGAAAGTTCAGGTTATCAAAGAGTACTTTTTCTTTGCCTGAGGGTTGTAGTGTCACTATAATTCTTTCATAATATCAAGTCAAAGTGGCAAAACTGATGACTGTTTACCTGGATGAAATAATGTACATTCTGTTTTATCACAGAAGATTAAGGTTTACACTTTGTTTAAAATCTTTAGTTGGCTGAGCAACAAAGACCCTAATCTGGCAGCACAGTGCATGATGGCAGATCTTGGTCTACTCTCATATGAATTGAGATGGCTTTATATATAAACAAATACATTAACTCCTTTCTGCTTTATTTATCAAATAACTTGAAATGCAGTATTTCAAAAGGTAAATACTCGTTTCACTGTTGCAGTTTTAAATAATCTATATTCCATTATGAGGTGATTATGTAAAAAATGTTCTATGCACAGGTATTTTATCTTTTGAAACAGATAGCTCTTTTCAAGTCTTTATTTTAGATAAATACATAAAATTCAGTTTGTTTACATGGCTTTTACTGTTGACCTTGTGCAACAGCATCAGAGCATGTCACCAAACTATTTGTCCCTTGCTGGTGTGATTATGCCAGATTGTTACATGATACAGTGTTTTGATGACACATTCCTGCCTGTAAGAGGTTTCAATTGCACAAGATAAATATCTTTTTCTCCTTTGCATAGAAGGAAACAAAGCTGGTTCATGTTAGTAGCAGCAGGGATTGATTTTGTCAGAATTATAGAATACAAATGGAATGATGTCTGCATAATTTGAGTGTGCAGAATTTAATAAACTGAAATGTTCTTTATGAAATCTTTTCCAATAAATTAATAGCAAGCATTCAAACACATGTACAGTCCACCAGTTTTAATATTGGTCTTTGGTAGCTATATGCAAAATCTTGACCCTTGGTTATTTCAAGCTGAAATGTACATATTTCTTACATATGGTTATGAACATTCATCTTTGGAATAAATTCACTTTTTCATTGTTTCAGGTACTTGCATAGCTTTTCTGTGACATTTTGCATAGCCCCCCCCCCCGCCCAAACATTTTTTGCATGAAATATCATAATGATGAGTAAACAACAATTGCCATTGCAGAATTTAATTATGACTAGACAGTTTTGGTCAATCAATTTTCATATCTTTAAAAATAAAATCAATGACCCCCCCACATAAAAATAACTTAGTTTGAATACTTGTCCAGTTCTACAATGGATGTCAGTCATATAGAAAATATTCTTGACAAATTACTGATTCACTTTTTCATATTTGCATAGGTTTGCCACTAATTCTTTTATTAAAGTAAATCTGCATTTCCATGGTGTCAGGTGTACTTGTTGCAACATTATAGTTTGGATGTCAAAAAGTTTAAATATTTTCTTATAAACTTTGACCAATTTTGAGCAATTTTGAGCAATTTTGTACAATTCATGAAGTAGCATTAAATTCTGGAGAGAGAGAGAGAGAGAGAGAGAGAGAGAGAGAGAGAGAGAGAGAGAGAGAGAGAGAGAGAGAGAGAGAGAGAGAGAGAGAGAGAGAGAGAGAGTTGAGTTCTCCAAAAATATTTGTGAGTATATGGATTTTGTTATAAAAAAAATTGATATAAGTTCTCTATAATGGCAGTATATTCAGATTATCCCAACAAATGACCTTTGTTTTCTTTTCTTCACAATAGTTAAAATTTTAACTCCTTATACTAAGCATTATCATTTTAAATTAAATACTAATGTCTCCAGATATCAGCCATCATTTGTAAATATAAAGATTAGTCTAACTTCAAAAATGCATTACACACCAAAAATTGTACCAGGATTTTGTAATGCATCTGATTTCTTGGCATAAATGTCTTTTTTGATAAATGAAATTTTCAAGTGTTTTTTTTAAACACACTTTATGTTGTATTGTTTACATTGTTTACTTGCTGGGAAGAGGTAATATTCTTGCTGGTATGGGTAACATTTATCAGAAATGTAATTAATTTAGTTAATTCAGGGCTTTTATGCAAATATTCTCAGAAATTGTAGCATTATATTTGTATAATAATCTTCAAAGTGTTTAAAAAGTAGTCATAGGTCAGTCTAGATATTCATTTATATAGTTTTACTGCATTTTGAAAAAAAAATGTACAAAGACTCAATACAGACAGTTGACCTTTCAACCATGAATACATTCAGATCTAATGATGTTGGCATGTTACATATAAACTTGGAGAAAGTACCAAGGATAAGGAGGTTGCCATTTTGAGAAAATCGTAAGATTGATTGCCATTGTGATCTTGTGTTGCCCTTTCTGTTGCTAATGTTGGAATTGAAGCAATATTTTTTATTGTTTTTGCTCAGTTATTCATTTACCTGTTGGAATTTTCTATTATCTAATGTGCATAGTGCTTTTTGCATTAACATTTTTGTCCTAGAAAAATTTCACATAATGAACAGTTGAATTTTCTGCATATGGTTACAGTTTTATAACAATAGACAAGTAATATTGTAGTTTGAAAGATTTTTAATACAGCAAAGTCTGTCTGGAGAAAACACCTGTTCAGTCATGAAAATATTCACTAATGGTCTAAGCACTCACCATTACAAATCACTGCTGCATTCTCACCTAGTCTGGGGATTTGCCTATGTAGGTAGGTGAGAAAGCTTTGCAGTAGTTTCTCATGGGTCAGTGGTTCTTTCTGGGATTTTATGGGTTCTTCCTTTGCCATTTATACTGGCTGCCATATATAGCCTATCTTGTGCTAAAAAAATAGCATTAAACTCTAACAACACAGTCAGTCAATAGAGGTCGTCACATTACATATTTGTAAATAATCTGTCGGTTGCTCATCATTCAGGTCAAATGTAAGAGAAGTGAAAGCCTCCAAGGTTACACAATAGGCTTTTCTCACACTGATTGACCGACTGTACAGTGAGGAGGCCAAATGTAGATAGGTTAACATGTATCTTGATGGATAATTTGATTGGTCATCAGGTTAACTGAGCACATGAATTATTTTGACCAATCAAAAATACACTTTGAATCCCCTTCAAGTCATAATACTAAAATGCAGTATAGAAAATGTGTGTATACATGGGTGGTTTTGTTTTCTTGTTAGGTTGTTTTATTACCTTAATTTGATTGGTCATCAGGTTAACTGAGCACATGAATTATTTTGACCAATCAAAAATACACATTGAATCCCCTTTGAGTCATAATACTAAAATGCAGTATAGAAAATGTGTGTATACATGGGTGGTTTTGTTTTCTTGTTAGGTTGTTTTATTACCTTGCCTTGTTTTCTTTTAAAACTAAATGTTTGAAATATTGGAATCCTGCATCATGTTTCATTGGTGCTATTTTTTTTAACATTTTCAAAATTGAGAATTTGCTTGTAACTGGTGTCAAGTTAGCAAACCACCACCCTAGTCATTAAATTTTGGAATGGCCTTAATCCTATTCATATCTTTGCTAAAAAAAAATTGATTTTGATATAAAATATTTCAAATTGGAATGTTTAATTTTTTTTTCTAATGCTTGATGAAGAGGTGAAACAATAAATATTTATTTTACCTTTATTAGGCTTGAGACTCAAAAAGCTTCTTGCCATTTATTTGTCTTTTTGTCATGCTGACTTAACACAAAACCTATCATATGCAAAGTGATATGACATAAATGAATGAAGATAAACAATTTACAAAATGTTATGAATAGATTAAAAGCTGATGCCATTATTATTTCTTTCTTTCTTAAGAGTATGTATGATATGGTCAATTTTCATGAATCTGATTTAATTTAAATTTACTGGTTTATCCTTGATATCCTTATGAAATGTTTTATCTGTTTAACTGAGAGTAAATGTTAACCTGACTTAAAGAGAGTTAAACATTCCTTTCAATTGGGCAACATTGTATACATTGTGTATTGATTATTTGTATTAATAGTATTTTTAATTTAAATATTAGATGTTGATCAAAAATGTACTTGTTTTATTCTTACATGACAAATATAAATTTGTAATATAAATTTAACAGGCACAAATACCGAACAAAAACTTTTTTTTATATTTAAAATTCACTGAAACCCTACTATAAATTCTGATAATAAGTATGCGAAACTTTGCAAGAACAGAAAGATTATATTTATTTTGTCCTCTTCTAGCAAAATGTCTTGTTGAAATTTGTTATTGATATTAGTTTTTCATGATTGATTGACAGCGATGTTCTGCAACTGTGACCCTATTTTCATCATCAAAATCCTAATTTCATTAATATATCCCTGTTTGTAGTTTTTCAGAGCCCTTCCTTAGTGAATAATCTGATAGAATCTTGCAGTAAGGTGACAAAGTGTAAGAAATATTGTTGAGAATATTGTCTACTGAATATGTTGCTAATGCAACTAGAGTTTTCATGACAGCTTGTGAGTGGAGCAATAGTAGCCAGGTGGGTGGAGCTTATCTGAACATCCATAGGAATATCTGGTATGCTAAATTGATTGACAGTCACCTTGTTTGATGGATCAATGCCTAAAGCTTTTTTTCCAATTAGAAACCTCCTGTTAAGCTTACCAAAGATGGTTATTTGGGTTCACCCAGGTCAGGAAGAAAAAAAAAGTCTGACTAACCTCTGTTAAAATAGTTTGGATATTTTCTGAGATGTTGGGGAAAATTTAAATTGTAGTCAAAAGTTCATGAAAAGTCTAGGAAATGTACATAATCTGGGAAGTTTCAAAATGGAAAAGAATGAGAAAATATATGTCAGATTGATTCAGTGAAAAATGTTTTGAAATGCTCCTGTAGACCGCTGGTTACCTGCAGTTAATTTATTTAGAAACAGAGAAACATAGTTCATTATGCATTTAAAGTGAGTTTTTGTGTTTCCTGCAAGTTTTGGTCCTATATCCTCCAAATTTTGATCCTGTGCTTACCAATAGACACAATTTAGTTTTTTTTCTTCAGAAAAAACAATTAATAGAAATATGTCCAGAACTTTTCATTAGTTGATGACCAGCTATATTTCTGGTGGTGGCTATAGCAATGGTCAGTTACAAAAAGTGATAAAGACTATCTGTAAGATGGCAACAACTATCTATTTTAAAAGAATGTATTACATGCTGAAAACATTGCAGATTTGTGGTAGTCAGGTGGGTGGTACCATTAAGTGTTTGTGTAACCCCTTTTTTAGGGTTGAAGTTACTCTAAGACAAGATGATTGAATTTATTTTGAGGTTGAGATAATAACAAAGAGACTACATTTATGATTTGTTAGTTTGGAAAGAAAAGTAATTAAGAAAAGCAGATATTTTTTATATTGAATGCTGTTAGATAATAAGGGTACATATAAGTTAAATGAAATGAAGCTTTGGAATGGAAAATTCCTTGGTGCAGTTCATTTCTGGTGAACTAGATATACAAACCTTACTATTTTTATGAGTTATATGAGCATATGATAACACTGTTATTGTAGTAATGTAAGTGTTGAAAGAAAGTATGGTAGTACTGTTCACACTACAAAGGGGCAAAACTGTTGAAGCAATTAAGATATTAAAAGCCATATTAACTAATGTTTTCCTTTGTCCCTCTAAAATGTTGTATCTACCAAATGTGGAGGGGGACACTGTTTCTCCCTGCCTGTGGGATCCTGTGTGTTACACTATGCTTGATGATGCAGTCTGAAAGAGTATGAAATGATTAGTTTGGAGATTCAATAATTACTGGCAGGTTGTTTTTGACTGTATTGTGTTTTTTTTTTTTACAATTTTTTTTACAAGTTTTGTGGTACTACTATTGGTTTAGCTTTTAAAAGTACAGTAGATTCCTGCATATTTTAGAGGCAGTTTGCATAGATAGTTGTGCTTTATGAAAAGAACTGCATGATGAGAAAACTTTTTGAAGTCAGTGAGCTTGAATTGTTTGCAATATTCTGTACTTGTAATGGATCCTGTTACAAAGATGGCAAAGCCCTACAGTAATCACACATTTGATCCATGGATTCTGTGCTTCATCCTTCAATCAACAGATTTGTTTCTTAAAGATTAATTAGAATTATTTGATATTTATCAAATTATCACAGTACATGTGATAAGTTTAATTAGAATTATTTGATTTAATCAGATTATCAAAGTACATGTGATAAGATTAATTAGAATTATTTAATTTTAATCAGATTATCATAGTACATGTGTATTGCTCTTATTGATAAGAGCCATAAGACTTTGAAAAATTGATATAAAAAAACTACCAAGGAGAACAATTCTCATGCTATCTATTTTAGAATCAACACTGATATTTCAAGCAAATGTTTGCAAATAGTGACTTTATTTTTAAGTTGGTATCCATTCTATGACTGATACATTAGACCCACTTGGAATTGCACCTCCTGACATTGATTTATACAGCATAACTTGATCATGCTTTGTTGGATTTCAGCCAAATATGGTATGTGACTTTCTTTTGGTGAGGTCTTACACAATTTTCAGTATTCCATAACAATATTACAGGAGCAATGCTTTTGATTGCCTGGTCTCCTGACTTTATTCTGCAGCAGACCTTGAGGAAGGATTGTTGGATTTAAATCAGATTTGGCTTTATACTTAGGAAATTGAAAGAATTTGATTTGCAATAACATCATCATTTGGAGGATTTTTGTTTGGCCTCTACAAGCACATTATCAAAATTTTAGATTCCCAACACAAGAGTCTGTCTTTTAAGCAGCACAAGTGAGGTCCTTTACAATACAATGTTTGTGGTTTTTGTGGTTTACATCTGCTTAGTTTGCATCTTTGGTTAATTATGAAAACTTTTTGTGTTATGATTAGAATGCAGTTTGTAAATGCAGTCCCATGTTTTGACAGTTGAAATATATATTCTTATTTAGATTTATTATGAACATAGGTATGCATTTAGACAGATAGTGAGGATTTCAGACTAATTTCAGCATCAGTTTGTAATATGACAAAATCATTAGCATTATAATTTATATAATATGTATATTGAATTCACACTTGCACATTTTAAACCATAGTAAATCAGTTTTTTCATATACCCATCTTGTTTTTTTAAGAAAAAGGTTAAATACAGGGTAGAATGAGTTTTGCTTTTGTTGAAAGCAGGCCCCAGTTGATAAAAATAATAATAATAATAATAATAATAATAATAATAATAATAATAATAATAATAATAATAATAATAATAATAATTTTTAAAGCCCCCTCTCCAGAATGTTTCTTTTGTTGTCTGAGTGTCTCTGTTTCACATTGCCTAACCTAAAAATTTTTCCTCCACAGTAATAAAGAACAAAAGCCTACATAATTTTAAAACCAGTGTAGTAGGGAACATTTTTGGTGTGCTTCATAATACTATAATAAAGACTTTATTTAGAAAAGGTAACACAGTTAATTTCAGAACTTATCTGTCTTGAGGTCTTGTACCTTTTTGTGTATAAAATATACATATAAAATCACAATGTCATAAATTTGGCTTGACACCAAAGAATTAAGTGATTCTAACTATCAAAGTTTCAAATTTTCATCTGAGCAGATACACCAGCATCTGTGGACTAGTATACATGTATAGAACATAACATATCATGTATTGAAAATTCAGCTGTGAAACAGATGCAAAGAAAAGCAGAAGGTATTTATATTCATCCATTTGAGACATTGATTATGAAAAGAAGAAATACTGGAAGCCAGCCTTATGTCACTGGGAATGTTGTTCATATCAGTGGACTAGTATAATGAAAGATCTTTATCAACAATTCCTTCTTTGACCTTAGAATAAAGTAATTTTTACTTCAAACAGACCTTAGATATGATGAACCTCCATGTTGACAGGAATGGCTTTTCTGGTAAAGTTTTAAATAAATTCAGTATGGATTTTCTAAGAAGTATTCTTTAATGAATTGCTAAAATTTTTGTATTGTTTATTGCATCCTGGAAAATGTGTAAGCACTGACCTAGAATTAACAAATTAACCCTGGAGGTTTTTATTGTTTTCGCCTGATAATCGATTAGGAAACCCATTTTGGGAGCTATTTCTCAATACATGCTGATACATCGACCTCCAAAACATTTTCAGTTAACCTAATGCCTGTTTGTGTTAGAAACATTTTGCATTGGCTGTTTCGCCTGAGCATGAGAAGAAGGGTAAAAGTTAGACTATTTTTTTTGTTTAACTCTTTATTCTAAATGCCAATATAATCCGACTTTTTGCAAAGGTACACCTGTCTGTGTGCAATTCAGACCGGTCTGTCTTAGATCTGAGGCCAAAAAGTCTAAAATCCAGACACAAAACCGGATTCTGACCTCAGGCGAATTTTGGCTGGAAAAAACTTGGGTCAAAAAAGTTTTTCCCTCTGTATTTTGTAGTGAAGCTAGAATATCCATATTAATTTGTATCATCATAAAGCTACATCTGTTTACCTCTCAATAATACCACCCACTTTATTGTGTTGTTCATGACCTTGATGCTACAGAGCTCAGAAGTAGGCTACCACCTCCTGCCATGTAAACATGATGCCAGGGGTTAATGAGTTAAATGGCATGCCCTCTTTTTGGAGTCATGCTAGTTTTGTTATATTTGAATAAGAGGTATTAACAAAGATTACATCAAAGTAGTCCAGATATGGTTGAATAAAACTTTTATAAAAGACGACCTTATACAGGAATGTATATTTTGATTTTTCTAAGTACCCAAAGATAAGAATGTATCTTTTTGGAAACATATTTATTGCAAATAGACCAAACTAGATTGTTATCAACAAGTACACCAAGAATTTTTTCATAACATGTCATATTAGGGCTGACATTATCAAACAGGACATGGAGTTTGTCATGGCCTAACTTTGCTTGGTGTTTGTTTCATTGTAGCTAGTAAACCTTTTGTTTTTTTCTGTATTTAAAATCTGTTTTCTTTGTACCATACTTTAAGTCTGTTAAGAGCTTCTTTTAAAATATACTCAGATAGTGTAATACTGTCTCATCTTTTGTAACAACTTCAAATGTCATCCTCAGATTAGGCCAAAAAAAGATCTATTGCTCTAAGACTAGTATATGTAATACACCATTTACTTAAAGTACTGGGCTAAAGCAGCTGTTAGATGCAAAAATCAATTTAATCAATTTAGAGATTTGTTTTTCATTTAAATTTGTTTTTAGGTAGGTAATGAAAAATAGAATTTTATTTGGCTGTAAGATATTACATATCTTTAATATTGTTTGATCACAATTGTGAAATTTGAACAGAATATGGAACTTGAGGAACAGATTAAGAGATGGTCATAATATAATGGATTCTTCTGACAAGATGCTTGTTTTAACTGTCTGATTTGTGGAATACCACAACCCTCTTTTCATGAAAAAAATATTCAGGAGTGTACATTTTTATAACTGGATATTTTTTGGCATCATTTTCACCACCTCTACATCTGAATGAATTCCAACAAAAACATAATATGCATGATAATGTAAAAATCTCAGTTTGAGGAGAAAATGTGAGACATTCAGGGAAACTGGGTATGGATCATATAGACTGTTTATAATTACTGCTTTTTTCATGGTAATCCCACTGGCCAGCCACATAACTTCATAAAAGTAATTGGGAGATGGTTGGTCAAAGGACATTACCTTCTTAACAATATGCCAACAAATTTTAAATTGTTGATTGTATTTTCATTCAGTATAGGCTTATCTTTGAAGGACTACATTCAGTTCCTTGGTATATGTCGTGGAGGGATTTCTATCCACTCCAAGCCCATGGAATAGAATCCATTCTCTTAGATCAAAAAGAGGTATTGTGACAAATTGGCAGCGTGCAAAACACACCAACCTCTTTCACTACGGTTCGTTGCTAGGGAATGACCTCCGCGGTGTAGTTTACCCAGTGTGGATAGATAGAAAAAAAAATGCAGATCACTGAACAAGTATATTGAAGAAATATACACAACGAGACCCCTTTCAATGAACAAATATAAAATTTAATCAGTTTATCAACAGAATTTAAAATGAAAAGAAATCAATGACTTAGTTACAAAAGAAGGAAAAATGGTACTAACATGTACTCAAATAAAAAAGACAATACAAATTTCTTTAAATGTAAAATTACTATCCTCATTGCCAATGAGATGTGACCTTTGAGTGCAACGATGAGAGACTTCATCACCTAATTTATGCAGACATCAAGACTTCCGTTTGTCCCTGCTCTGTCGATCTTTGTCTAGATCTTTGTCTAGCTTTTTCGACTTGGACTCTTGTCCATCAACTCTGACTTAACAATCTCTGACTTAACAATCGTCTCTGGACTTAGATTTGTAGAATTTGTTCTGGTCCTATGATTGTTCAGGGATTTCTCATGTGAATCCAGGAAAGCTGTTTCCTTCAATAAATAAAAATGTCTTGCAATAGACAATAGGTCACATTTCCAAGTATATCTATATTTTACATTAATTCGGCTCAGAAAACAAAAGGCAGGAATGAACATTACTGAACTCTCTGTTTACATAGTCAGTCAATGCTTGTCCTGACCTTAATTCGGTCACACAAGGGATGGTCAATTAAATTCAACTCAGCCGTATGTAACCCCCCCTTGACTTCTTACTCTGTTAAGTTACATATGGCTTAGACCTCCAGATCTAACTATTCTAAAATAGTTTACTGGACCAATTAAATATTACAAACTGGCATATAGATTTACACTTAAGTGATCAATTTAATATTACAAACTAGTATATGGTATACATGTAATGTTAGGTCATACTCATTCTAAACAGAGTTAATCCATAAACTATGAAACATTACCCATCATTCCTTAAGCTTAATTCATTTAAATTCCTAATCACTCCTATGTATTCAAGATTCAATTACATGCAATCTTTTTAACTAATCTAATGAAATTTTAATTACATTCAATCTTGCCAATTCTCCAAATGAATTGATAATTAGGAAATCAAAGAATAAAATGTAATGACTAGCATTTCACTAAAATCCTGCAAAATGAAATCATACATACATACATCATATCAAGAATACATGATTGACATGACTGGCATCTTCAGTATATCACATAAAGTCTGTCTCCTAACTGAGACAACTATCTGGCCCCTTACTCAATAATGAAGACCTACTTTTTACGAATGCAAAATGTAGAGTTTGCCTACTTGCTGAGACAAACTTTCTCACGCGATCTCCCAGAGTCTCGACTAGCTCTCCTTGAGAAAGATTCAGGACTCCTGAATTTTCCTAAAGTAAAACCTTTAATTTCTTACAGAGTTACGCCCATAAATCCATATTAACCAATCGGAATAGACTGTTTCCTAAACCTGTTCATAGAATGTTTGGATTGACAAGAAAACTAAACAACTAATCATGCATTACTTTGAACTATCATCTATAGCCAGCTGCTGCCTTTAACCCTACCGATTTTGGGGAAAGGTCTTATGTCATTCTCTTGTACCATAGCATCTGACTTGGCTAGAAGGAATTCCCTTTTGAAGGAATTCCCTTTTGACGTTCAGAGATGAAATGAAAATAATCATCTAACTATCTCTAGCCCTTTTCTGCTTTAATTAAGTTGACTTTGATACAATTCCTTTAACCAAAGCTTCTAAGAGTTTTCAAAATTGGACACATCACAGGTATATTAGTATTTTAATTGTAACAAACTTTATGCCCTTACTAAACATAGTAACAAAGTATAGATCCACTAGATTTTCAGGTGAATTTTATATTTTAAATGAGGCACTTAAATTTATGTGGACGAATTGACCAGATAGTAATCTCCCTTGGATGTTGTTCCACTGATGGCAATTCTTAATCAATTATAGAAAATACATATACTATTCATCACAGTAATTTAACAAATAATTTTTCAGATATTAATGACAAATTTCAAATGACATTTAAGGACAATTTTGAAAATATACTTTTTGGGAGTCTAATTATGTTAGTAACATGGAAAACTAATAGCATTTTCTTTGGAATTATGTTCACCCATGTGATCATAAGCAAACTAGTACACTTTAACCTCCAAAATATTAGTATTCTGTGTAAATTAGTGTAACATCAACCATCCAAGCCAATAGTAGTAGACGTTAATTAGTATTACTTCATTCTTCCAAGGTATTAGTATTCTAGGTATACTGGTATCACTTTAACCCTAAATTCATTAGTGGTAGTCAGTGTAAATTAGTATGATGCCAAATTTCAAAGTCATTAGTATCACTTCATCACACCAAGGATTTAGTATTCTAGGTATATAATATTAGTTTCATTTCAGTCCTCCAATCCATTAGTAGTCTATGTATATTATTATCACTACAACTATCGAAGAAAATTAGTATTTCTTTAGCCCATCAGGGTATTAGTAGTTTTGGTAAATAAGTATCATTTCAACCCTCCAAGTCATTAATAGTGATGTAAATTAGTATCACTTCAACCATCCAAGTCATTAATAATGTATGTAAATTAGTATCACTTCAACATTCCAAGTCATTAGTAGTGTATGTAAATTAGTATCACTTCAGCCCTCCAGGTCATTAGTAGTATATGTAAATTAGTATCACTTCAAGATTCCAAGTCATTAGTAGTATATGTAAATTAGTATCACTTCAACCCTGCAGGTCATTAGTAGTGTCTGTAAATTAGTATCACTTCTACCCTCCAAGTCATTAGTAGTGTCTGTAAATTAGTATCACTTCTACCCTCCAAGTCATTAGTAGTGTATGTAAATTAGTATCACTTCAACATTCCAAGTCATTAGTAGTGTATGTAAATTAGTATCACTTCAACATTCCAAGTCATTAATAGGGTATATAAATTAGTATCACTTCAACCCTCCAAGTCATTAGTAGTATATGTAAATTAGTATCACTTCAACCCTGCAGGTCATTAGTAGTGTCTGTAAATTAGTATCACTTCTACCCTCCAAGTCATTAGTAGTGTCTGTAAATTAGTATCACTTCAACATTCCAAGTCATTAGTAGTGTATGTAAATTAGTATCACTTCAGCCCTCCAGGTCATTAGTAGTATATGTAAATTAGTATCACTTCAAGATTCCAAGTCATTAGTAGTATATGTAAATTAGTATCACTTCAACCCTGCAGGTCATTAGTAGTGTCTGTAAATTAGTATCACTTCAACCCTGCAGGTCATTAGTAGTGTCTGTAAATTAGTATCACTTCAACATTCCAAGTCATTAGTAGTGTATGTAAATTAGTATCACTTCAGCCCTCCAGGTCATTAGTAGTGTATGTAAATTAGTATCACTTCAACCCTCCAGGTCATTAGTAGTAAATGTAAATTAGTATCACTTCAACCCTGCAGGTCATTAGTAGTATATGTAAATTAGTATCACTTCAATCCTCCAAGTCATTAGTAGTGTCTGTAAATAACTATCACTTCAATCCTGCAGGTCATTAGTAGTATATGTAAATTAGTATCACTTCAACCCTCCTGGTCATTAGTAGTATATGTAAATTAGTATCACTTCAACCCTCCAAGTCATTAGTAGTGTATGTAAATTAGTATCACTTCAGCCCTCCAAGTCATTAGTACTCTATGTTAATTAGTATCACTTCAACCCTCCAAGTCATTAGTAGTGTCTGTAAATTAGTATCACTTCAACCCTGCAAGTCATTAGTAGTGTGAGTAAATTAGTATCACTTCAGTGCTGCAGGTCATTAGTAGTGAATGTAAATTAGTATCACTTCAGCCCTCCAGGTCATTAGTAGTGTATGTAAATTCACTTCAACCCTCCAGGTCATTAGTAGTGTATGTAAATTCACTTCAGCCCTCCAGGTCATTAGTAGTGTTTGTAAATTCACTTCAACCCTGCAGGTCATTAGTAGTGTTTGTAAATTCACTTCAACCCTGCAGGTCATTAGTAGTGTATGTAAATTCACTTCAACCCTGCAGGTCATTATTAGTGTTTGTAAATTCACTTCAACCCTGCAGGTCATTATTAGTGTTTGTAAATTCACTTCAACCCTGCAGGTCATTAGTAGTGTATGTAAATTAGTATCACTTCAGCCCTGCAGGTCATTAGTAGTGTATGTAAATTCACTTCAGCCCTCCAGGTCATTATTAGTGTTTGTAAATTCACTTCAACCCTGCAGGTCATTAGTAGTGTATGTAAATTCACTTCAACCCTCCAGGTCATTAGTAGTGTATGTAAATTCACTTCAGCCCTCCAGGTCATTATTAGTGTTTGTAAATTCACTTCAACCCTGCAGGTCATTAGTAGTGTATGTAAATTCACTTCAACCCTGCAGGTCATTATTAGTGTATGTAAATTCACTTCAACCCTGCAGGTCATTATTAGTGTTTGTAAATTCACTTCAACCCTGCAGGTCATTAGTAGTGTATGTAAATTCACTTCAACCCTTCAGTGTAGTAGCATTCTGATTACATTGATACATGTTTAAAATGAAATGTTTGTTTAGAAGGGAATTTTAGTTTCACTAACATGTGGGAATCAAGTTATTTCATTGTTGAGATCATTTGTTGCCATGGTGTGTCAGAAAATTGTATTTAATGGGAAAGTTTGGAAGAAAGATAATGCAGTCACTGCTTTTGTCTAACAGTAAAACACTGAAACCATTAATACAAATTTAAATGTCAGAATGTTTGAATTGTGAAGGAAAATGATAAACTGAACAAAAGTACACAACTCTAGAAGAACTAATGTGCAATTTACAATGAGCCATAAATTTGCTTTGCACAATTTATTTTTTAGAATTCTGATATGACTGCAATAAATGTGTCATAAAGAAGGAATGCACTTGTCAATATATTTGTTTTCCAGTATATTTGTTTTGATTAATCATTTATCTCCAAGCAGTGAAAATTGATGAATTTTTTAGGTTACTCATGTGACTCTTTTTATGTTGGTGTCAGGATATTATTGGCAGTGTTTTTCTCTATACTGCCCTTTTAATAATCAGATGAAGGGTAACATATTTTAAGCGTTGAGATATTTTAATCAGATGAAGGGTATTTTTTATCATTTAGATAGTTCAGTCAGATGAAGGGTGTTTTGTATCATTTAGATAGTTCCATCAGATGAAGGGTGTTTTGTATCATTTAGATAGTTTAACCAGATGATGGGTGTTTTTTATCATTTAGATAGTTCAGTCAGATGAAGGGTATTTTTTTCATTGTGTAGACCTTTGTGCAGTATCATTAATTTTTCAGCAAGTTATACTTGTACATCTTGCCAGTGGTCTACCTCAAGGTGTATCAAGACAATTGTATACTGGTATTTATACAAATGATTTAAACATATCTCAGAGTTTGTTGAAATCACTGGCATAAATGGTGTTAGAGGAGTTTTATGGCATCATGTATGTAATACTATATTTGAATAATCATTGGTCATTTAATACAAACAATAAACTCTTGGTACTAAACATCTGCATATTAGCTCAATGGATGTACCAGCTTTTGTAAATAGTAACATCATAGCCTCAATATTATAAATAATACTTTCAAGAATTCAGTTTCTTTAGAAAATTTGTGAAAAACTTATGCTCATTAAAATAGCTTATTTATAATAATGACTGTCTTCAACAATAATGAAGGTAATGAGTGACCTGATATGTGGCATTGTCTTGTTAATAAATATTTAAGAAATTTGCATTGACAAACCAAATAAATGTCACAAAACATATAGACTTTTGCATCCTGATTGATAATCTGAGATTACTGAATTATGAAGTCCCGTGCTTTTTTAAAATCTGTTTTCATATTTTTATTTCTTTTTTTGATGCTGAGTGACTGATTTCATAAACACATTGATTCTTATTTACTGATTTCCTATATACATTGATGCTTGGTGACTGATTTCATACACACATTGATGCTTAATGACTGATTTCCTATACACATCAGTGCCTAATGACTGATTTCCTATTTAGTGACTTACTTCCATTATACAACCAGATGCTTAGTGACTGATTTCCTATTCACACTGATGATTTACTATAGATAAATCTGATGTCTATTGACTGATTAATATGTACCTGTTCTTAGTGACTGATTTCATATACATACTCATGCTTAGTGACTGATTTCCTATGCACATTGTTGCTTAGTAACTGATTTTCTATACTCCTTGATGTTTATGACATGATTTCCTATGCACATTGATATTTAGTCACTGATTTCCTATGCACATTGATATTTAGTCACTGATTTCCTATGCACATTGATATTTAGTCACTAATTTCCTATACACACAGAAGCTTGTGTAAAGAATCTTGTTATGCTAATGCATATAAGATTTTAATGGAAGAGATCAAGGGTCTAAGGTCGGGGTGTGCCATCTAAAATAGTGTTATCATTTGGATGCATACACCATCTAATATATGCATTAATTAGTGATGTTAGGCGAGGTGAAACATGCATATTTCATCATCTGACTGCTCTCAACAGTAAAATTTAATTTTCTGACAATGAAATTTCAATAAAATGTCAGTGTTGGATGCATTGTGTTAGGTAGTGCTCTCCTTGGTAAACTGCTCTGATGGGCGTTTTCATACATGATTAAGCATTTTCCTCTAGGACATAGATTTTTCATTCAGGTTCTAACAAAAGAAGCTTTGTCACCTCTGAGGCATAAACACTGTCGGCTTGTTTGCTTCAAATGATGTAATACCCTTTATTTGTGACTCCAAATCTGTCTATAAGTTGCACTAAAATAGGGCAATAAACTTATTAAAAAGGCATAGGATGTGGAGAGGCCTCAGATGTAGGTCTTCATCTAGATACATGTATTTTCATATCCTTATAAAGACCTCAGTTGGAATGTAAGACTATGCCTTTAGCATATAGCTTTATGTAAGAAAAAAACTTTTTGTGAAATTTCATTGTATAAACATACTTCTCAGTTAAACAGAGTAGACTGATTACAGATCAGTCTGTTGAATTATTCAAGGACATTTATCTCTATTGTTTGTATGTAGGTGTGTTTGTGTTAAATACACTGGGTCCTTTCTTTAGAGTCCTTTTTCTGGAAGAAGCACCAGTTTGTCAAAGGTCAACATGCCCAATTATATTTTATCATTTTGTTTGCCAGCATTAAGAGGTTAGTGTTAGAACTGGTCAGCCTGGTGTCAGGATGAGATAATGTGACTGGGTGGGACTCATGCTGCATCACACTGTCTGCGACATCCTAATGATTTGACTGAAAAATTGTTAAAGCTACATTAAAAATTGTAATCACATCACATCACATCATTTTGTTTGCCTCATCTGAGGCTACCTCTTTCAGATTAAGGAATCTTTCAGTGCAGGAGGAGTCCCATCGTTAGATGTGGTCACTATGTTAAGAGAGTGAGAGAGATGGAGATGAAAATAGAAATTATGGAGATGGAGATGTTTGGGGAAAAACAGGAAAGACCTGTCAGTGTTTAAAATTTGAAAGAGACCTCACCTTACATTTGCTCATGTAAACAGAATGCATACATCAAGTCATGACATACTTGTCAATCCTGACATCAGGTGCCAGGGCTGTGAATCAGTTACAGCCATGAGCTTTTACATGTTTTACTTATATTACATGTGTATCACAAAGTAATAACTTGTGTCTTAAAAGTTAGGATTCAACAAGCCAAAAAGAATGACCTTTCTCTTATACAAGCTAACTTGGTGTTGATGATTGTTGCACATTTTCACAAATTTTCAGACAAACAACCTTGACTTCTTTGAGTGCATTGCTTACTGTATTCATGTATCACTGACTGTTATTTGAATTAATTCTACATGATTTCCATTTTAACAAAAAAAAAAAAAAGAAAATGTATTAATTTCTGGAGCTAAAACCTTGGTAGGCCAGCACCAATAAAACTTGCCAGCTGTGGAAAATCTTTTTCTTCACAGCTTGGTTGTTTTATTGGTATAATCTTTGGTATCTATGATACATCAATATTTTGCTTTATTGTCAAAACTTTTCTTTCTAGGAGTGTCAGTGTATTGGTCCAGATTGTTAGGGCTTCATTTCATTTTCAATTACATAATGATGACATAATCAAGAATATTATAAAAATCATAACCCTGGAGCAATTTTTAGGGGTATTAAACATTTCCTATCACTCATTATCATAAATTCTGTACACTTTTTTTTATAGTTCCTTAGTTGTATAGTACAGTTGCTTGAGCCTTGGACTTGTAATAAAAGAGTCCTTGGTCCAGGTCAGTCTGGGTTAGCGGCCTTTATGTGTCTTTGGACTTGGCTCCTGTTTACTTGGCATTATAAAGCCAATAATGTGTTAGTGCCATTAAAAAACAAAGCATCCAAAGCAAACCAAACCTGATAGTAATACACTTTGGATTAAAAATTGTGTACATGTCACCTCAAAATACAGGTAGGGGCTCTGAGTGAGTTGCCAAGTGGTCTAATTCGTTCACTGTTACAAATCAAAGCCATTTCACCTGTGTGAGTTCAAGTCTCAGACTCAGCTACTGTGGATATGTGAGTAAAGCTACTGTGGATATGTGAGTAAGCTTGCCAGTAGCTTCATGTGTGCTTGTGGTTCTTCCTGGAGTTTTCCATGTTTCATCCTCCATCAATTATATTGGGCACCATGTATAGCCTATCTTGTGTTGAAAAATGGCTGTAAACCCCCATAACAGCAACAACAACAACAAGATACAGGTTGACCTACCTTTTGACTTTGGTTTTGAATAAGTACAGTGCATTAATTACCAATTATTATTATTATTATTATTATTATTATTATTATTATTATTATTATTATTATTATTATTATTATTATTATTATTATTATTATTATTGTTGTTGTTGTTGTTATTTGTAGTATTACAAGGTAAAAGTACTTGTCGTTTTTGTTATTTTTTATATTTAAATTGATTTAATTTATTTACAACTTGAAATAATAAAAATAAAAGCAACATGTCAAAAACAACTGAGAGCAACTGAAAAATTCAGAACTACAGTTTTATGCAAACAAAAACAAAAGCAAAAAAGTCTGAACAAAGAGCTTCTAAATTTCATCAAATGGATTAAAAGCACTTTGGGAATTATTAGTATTTCCATGTTCTAAAGAAATAGTGTTCAGGAATCTTTTTTCCTCAGAGATAATAAATCTGTTACTTTACATCATATTTCAGCAAAGAAAACTCAAATAAATTTAGAAAACAGCAAACATCTTTGACCCATTTTATTGCATTCCATATTTTCCCATTCTCAGACCTTCTTCTAATAGAATCATGTATGCAGTGTTTGAATGTTTCCCCAGCTCCAGTTTTGTATTTGCTGTAAGGTCAGGTACAATATGCTTTCTTGTGTCCCCAACATTCTAAAAACATGGTGACACTATCAACTGAGGGCCCCCAAGTGGCCAAGTGGTCTAAATCGATCTCTGTTAGAGATCACTGTCTTTGTGGGTTCAAGTGTAAGATTTGGTGAATGTGGATATGTGAGAATTTTCTTAGCTTGTCTCCTGGTCAGTGGTCAGTAAGTTTTTTCCATGGATTTCCTGGTTTTTCCTCCACCATTAATACTGGCTGCCATGTAATGCCTATCATGTGCTGAAAAATGGCGTTAAGTCCAACAACAAGAAAAACAACAACAACACTACCAATTGACATACATGTAACTGGAAAATTGTAGTTAGAATCTCTGAAAAGTTTGTTATCATGACTAATCCTGAATTTGGATGGTCATATCAACACAGAAGTAACTGTCTCTCTCCAAAATGGAGCATGTGGATTTTGTTCAGTACTTGCTTGAGTTTTCACCATTAGAATCACAACTATGAAAGCTTAAATAACTTAGATAAAGGCTCTGATACTGATGTAGGAAGCCATTAGTTTTTATAAATTATCAAATTCAGCTGAATTAGTGATGTATATGCAGACTAAGAACTTCTAAATTTCGAGTATGAGAAATGGCAGCTACTGTTGGTCACATGGTTTCACTGACTTGATGGTGAATGAGTTCTCTCAAGATTTTAAAGCACATACAAAATTCTTCTATCAAAAATTGTTCTGCAGCTATAATGACCATATTTACTCTTAAATCTTTCCATGTTGATATATGTGTACCAAAAGCACAAAATGGTTACAATTGCTGTTAAATGTAGCATGCACTTCACTGCTTAACAGGCTTATGTGTAACACACTTCACTGGGTAACTTTGCTACATACATATCAAAGGATAAAAAACCATACACTAGATGAGGGTTAACATAGGAGAGCATCATTTCCATCAAGGGACTCTTGTTCATTTAGGTCTCTCATTTTTCTCTATCTGTGCCTGCAGCTTTGTCAGCTTTTCACTTTCAGGCAGATCCATCCTTTCTCATTGAAGATTAAAACTATCCTCTCACTTATCTTTGTTTTCACTGCCTACATGTCTCGTCAGATTATTTTAACCTTTTTGCATCTTTTTTCACTGATAGAACTTTGCCTTAGTGATTTGAATCTCTGCTAATATCCCTTTACTTATATTTTTGAAACTGCTGCTTGCTTATTAATCCATTTGAGGGTTTTTTTTGGTCATCTGTATTGAAAATCAATACACCTACCTTGAGGATGGCTTAAATTTTGGACATGGAGCTGCAAGTTTGGAATTCTGTTGTCTCTACTCCGGTTTCGGTTTTCAACCATTTATTGGGTAATGGTTTGTAAGTATTTCTTGTGGTAGACATAATACTGTTGACATTAATATAATATATATATATATATATATATATATATATATATATATATATATATATATATATATATATATATATATATATATATATATATATATATATATATATATAGAATATTTTGTAGTTACCCCTGAAACCTTGGATTTACAGCTGTACCTATTATGTGATATGGGACCAGGGTAGAGAATACAATTCACAGAAAACTTGGTGAAAGTGTAATGGTCTTCTTAAAGATGACTATACATGTCATGCATAAGCCATCTGAATAAAGCCTTCTTACCAGACCTTCATAAAATTTCATTCATGCTACAGCTTAATTTTTCATGTGTAACTGTATGCATTAGTAGGCTTAAACCTTAAACCCAATTCTTTTTTATCACTGTTACACAGTTACTAAAGGATGTAGATGGGGAGATCTTTTGTATCACTTGGCTGAAATTTAATAGTTGCTACCTACAAGGGAATATTTGTAAAAAAAAAAAGGCATGTAGCATATCGTTTTCATCATCTTCAAAGTTTCCTCTCTGACAAAATCATTTGTAAAATACAATTGCTATTTACTGAGTTTACCACAAAGGTTTTTTTTGTTAACTATTAATGTTACAGTGAAAATTAATTGTTTGTGCCAGTAATAATTTAAAGTTTAGTAAGGTACCTGTGATCTCACATATGCTTCCTTGAGCAGCATTATAACAGATAGTACTTGATTGAGGTTGCATGTGAGTTCCTGTGCTCCTATGAATAGTGATATGAAAGCCACTTAAATGGGATATCACATAACCTCATGTGTACTTTCAAGAACAGCATCATAATAAGGGAAATTTTAGTGAGGTATCAAGTGATCTTGTATGCTTCCATGAAAAGTGATATAATGAGGGAATCATTATGTGAGGTACAATGGTATCCTTGTTCTTAAGCATAAAATTCCAGATTGACTGAACTTGCTGCCCCCCCCCCCGCTCTGTGTAATGCCTGCTATGAACCTATTTAAGATGTGGAATATTTGCATTTATTCCTAAGGTGTAATAAACCTGACCTACACTTATGAACTTAAGATTGCACTTTAGGCAGGTTACTGTACCAAGGTGCTCAGATCAATTCAAATCAAGCCAAGTTTCTCACAATTAAATGGTTTGTGCTATTCAATTATGATATGAAATCTGGTAAATGGATTGAATCAATTCAAGAGCATGGCTTGGCAGATTTATGAAATGGCTTTGTTTGGGACACAATCCCAATACCAATCCAACAATTGCACCAAACAAACACCATTTGCTCCTCCAGAGGGTTCTTTGTGTAGGTGTTGAATCCAAAATGATATGTAAATTATATATGCCTTCTGCACATTGAAATCAGGGCATAAGAATTAAATACCATTATTACTAGCACAAAGATGAGATACATAACTTTTGAATATATTTCACCACAGTGCAGTTACTGAATTTTTATTTTCAGATTGAATTAACTGTGAGGGTAGATAAGGTATGTAATGAATTTTTGCCCAGCTTGTATGAAAACTGTTGCCAACCTAGTTAACAAAATCTGAGAAATTAAAGCACCTAACACAGGCCTTGTTTAATCCCTCTCATTATATTGATTTAATTGGTCAAATTCATTAAACCACCCTAAGTTTACAGAACTGTTAAACTTGGGATTGTTAACATAGGCTATATATTGATGGGACTAGAATTCATTTGGTTAGTTTTTTTGCAGTAATATTATAACAAATAAACATGCTTTCAGTAAGAAAGAAAGTTGTTGTATTCTCTTCTTCCATGAGATCATTAGGGTAAAAAATTGATAATGCATGACTAAACATTCTGAAAGGAAAATTAACTGCTAATGCCCCTCACCCAATTGTTTCCGGGTTTTCTGACTGACCTTGTTTCTTATTTGCTGACTCTGGCACTTTTTCTTCCCAGGATTAAAAGAAAATTTAAAAAATGAATTTGAAAAATCCCCCAATTAATGTGTGCATCTGAGTTGGCTTAGCCCATTATTTAAAGTGCTTAGTATATATATATATATATATATATATATATATATATATATATATATATATATATATATATATATATATATATATATATATATATGCTGTGAGACAAGGCATATATATATGCTGTGGGACAAGACATATATATATATGCTGTGGGACAAGGCATATATATATGCTGTGGGACAAGGCATATATATATATATATATATATATATATATATATATATATATATATATATATATATATATATATATATATATATGCTATGAGACAGGCATTCAGAAAGCCGAGGAAGGGATAAAAGCAAACCTCACTCCAAAGTGATCCAAGAGGAAGGCGAACCAACATCAGCCTCAACAAGAATCCATCTTTACCTGCAGCAAGTGCAACAAAGATTGCCATGCAAGGGTCGGGGACAGTGCAGATAAGGCACCAAAACAGGGAACTCCAATTTTAAAAATAGTGCAGTAGAAAAGAAACATAATTTTTTAAAATATCTTTTTCAGACCAGTTTTACTAAATACAAAATAAAATTAGATTTATGGGGTTTGAGTTTAGCATGCTTGTAAAGACAATTTCTAATTTTTTCTGTTGCAGTTGATGATTTTCCTAATACATATGATGCCAACATTTTTGTAAGCTCTTCATCAGGGAAAGCAGTAATAATCTGTACTGTGTTTGTTGTTGTTGTTATAGGGTTTAACACCATTTTTCAGCACAGGATAGGCTATACATGGCGGCCAGTATAAATGGCAGGCTTTCTCACTTACCCACATTAGCTGAGTCTGGGCTCCTACTCACGTAGATAGAGGTGATATGGCAATGATTTGTAGTAATCATCATCGCTTTAGACCACTCAGCCACTTAAAGCCCCATAACATATTTGTAATAAATCTATTCCAGTTAATAACAATTTTCTTTTAAAGTGAAAACAAGGCTTGCTAGGGTTTTGTAACTTTGTAGATACAGTAATTGGAATATAATTTGATTGCATTATAATAGTATGTATCTATGCATTGATAAATTTGTTGTAGCAGATCAATAATAATGAGCCTTTTCATGGCATAGTAAAAAGTGGTCTGGTTTTAGTGTTGAGATTTCAAACTGTTTAATCTCCATAATCTGATGTTTTCTGTACAGCTTAGCAGTATTTTATGAGTCAACCTTTCATAAATTCCATGCTTTTTTTGCAATGGCCAATTAGTATCATTGTATCTGTGATAGACTGGATATGATATCACTGCTATATCCATCATGGCAATTCTTGTAGCACTGACTATAAATGGACATTTTATATATTAAACAGACATATCTTTAAAACTGTGGTAAAATTTAATAAAATTTTGGATGTGTGTATGTATACACACACACACACACACTCACACATACTCTCACACAGATTTTATTTAAATACATTAAGTATACTAAGCAAATTGAACGCTGCATCTACCTGCATGTTGTAGAAGAGGATTAATGGAGATCATGGTGGTTCAGTGGTGAGCACACATATCATCTTGTGACTGAAAGGCTGCTGGTTAAAAATCTACCTTCAGATTGGCCTGGGTCTATTACTGTATTCATGCAAGACACACATCTACAATTGCTTTATCACATATTAACCTCCCACACCAAAATGCAAGCTTTCAATAAGCTTGCAAAGCTTGCTGCAAGCTAGCTCAGGCTAGTAAGGGTGCTTGCAATAGCTTGCAAAAGAAATTTTTCAAAGTCTTCAAGCTTGCTGAAAGCTTACTACATGCTAGCTGAGGTTGCACAATCTAGTAAGAGTGCTTGCACAAGCTTGCAAAAGGAATTTTACAAAGTATGCAAGCGTGCAAAATTTGAATTTCAAGCTTACACAAGTTTGCAAAAGGAATTTTTCCAAGGCTTGCAAAATTTAAAGTTCAAGCTTGCCAAAATTATTTTCCAGGTCTGCAAGTTTGCTAAATGTAAAATACATGTTGTTAGCTTGCACAAGCTTGCAATAGTCAGTCATGAAAGTTGAGAGTTGACAGATCTGCATGAGATAAGTACTTCTTGAAATGCTGTAAAAATATTTGTTGTGACTAGATCATGTGCAGTAGAAGAAACTATACAGTCAAATTAAAATATGTTACCAATCTAGTTTTTATTTATAGCATCTGCTATTGCACTTGAGTCAAATAATATACATTTTCAGTGTTTCAAAATGCTAAGAACTTGAGTTACTTGTACTTAGCTGATACATAAATAAAATATATTATTTATTAAATATTTATCTGTGTTTTAATTAACTACAAACATTATTATATTTCTAAATTGAATTATTTCTTGATCAAGGCAAAATATGAAATGTTACTTTTCTACATGTGTCTTTTTTATCATTTTTAAATTTTTACAAATATTATACATGTTAAAGAAACAATTATTTTTGTCTAAATGAAGTTCTTTAAGTGACTGTACACTCATTTAGCTATGCAGTCCTTTTGTCATGTAATAGAAGACTGGATAAAGATTTAACTGGAGTAAAATCCTGTAAGAAAGGTCATAATTGCTGATTGCAAAGTTATTTACAGACTAATTTAAATACAGCAAGATATTAAGTACTTGTTAAAGCTATTTACCAACGGTGTATGCACCATTAAATATAGTCTCAGTATATCTTGCAATATTAACTTCTGGCATTAAGTTTTTTGAAAGAATTGTCATATATCTGTTTCAATGATAATCTGCAGCCAGGAGAAAAAACAAAAAAATTAAAAATAATTATAATTTTTGTTTTTGTGAGAGAGAGAGAGAGAGAGAGAGAGAGAGAGAGAGAGAGAGAGAGAGAGAGAGAGAGAGAGAGAGAGAGAGAGAGAGAGAGAGAGAGAGAGATGTATGTATCTTATTCTGCCAACATTCTATAAAGAATTGAACTTTTTGTATTTTGCTTGTTTTAAAAGAAATTAAATAAAAGCATGTAAGATGAAATATGGTTTCCACAACAGACTTGATTCAGTATTGAGTCATTAAAGGTGGCTATTTCCCCTGTTTATGGTTAGCAGACTGGTTTACAAACCTTTAAATAGATACACAGTATATTTTAGATTCAGGAACACAAAACAATAATTGAAGTCTTGGGTTCAAAATTAGGCACAATTTTTGAGGTTGAATTAATCCGGTAAATTTAATAAATTTCATTGCTGCAGAACAAATAGATGTGCAGTAACCAATCCTATAACCCAAGAGATAACTTGAAGTCACTGAGTTATCCTGTTGGTGAGTAAACTCAAGAGTGTGTTGTATTTTGCCAGTCTTCGTGACTGTAGAATGGCAGCAGTGTTTTATTTCACTTTTAGGACTTTATAATGTTGCCTCACCCAGTGGTTGAGATGCCAGTCTTTGGGACTGTAGAATGGCAGCAGTGTTTTTTTTCACTTTTAGGACTTTATAATGTTGCCTCACCCAGTGGTTGAGATGCCAGTCTTTGGGACTGTAGAATGGCAGCAGTGTTTTTTTTCACTTTTAGGACTTTATAATGTTGCCTCACCCAGTGGTTGAGATGCCAGTCTTTGGGACTGTAGAATGGCAGCAGTGTTTTTTTTCACTTTTAGGACTTTATAATGTTGCCTCACCCAGTGGTTGAGATGCCAGTCTTTGGGACTGTAGAATGGCAGCAGTGTTTTTTTTTCACTTTTAGGACTTTATAATGTTGCCTCACCCAGTGGTTGAGATGCCAGTCTTTGGGACTGTAGAATGGCAGCAGTGTTTTTTTTTCACTTTTAGGACTTTATAATGTTGCCTCACCCAGTGGTTGAGATGCCAGTCTTTGGGACTGTAGAATGGCAGCAGTGTTTTTTTTTCACTTTTAGGACTTTATAATGTTGCCTCACCCAGTGGTTGAGATGCCAGTCTTTGGGACTGTAGAATGGCAGCAGTGTTTTTTTTCACTTTTAGGACTTTATAATGTTGCCTCACCCAGTGGTTAAGATGCCAGTCTTTGGGACTGTAGAATGGCAGCAGTGTTTTTTTTTTCACTTTTAGGACTTTATAATGTTGCCTCACCCAGTGGTTGAGATGCCAGTCTTTGGGACTGTAGAATGGCAGCAGTGTTTTTTTCCACTTTTAGGACTTTATAATGTTGCCTCACCCAGTGGTTGAGATGCCAGTCTTTGGGACTGTAGAATGGCAGCAGTGTTTTATTTCACTTTTAGGACTTTATAATGTTGCCTCACCCAGTGGTTGAGATGACAGCTCTGCAGAAAATAATTATTTAGTGCTGTGCTTGCCAAACTACAGTAATTGATGCAGTGCTGTCAGTTATCAACAATAGTGTTATGATATAAAATAAAAACAATTATTTGTGAATCTTGTTACTGGTATTCTGTCTTTTTTGACTGTCACATATAAAATTCAACAATTATTCAGAGGTTGTTGCATTTAATTCTTTTCATCCTCAGAAGACGATTTCAGTTAATTTTTTTCAAAATGTCTTGATGTACCTAATCAGTTTCATCTGATTTTTTTGTTGTTTAAATTTGAAGTGCCATTCGTTTGAAAGTCACATGTGTCATTGCCCTTTTAAAATGGATGGTAAAACTAAAATTTAGAAGCACATTAAAGGATGATCTTGAATAACATTGATATTTCTTGGATTAGATAAGTGACTTTGAAGTGTTGATCTAAATATTAAATGCTTTTGCCAAAGAGGTAGATACTAGTTTTTTTTCTTCCTGGTTACATAGTACATGTTGCTGTAATCCATTTCAGTGGATGATACATGAATCACACCAGCAGCAAAATAGGATGCAGAATTTTATTCTGAGGATTTTGTTTAGAAGAAGTGGTTCAGAGTAATTCAAATGACAAACATTCTTGTTTTCACCAAATAGTTCATTATTTGACAGATGAGAAAGGGAACCTAACCATTTGACACCATCCTCCCCCAAATGGATTTCTATATGGAAGTAAATTAGTAGAACATTTCCAAAGCCATGCAGAACAAAAATATAAAGAGTTTCCTCACATAGATCCCATTCATATGCTCTTCTTATCTGATCTAAATGTTTGGAT
Source organism: Potamilus streckersoni (assembly GCA_016746295.1). Taxonomy (NCBI): domain Eukaryota; kingdom Metazoa; phylum Mollusca; class Bivalvia; order Unionida; family Unionidae; genus Potamilus; species Potamilus streckersoni. The sequence goes on along the minus strand of JAEAOA010000951.1, from coordinate 95,122 downwards.
TGACTTCATTCTTTTCTTTCATTGGGACTGTAAGATCTCATGCTAATTAATGTTCACCATATATTCACATTTTCATTTTAACATTAGATATTACTGACTTTTTGCACATTTAGAGTTTGAAAAATGGAGGTATGTAACCATGAATGGAATAATTTAATTGATGCCATATTGTTCTCATGCAACTAGCTAGGCCAGCTTTGTTTGCAAGCTTGTAATTGGTAAGCTTGAATAGTTTCAAATCTGAGCTTGAAACAAGCTTGTAGCAAACTTACATAACAGGCTTGTGCAAGCTTGCCGTGGTTTCAAATCTAAGCTTGCAGCAAGCATCCCTATATCTAGCTTGCACAAGCTAGCCATGGTTTCAAATCTAAGCTTGCCACAAGCTTCCCTATATCTAGCTTGCACAAGCTAGCCACAGTTTCAAATCTAAGCTTGCAGCAAGCATCTCTATATCTAGCTTGCACAAGCTAGCCATGGTTTCAAATCTAAGCTTGCCACAAGCATCCCTATATCTAGCTTGCACAAGCTAGCCACGGTTTCAAATCTAAGCTTGCAGCAAGCATCCCTATATCTAGCTTGCACAAGCTAGCCACGGTTTCAAATCTAAGCTTGCAGCAAGCATCCCTATATCTAGCTTGCACAAGCTAGCCACGGTTTCAAATCTAAGCTTGCCACAAGCATCCCTATATCTAGCTTGCACAAGCTAGCCACGGTTTCAAATCTAAGCTTGCAGCAAGCATCCCCATATCTAGCTTGCACAAGCTAGCCATGGTTTCAAATCTAAGCTTGTCACAAGCATCCCTATATCTAGCTGCTTGCACAAGCTAGCCACGGTTTCAAATCTAAGCTTGCAGCAAGCATCCCTATATCTAGCTTGCACAAGCTAGCCACGGTTTCAAATCTAAGCTTGCAGCAAGCATCCCTATATCTAGCTTGCACAAGCTAGCCACGGTTTCAAATCTAAGCTTGCCACAAGCATCCCTATATCTAGCTTGCACAAGCTAGCCACGGTTTCAAATCTAAGCTTGCAGCAAGCATCCCCATATCTAGCTTGCACAAGCTAGCCATGGTTTCAAATCTAAGCTTGTCACAAGCATCCCTATATCTAGCTGCTTGCACAAGCTAGCCACGGTTTCAAATCTAAGCTTGCAGCAAGCATCTCTATATCTAGCTTGCACAAGCTAGCCATGGTTTCAAATCTAAGCTTGCCACAAGCTTGCATAACAAATTTGCAGCAAGCATTCCAATTACTAAATTGTGCCATTTTGCAGCGGTTTCAAATTTTAACTTGTCGCAAGCTTACATTAAAAGTTTGCTGCAATCTTAAAAATAAGTTTGCAATTTTGTTTAAGGGAACCATAATAGACATGCTTGTAGCTTTTAAGTATATGTAGCTTGTGTAATCCAACTTTTAAAAGGGACTGATATTACACATGGTACAGTCATAAAATATTTCATCAGTATAAAATGTATTAAAATAATAAATATGTGGAACTGTCTTGAATACTCTAGTCTGTATAGTATAGTTCTCTTAAGTTGTAAACCTTTTAATATGAACAGCATCTCCATAATCTAATTTCATTTGTGATGAGATCACTCTCTCTCTCTCTCTCTCTCTCTCTCTCTCTCTCTCTCTCTCTCTCTCTCTCTCTCTCTCTCTCTCTCTCTCTCTCTCTCTCTCTCTCTCTCTCAATTTCATTTAAATACATTAATTAAGTATACGAAGTATATAGAACCAATGCACCATCCCACATGTTATAGAAAATGGCTAATGGAGACTGAAGCCATGGTGGTTCAGTGGTGAGCACACTTATCTTGTGACTAAAAGGCTGCTGGTTAAAAAGCTACCATCTGATTGGCCTAAATCTGTTACAATTGCTCTATTTATCACATAATAATGTATTTATATTGCTGTGCCATGAAGCACCAAAAATCAAGGAAACTATAATAGACATGCTTGTTGCTTAGTACATGTAGCTTGTGTATTCTAGCATTAAAAAGGGACTGATATTAAACATTGTACAGTCATAAAATGTTTCATCAGTATAAAATGCATTAAAATAATAAATATGTGGAACTGTCTTGAATACTCTAGTCTGTATAGTCTAATTCTCTAGTTGTTAACCTTTTAATATGAACAGACTTCTATAGTCAGGTTCTCCATAAGACTTTAACCAGTCAACATCTATAGTCGGATCCTCAAAAGTTTTGTATCAGTCGGCATGAACATAATTCTGTTGCCTGGTTCTCTCAAGATTGAAATTAGTCAGCTGACTGTTATTAATATGTTATGGGTTTTCAGTATTTTATTCACAGTGATGACTTATGTTGAGCAGAACCCCCCATAGTAAAGTAGAACCTATTTTCAGGCCATGTAAGGGCATCTTAGTAAAGTGTAACCTATTGACAGGCCATGTGTGTCATAGTAACTGTAACCTATTGTCAGCCTATGTATGTATGTTATAGTAAAGTGTAACCTATTGTCAGGCCATATAAGTGTGTCATAGTAACTGTAACCTATTGTCAGCCCATGTATGTATGTCATAGTAAAGTGTAACCTATAATGTCAGGCCATATAAGTGTGTCATAGTAAAGTGGAACCTATCAGCAGACCATGTAAGTGTGTCATAGTAAAGTGTAACCTATTGTCAGGCCATTTAAGTGTATCATAGTAAAGTAGAACCTATTGTTAGACCATGTAAGTGTGTCATAGTAAAAAAGAACCTATTGTCAGACCATGAGTATCATATTAAAGTATAACTTATTGTCATGACATATAAGTGTGTCATAGTAAAGTGGAACCTATCAGCAGACCATGTAAGTGTGTCATAGTAAAGTAGAACCTATCAGCAGACCATGTAAGTGTGTCATAGTAAAGTAGAACCTATCAGCAGACCATGTAAGTGTGTCATAGTAAAGTGTAACCTATTGTCAGGCCATTTAAGTGTATCATAGTAAAGTAGAACCTATTGTTAGACCATGTAAGTGTGTCATAGTAAAAAAGAACCTATTGTCAGACCATGAGTATCATATTAAAGTATAACTTATTGTCATGACATATAAGTGTGTCATAGTAAAGTGGAACCTATCAGCAGACCATGTAAGTGTGTCATAGTAAAGTAGAACCTATCAGCAGACCATGTAAGTGTGTCATAGTAAAGTAGAACCTATCAGCAGACCATGTAAGTGTGTCATAGTAAAGTGTAACCTATAATGTCAGGCCATATAAGTGTGTCATAGTAAAGTGGAACCTATCAGCAGACCATGTAAGTGTGTCATAGTAAAGTAGAACCTATCAGCAGACCATGTAAGTGTGTCATAGTAAAGTTTAACCTATTGTCAGGCCATTTAAGTGTATCATAGTAAAGTAGAACCTATTGTTAGACCATGTAAGTGTGTCATAGTAAAGTAGAACCTATTGTCAGACCATGAGTATCATATTAAAGTATAACCTATTGTCATGACATACAAGTGTGTCATAGTAAAGTGGATCCTATTGTCAGGCCCTGTAAGTGTGTCATAGTAAAGCAAAACCTCTTTTTTCAGGCCATGAGTGTCATATTAAAGTATAACCTATTGCAGGCCCTGTAAGTGTGTCCATAGTAAAGCAAAACCTCTTTTTCAGGCCATGAGTGTTATAATTAAGTGTAACTTATTGTCAGGACATATAAGTGTGTCATAGCAAAGTGGATCCTATTGTCAGGCCATATAAGTGTGTCATAGTAAAGCAAAACCTCTTTTTTCAGGCCATGAGTGTCATATTAAAGTATAACCTATTGTCAGGCCCTGTAAGTGTGTCCATAGTAAAGCAAAACCTCTTTTTCAGGCCATGAGTGTTATAATTAAGTGTAACTTATTGTCAGGACATATAAGTGTGTCATAGCAAAGTGGATCCTATTGTCAGGCCATATAAGTGTGTCATAGTAAAGCAAAACCTCTTTTTTTCAGGCCATGAGTGTCATATTAAAGTATAACCTATTGTCAGGCCAAATAAGTGTGTCATAGTAAAGTGGATCCTATTGTCAGGCCCTGTAAGTGTGTCATAGTAAAGCAAAACCTCTTTTTCAGGCCATGTGTGTCATAATTAAGTGTAACTTATTGTCAGGCCACTGTGTCATAGTGTTGTAAAACATACAACAGGGATGAGAAAGAAATGCTTCTTTTCAGCAGTGATAAAGGTAACTGATGTCATTTGACTTTAACTCAATGACTTTGAAACCATTTTAAAGTCAATAATAGTTGACTGACAATGTGAATTATTCTAAGGGCAGTCAAACATTGGTATGTTTACAGAGGCCTGTTTAAATACTTTAGTTTGTTTTCATGGAATGCTTAAAAAATGATGTTTTCTTACTCCCTGAAGTGACAACACATTTTTTAAAACTTGATCAATAGAAGTATCGTACGATTTCCATTTAGCTTTTCAAACAATATTTTGAATTTTTTTGTACTCCGTCTTGTTCAAGATTTCAAGGGTGTTGATCAATAGTTTGTTGTGCAATTATAATGAAACAGACTTGTAAAGATATTTTTTCTTTATGGTTACAATTAACCTTAGAAATGTATCTTACAGCTTCAGTAGGCTTTCAGAGTTGAATAGAGAAAGAATTTTACAGAGAGAACACATGTACTGTTTTGACTCTTACTGTAGGAGGTGTTAATGTCACAGTAAACTTTGCACATGTAGACACTGCAAAATTAATCCCTGGAAAATATAGTCTTGAGCCAAAAATAATATCCTATCTGATTAGTAAAACAAGATAAAATGTGGTATACTTTAAGGAAATAACATTATATTTATTGAAACTTTTGTTTCTTTGTATTTCTGTTGGTACATTAAAACCAAATGCTGATCTTAAAGGTGTCAAAAAACTACATATCTAAATAATACATGTAGATAAATATGTACCTCCTAAACTGAAGATTTGCTCAAATGTATGTTTTGCAGAATCATGAAATAAACACACTTTTATGAAGAATTTTTATTAGATAAAATTATAATATATTTGATTGATATTGGCAAGTCATCATAACTAAACAAGGTCAAGGGCCAAATGTTTGAATTATTTTGTTAAGCTATTTTAACATGCATGCATATCAAACTCATTGACATAGGTTAATATACAGATCTTTATAGTAATTGCCAGATATAAAAGTGCATTCATCATAGAGATTGCACAGAGTGATTAGAAGCCATCTTTGATTTCTTATTTCTCAATTCAGCATTGTAAATTTAGTTCATTTGCCATGATTTAGCATTTGGGTTATATACATTAAAACCTACTGAACGACACTCAGTATATAAAAAAACTTTATGTTTAGGTTTCATTTATATACACATTAGAATAAAAGATATTTGTGTGTTATGATGTGTCCTTTATGTATAGGTCTCCTCTCTAACAGATTTCACTATCAAATTAGCATATAGCAATATTCAGAGATTATTTTCTTCAAACTCAAATATAAAATACTGTCCTACTTGTAGCTGCTATGCAGTAACTGCATGCCATTAGCATATTTGAAGAGAGTGCTGTACCATGCCATTCCTTAATGGCATCAGCCCTTTCTGGGGTGTTCCAAGACCTTTTGGAGGCTGGGCTTTCTTAGACATAGATTGTTCTTTATGTCAGAGTCCCCACCCCAGGTCTTATCTGATAAAAACTGTGGTAACTATATCCCACATGAAACCAGTGTGAGAGAAAAGGGATCAAGTGGTTGAAGTGTTTGTGGGGTTTAGGCCTCTAATACTTGCTGTATAGGTATATTTTTGTATTCACCAACTCTTTTTTTTTTTCTGTTTGTGTGAATTGTTTTTCATGCTTGCCTTCCAGATATTTATCAGATCTAAGTTGTTGTTGTTGTTGTTGTTGGGCTTAACGCCATTTTTCAGCACATGATAGGCTATTTATGGCGGCCAGTATTAATGGTGGAGGAAGAAACCGGGAACTCACCTGAGTTCCCGGAAAGAACCACCAACCCACGAGAAGCTACTGGCAAGCTTTCTCACATATCCACATTTGCTGAATCCTAGACTGGAACCCACATAGACAGAGGTAAGATGGCAGTGATCCGTAACAGACAGGCTTTAGACCACTCGGGGGCCCCTTTCAGATATAAGTTGTATTTGTATAGACTTTTTTGTGAAAAAATATTTAGATATCCAATTATTTAAAACCATCTTGATAATAATTCTGATTCAAGATCAGCCTAGGAGTGATATTTTTTAGAATTGTGAAATGTGAAATGATCTGTACATGCATACATATACCTGCCTACCTACCTACCTACCTACCTACCTACCTACCTACCTACCTACCTACCTACCTACCTACCTACCTACCTACCTACCTACCTACCTACCTACCTACCTACCTACCTACCTACCTACCTACCTACCTACATTGTTGGACTAATGGATGGAAAGAGAAAGTAATAATAAAAAGCCATTGAAAAACACTATAAAAAGAATTATATACATCTGCTGAGTTTCTTATTTCACACAATACTTTTATCAATACTCCCCAGCTGCGATCAGTGTCTACCAAACATTACAAAATTCCCAAACCAAATAAGGAATTATTTAAAAAAAGTTTCCAATACTCTGGAACTTGGCTTTGGAATAATTCCTCTTTCCAAACCCAGTATATACAATGGCTTCACAGATGCAGCAAAAATAAATTCCTTTGAATGAGGGCCTCAAAGTAGATTAGTTCTTAGCTAATTGAGTTACCCTCTTTAAATAAAATAATAATAATAATAATAATAATAATAATAATAATAATAATAATAATAATAATAATCACTTCATACCAAATACACAGTGAATCTGCAAAATAATGAAAACTTAAAGTGTATATTCTTTTTTTACAGTGTCAGTGATCAATGTTTATTTAATTCTAAAATGGTCTTCACAGAAAAGTAGATCAGTACTCTCCCTTCCATCTATATTTTTCTATAAGCAAGGGCATTTTGTTAACCTTTCCTTTTTTTCTCTGTTCCATTAAACAAGGACATTTTCTTGTCCTTTCCTCATTTTCTCTGTTCCATTAAACAAGGACATTTTCTTGTCCTTTCCTCATTTTCTCTGTTCCATTAAACAAGGACATTTTCTTGTCCTTTCCTCATTTTCTCTGTTCCATTAAACAAGGACATTTTCTTATCCTTTCCACATTTCCTCTATTCCAGTAAGAAATATAAGTATTGTATGGTCATTGTAACAAGGTGTAAGACTTTTATTTTCTTATAGAGATGATCAAGAAATTGGGATGTAAAATTCCATGCCATGATATAAATTTACAGTTATCTTTCTTTTAGTAATTCAGCAGTCACATTTTAAGTCCAGTAAATTAATCATTAAATGACGTCAGTTCTTAAAACAAGAAAAAAAATGCTGTGTTGAGCACGAAGTATTCAAAACAATAATTTTAATAGCAAACAGAAATATTCATACAGCAGGACAAATTACAAACATACATTGCATGTAATTAATGCAGTGGTACATACAGGAATGAAAAAAAATGTGCATTATTTTACATGAACACATACATTTTCATAGCTAAGCATTTTTATTGTATGAATAGCATGCATCAACATACCTACCTACCTACATTGATATATATATATATATATATATATATATATATATATATATATATATATATATATATATACACACACACATACATTCATTACAGAGTGAAATTATATACACATACTGTTTTACATAAATTTGCATGAATCTATATAAAAATAAACATTTTAGAATTAAAAGCAGAAGACGAAGCTGTAGGAAACTTAAAACTCAGAATAATTAAAAGCAACTGTTACTTAAGTAAGCAACACATGGAGAAAAGCTAAAAATTCTTGTCTACTTGTGAAAACCTTGCATAAAACTTTGACACACATAAGTTTCAACTGATGTAAAGCTATTTGCACATATTACCTAATAAAAGACACAGATGTTCTTGCAGTTTTATATCAGTAATATGATTACCTGTTATGGTGGAGTTGGCCTCTCCAGGATGAAGTTATCCTTGTCTGTGTGGTGATGTTTCATTCTCACATCTGGTGAATTTTTGACAAGATTCCAGCCCTTTTAGCCAGACATTGTAAACATTATGGTTCTAAAATATATGCTGAAAAATTATTTTCAATTCATGTGGATTGGGCATTTTTATGTGTACAGTATATTAATCAGAGGTTTTGGTATTTTCTAATATCAGTTTTCTTAATTGGGCCATTAGCTTATGCCTTGACCCTGTCCATTGCTTTTTCACCAGAAATTCTCCACTTCTGCAGGGATGCTGCTTTGGACACTTGCAAAGTTTTTCTTTAGTACATTAAAAACCATTTGAGGACTGATGCTCATAGAAGCAGAGATCCTCATTGGACGTTTCATTCCTTTTGTGGCTTCTCAAGACCTCAGGCACCAACAACATTGGTCCCTCACATCTGCTTATATCCATTTGAGACTGGCCAGGAAGTGGGGTTACACTGATTGCCCCCACGGGCTGTGATCTAGTCCAAAAAGCAACCCCAATTTCGACGTCCTCCTGCAATTGCACTTAGGTGCACTTTTTCTGCTGAAAGGTGCAGTAGAGAGGATGGTGTTGCATGATCACTCTCTGGCTTTCTACTCCTTGATTTCTACCTTAACCAGATTTGTGTTGGGGGAAATATCAAGGTGGAAACTAGTCTCGATCATGAATGCCATAAGGCCCAATGCAGTTTCCATTGATACATACCTCCACATCATGAGTTTTCATCCTCACTAGAAGTATTGCTGATTTTGCTTGGATGGAGCAATCTTTTAATTTTGCATTGCCATTTGGCCTAGTTCTCACACCAAGAGCATTTACTAGTCATGGGAGTAGTTGCTGCCCATCTAAGGTCACTGGAAATTCCTGCCCGACAGTATTTTCTTGACTGGTTGATCCACAATGACCGATTACAATTCCTCAGGCAAGATCTTAATCTTTATTTATTTGTGGTGACCAGTGAGAGGTTAGATCAGGTTGAATCTCAAGATCTTGCATACATGGGGATGAATTGCCTCAGAAACATTGGGTTAGTCATATCCTGTGGGACAGAGCAGACAGGATCCTGACCTTGAACTCTCTCTGGTGAACCTGGTTCCTCATCAGCAGATTGCACTTGCGCCCTCTTTAATATCCCCTTCTGACAAATAAAACTGCTCAGGGATCTTTAGAATGCTTGGATTTCTACCATCAACTGATTTGGTGGTCAAACTAGGACTGCTTTTTGGCTGGAGTCCCATGCATGCCCCCAAATCCCACTTCTGTTTGTAGATGCATCAGATTTAGGGTGGGGTGATCAATCAGACCCAGAAGATCTAATTCTCATTGGAGTTTGAGTATTGGGCTTATCCAGCATGGACACATGTATGTGTGAAAGTTTGCTAAAAGCTTCACATTTCTTTTTGATGTTTTCCCAGGTTCTTCATCCACCAGATGTCTTGTCAACCATTTACAGTATAGTATGTCATGTGCTGAAAAATGGTGTTCATGTGCTGAAAAATGGTGTTATGTCCACAACTACAACAGTCTGTGGAAATTAAACTAGTTCAATGTGCTCTAAATAAGTGACCAAGGAATCTTAAAACAAGGCTATTTCCTATTAAAGCAGGGAAAAACCATGCATTAATTGGTATTTAATCATTTGAAATAAAATTATTATTGGCTGTTAATGGAAACAAAGGTATTTTGTCCTTTGATATTACATTATTATTGGCTACTTGTGCAAAGAAAACCCATGCAATGAGAGGATATTTTATTATTTGAAACAACATTATTATTGGCTCTTAGTGCCTAGAAAAAGAATGCAAAAAGGGGTTTTTAATATTTGAAATCATATTATCATTGACTATTATAGCAAAGGACAACCATTCAGAAAGGGTATTTTGTTATATATTTTTAATTTAATTGTTTGTCTGGTTGTTTTAAATGTTTTTTTACTTTATTACACGTTACTTTAGTGTTGCCTTGTTTGCTGGACTTGGATTTGTCCAGGGTTGAGTTCATTTCTGCTTGACCTGATTGACTTTTCTAATTTTTTTTATTTCACTTATGTAAACAACTATTAATTTCTTCATTATTCTGTGAGCTTATTATCAGTATTATTATTCAGGTAACCAAAGTAGTAAATATGTTGATCAGGGTCAGGGTTTTGGAAATTCCCAAGTAAATTTTACAGGCTATGGTGTTGTAAATAAATGAGTCTCATTAGATTATTCAAGAAGGTTATTTTCAATTAGGTAATGGTTGTTTTTAGAAAATGCTATTTGTGTCCCTGAGGTCAGGCAGAGAACTATATAGTTTTGTGGCTGTGAAGATTTTACCAGTAGTGATTTAACATGTAGCACTTTAAGTTGTATTATGTTGTGACTAGTTTGGGCTAAATTTTATTTTCTTCAATTTATTGAATTCAAGTGATTATTTTCTCTGAAAATACAAAAATGCACTGACAGAATTCTTGGATAAATACATTCAATGGAATTTATACTAAATTCAAATCTGGAATAATATTTCTTTGATTCAATGAGACTGTTGACATATGAGCACTTTGCAGGCCATAACAGACACCTGATTGCCTTCAGTTTTGGATCTCTTTGGGACTTGAACTGAATTTTATTCAGGACTTTTTATTACTAGGACTTGTCTCTAATTATTGGATTATTTTTGTATTCGGTTTGGAATAATGTACATTCTTTTTTTCTCATTTTTCAAATTGTTTCTGTGTAAATAAATTATTTCTTAAATTTTACAAAACTTGTAGTCATCACTCTTTTCTGTTATTTTAAGAAGTAGACTCATATTGTTTAACAGTTTAAATGACATTTAGTATCTGTTCTTATTAGGCAGGATATAAAAGGTTGTTATGGTAGCAATGATACAATTAAATTGAGTCTATGACCATATCTATGCTACAGAAAGGGAAATCACTATCAAAAGGCTTTATTGTGAGGGACTGATATATATTGTTTTCTGTTTTTTTTTTCTATTTACAAGTAGCTTTGTATGCATGTTGTTGCTTTTTTGGTCAATTCAGGGACATCAAAGGATATCAGGCATTGATTTGCAGGTTTTAGTCAATTCAGGGACATCAGAGAGTACTAGATATTGACTTGCCTGTGTTAGTGGATTCAGAGAAAAAAAGAATATCAGAAATTGACTTGCCTATTTCAATCAATTCAGGGAGATCAGAAAATGAGGCAGTGGCTTGTCATTTTGTTTTAAAGATTTTTTTCAGAACATGAATTTAACTTGGATTTCTTTGTTGGTTTCAGATCACCTTGTAGCACATGGAAGAATGAATGAGAAGGATGCAAGGAAGAAATTCAAGCAGATTGTAGCTGCTGTGTCCTACTGCCACAGTCGACATGTTGTACATAGAGATCTCAAAGCAGAAAACCTTCTGCTTGATGCTGGTTTAAATATTAAAATAGCAGGTATGTTTATGCAAGTAGAGTACATCTAGAACATGTTTGAAAATTCATTTCATAGGACTAGTTGCAAATTCAGTTCATAGGACCAGTTGAAAAATCAGTTTATAGGACTATTTGAAAATATCAGTTCATAGGCCCAGTTGAAAAATCAGTTTATAGGACTATTTGAAAATATCAGTTCATAGGCCTAGTTGAAATTTCAATTTATAGGACTAGTAGAAAACTTAGAATATGTTTTCAAAACTGAGTATGAAGCTGGAACTTAAAATTAAACAAATTATTAAATTAATTCTAATTATGTTTCCAGTAATAATATTTAGACATAATGATACTTAGTAGTATTTACATATAATGAGTATTACAGTAGTAATTTTTAGGCATGATAGTTACAGTAGTAGGGACATTGATTTTTTTAGAACATTAATATTTAGAGATAATAGAGTAGTAATCATTAGAAATAATGACACACAATATTTAGATATAATAAAATATTCAGTAGTAATTAGACATATTAATACAGTAGTAATTTAGATATAAGAAAACTTGCAGCAATGATATTTAGACATAACAGTAGTGATAATTTTAGACATTACAATACAGTGCTAATATTTAGATAATGATAACATACATTAGTAATATTTAGATATAGTGATACATTCATAATATTAAGATATGATGATACATTAATAATATTTAGGTATAATTATACTGTAACAAAATTTAGACATGACAATGCAATATAATATTTAGACATAATGATACTTAAAGTAGTAATATTTAGATATAATACTGCTTACAATTGTAAGATTTATTATGCAAGCAAAGAACTCAAGAGATATTGCTCTATTTTGAATTAATCTTCCAAAGGTTCATCTTTTACTCTGCTGTCATAGAAAATAAATTTGTCTAGTTTGTCTGTTTGTTAGCACAAGTTTATTTGTGCCACTTCACGTAAACAATTTAGATTGCATTGAAATTTTACGAAAATAGCCATCGATGGTCTAGTTGGTCGTACATGAAAATTGTGATGATCAGGCATCTGATATGACCTTGTAAATCTTCTCTAAATGAATGGTCAGTTTGGGGTTTTCACTACAAGACTTCTTATGATGTCTAATAGTAATAATGTATCAGTGATTTGGATTTTTAGCATAGATTTAACAATTTTTCAGTTATTTCTCTATGATGTTGGCATTATGGTAGAATTGAGGCATCTTGTCGCAAGCATGTAGCATCATGGTCCATCTATCACATTCTCCTGACAACTGGCTGACCAGCCTTAACACAAACCAATTAATGCTGAGTGAGGCAGCTGCTAGTACCATTTTTATAACTCTTTGGTATGTCTTGGCCAGGGTTCAAATCCATGACCTCCTACATCTGAGTTAGATGCTCTAGCCACTTAGGACAGTGGAGAAGTCAATAATAATAATAATAATAATAATAATAATAATAATAATAATAATAATAATAATAATAATAACAATAGTGACTTTTTTTAAGGAGGGTTAATCAATTAGTTTCATGGAACTCATTCTTGTGGCCTGCCATATTTTGCATATTTACATACTGAGTAAATGTATATAGTTGCACACACAATTTAAAAAAATTGGGCTTAAATGAAATGGTTCTGATCTGATGTCCAATATGGGTACATCTATGATTGTCTTGAAAATATTGTTATCACTTGTTATGTATATTTAATTTATGTACTTGACTTTTGTCTGTAATTGAAGTTAGAATTGTGACCTACCTGACTATTGTCATATTTAGCTTTCCTGGTTTTTGTCATGATTATAAATGATAAACAAGATCATTATTAAAATTTACAAATTTGACACAATTTTCTGTTTGATTCATCCACATCTTGGGCATTCTGTTGTGTCATCGGTCAAGTGACATTAATCTATATAGGTTTGTAAACAAAGTATAAATTCCTGTTTTAAGTTCAGTCTGGGATCATTTGCTACTGTGATCATATATAATTTTAGAGAAATAGTTAATTTAAATTATTCATTGGAATTCATTGTGCTCATTGACTTGCTGAAAACACTACTTTGGGATTATTGTAAATTCATTCAAAGACATTTTTGATTATATTGTTGTGACACATCAAGACTGACACATCACCATATTCTAGACAATTGGTATATCAAGACATTTAATACTCTTGGTGCACCAGAACATTAAGAATTATTCTAATTCATTTGGAACATTCTATATTGTTGGATTTGTTATAGATCATTTAGGATTATTCAGAATTTGATTCACAATAGTGTAAGTGTCTACTGAGTTTTCACTTTAAATTCAAGGAAGAATAATTTGTTTGTGAAATTTTACTGTTCTTCTTGTTTTCACTTTCTGTTACTTAGTTTAAGAGGAGATGTAATTAACACACTACTCCTCCTGATTGGATGGTCATAACACTATGGGGTTTACACTGAAAGATATGTAGCTAGTTCTAAACGAAATAAATGCATATGTGACATAAATAATGGTCACCATCGCAGCCATCTTAAAATTCATGTTATGATCTTTTTACTTTAACCAAAAGTCATATTGATGTGGGCTTTTCATCAGCAAATTTATTATGATGTCCATTTGGTCAACATGGGATTTTCACCAGTACGCTTTATATGATACTGATTGCCTAATTAAAATGGTGTCAGTTATATTTCCAATTTGGCTATCACAATAACTACCTTTAAAATATTGTTGTCACAACCCCCATCAGTGGATGATCATTATGATGTGATTTTCACCATGTCATACATTCAGTGGCTGACCTCATGGCTGTCTTTTAAATCTTTTTGTTTGCTTCTCCCCCTGAATAGATAGTCATGATTACATTGGGTTTCCATCAAAAGAATTCAAAAGGTGTCTGCTTTGTCCGATATGAAAATAGAGACAAGTGGACATCCAAAATCAACCAATATGAAATTCTTGTTATCACTGAAAAATATCAGATGTTTTCAAAACTCACTAGTTCAAAGGAAGAAATGTTGACCTAGTAGAATGTCGGTCCTGTTTAGGAACTTTTTGTTTGAATTATTATAAGGTGGAGTAAGAGTAAGAATCTTGTATGCACATTTTGAGAAAAATGAGTTTATAACAATTCCCTGACAAATTCAGCTGAGATGATAATTACACTTGCTCTATATTTATCCACAGTAACAAATTATTTTGCAAAATAATATTTTATATTCTATTCCACATGCAGCTCATGTTAGAACAAGTATAAATACTGTTTCTTTATAATCTACTGGCACAACTAACTCTTTGTTATAGCACTCTTTATTATAACTCATTTTCAGATATAACACAGTCACACTATAAAAATTGACACAATTTACTAGATCGATCAGCTTAACAAATTATATTGTTAGATTATCCAAGTTAGGCATCTGTATTTGTCTTTCACAAGCAGTTAAAGTATTCTACAGTTTTCAGCAATTGGATTTGCTAAGAAACACAAGTGACCAACAGCACAAAGCCAAATCTGACATTTTAAAACCTTCACTTTGGTCTTGTCTCTCTAAGAATGTAGTATAATATCTGTGATATGTTGCTGTAATTGTGTAAAAAAAAACAGTTGAAGTTTTGATTAGTATGTTATGACAAAGGATTACAAGCCTAGTACATGTCAAGACCATATATAGAGTATCCATATCCATTAGGATGTTTCAGTCAACATATATATTGTCTGTAAACAACCTTTACAAGCACAATTTATTTCCATCACTGCCTCATTCAGTATGCTGTTAATAGTAACACATACATTGTCACTGAAGATGAACCCAAGACAGCTAGCAAGGTTACCTCTGTCACCTTTTGTGAAGTACATATTCACCTGTATATTATTTTTCAGTTTGGAAATCCTGGGCTGTCTTGCACATTATGATAATATACTTAATTCTCATTTGGTTGCTAATTTGTTCGATTGTCATTTTTGATATGCCACTAAGGGAAATAGTGAAAATAGTAGTTTGAAAATAAATTGAATATTGACCATATAGGGCTTTTTTCAAAACATGATCAGGAAATTAAGCAAATACTGAGGAATTTATTAAATTCAAGTACCCAGTTTATTTTCAATAATTAATTATGACTCTAAAGTAAGGTTTTATATTCTGTGAGGTATTTTTTAAAATATATGTTCATCAGTGAAATTATTTCATTTGAAATCTTGATTGCATTGAAGTGTACATACACACACACACACACACACACACACATGCTTACATACACACACACACACACACACACACACACACTTACATGTAATTTGTATTATTTGTTAGCTTTTGTCCAGGATTGCAGTAGGATGCACTCTGATGTGTTCATACAGTATTAGGCATTTTCTGTACCCCATTGCCTGCAGGGAGATGCACTCTGATGTGTGCATACAGTATCAGGCATTTTCTGTACCCCATTGCCTGCAGGGATATGCACTCTGATGTGTGCATACAGTATCAGGCATTTTCTGTACCCCATTGCCTGCAGGGAGATGCACTCTGTGATGTGTGCATAGAGTATCAGGCATTTTATATACCCCATTGCCTGCAGTGGGATGCACTTTGATGTGTACATACAGTATCAGGCATTTTTTGTACCCCATTGCCTGCAGGGAGATGCACTCTGATGTGTGCATACACTATCATGCATTTTTTTGTACCCCATTGCCTGCAGGGATATGCAGTCTGTGATATATGCATACAGTATCAGGCATTTTCTGTACCCCATTGCCTGCAGTGGGATGTACTCTGCAATGTGTGCATACAGTATCAAGCATTTTCTGTACCCCATTGCCTGCAGTGGGATGCACTCTGTGATGTGTGCATACAGTATCAGGCATTTTCTGTACCCCATTGCCTGCAGTGGGATGCACTCTGATGTGTGCATACAGTATCAGGCATTTTCTGTACCCCATTGCATGCAGTGGGATGTACTCTGCAATGTGTGCATACAGTATTAGGCATTTTCTGTACCCCATTGCCTGCAGTGGGATGCACTCTGTGATGTGTTCATACAGTATCAGGCATTTTTTGTACCCCATTGCCTGCAGGGAGATGCACTCTGATGTGTGCATACAGTATCAGGCATTTTTTGTACCCCATTGCCTGCAGGGATATGCAATCTGTGATGTGTGCATACAGTATCAGGCATTTTCTATACCCCATTGCCTGCAGTGGGATGTACCCTGCAATGTGTGCATACAGTATCAAGCATTTTCTGTACCCCATTGCCTGCAGTGGGATGCACTCTGTGATGTGTGCATACAGTATCAGGCATTTTCTGTACCCCATTACCTGCAGTGGGATGCACTCTGATGTGTGCATACAGTATCAGGCATTTTTTGTACCCCATTGCCTGCAGGGAGATGCACTCTGATGTGTGCATACACTATCTGGCATTTTCTGTACCTCATTGCCTGCAGGGAGATGCACTCTGATGTGTGCATATAGTATCAGGCATTTTCTGTACCTCATTGCCTGCAGGGAGATTCACTCTGATGTGTGCATACAGTATCAGGCATTTTCTGTACCTCATTGCCTGCAGGGAGATGCACCCTTACTGGTGTACTGTATATTTTTCAATTAATATTCATGAGATTATTACACATTCCAATGGAGGCATTTTAATAAATAATAAATAAATTTTAATAAAAGCTAAAGTTGTTCTTTTGATGTACTCTTATAATGACCACATGTACATCTAGGGGTCTTTCTGTCATGGACTGCTCTAGTGGCCTTGTGGTTAGATGCAATAGGTTGTGGGTTCAAACCCCAGCCAAGTCATACCAAAGACTTATAACAATGCTACTAACAGCTGCCTTGCTTGGTGCTCAGCATTAAGAGGTTAGTGTTAGGTCTAGTTGGCCTGATGTGAGGATAATTTTACTGGGTGGGACAAATGCTGTCTTTGGCATGCTGCCCCAGTGCTAGACATCACTATAAATTGTCAAACTGCAGACATTGTAGCAATATGACTGAAAAATTGTAAACGCTACATTAAAATCCAAAAGACACAATCACACACTCTTTCTGACACTGAATTTAGGCATTGTAAACATAAGTACAGTTAAAATGATCAGTCGATCAGCACATTTTCCCAGTCAGCAGCAGATTGAACTGGGACTGGTAAATCTTTGAACTTGCCGCCAACTACATGTGTGTCTGTGACTTTAGAAATTAATACATTTATATATACATTATAACAGTATGATCATCTGAAACTGCTGCAGCAATTTGCTGTAAAGAAGGATCTGAAGGTGACTTGCATTGAAAAGCAGAGATCTGACACTGCATCTTTTAAATTTTTCCATTCTTAAAAAAGGGGAGAGGGAGTTAATTAGTGAACATCAGTTAAATGAAACCTGGATTCATCTGGGTGCACCATGAAGAGGGAAGAAAAGTCATTTTTAGGAAGTTCAAAAAATTGCCTTTCCAGACAGATGCTTGCTAAGTAGAGGTTTGTTTCTCTATTAATTTGTTTTTACAGGATTTTTAAATATAGGTAAAGAGTTGCATTATGACTGTACTGTTTATCTGTCTGTCTTTCAGATTTTGGTTTCAGTAACAAGTTTTCCCCAGACAGTAAGCTAAAAACATGGTGTGGAAGTCCTCCGTATGCTGCTCCTGAGCTATTTGAAGGGAAGGAGTATGATGGTCCTAAAGTAGATATATGGGTAAGATCAAGAACTATTTGAATTGAAGGAGTACGATGGTCCTAAAGTGGATATATGGGTAATATCAAGAGCTATTTGAAGGGAAGGAGTACGATGGTCCTAAAGTGGATATATGGGTAAGATCAAGAGCTATTTGAATTGAAGGAGTACGATGGTCCTAAAGTAGATATATGGGTAAGATCAAGAGCTATTTGAATGGAAGGAGTATGATGGTCCTAAAGTAGATATATGGGTAAATATGGGTAAGATCAAGAGCTATTTGAAGGGAAGGAGTATGATGGTCCTAAAGTAGATATATGGGTAAGATCAAGAGCTATTTGAAGGGGAGGAGTATGATGGTCCTAAAGTAGATATATGGGTAAGATCAAGAGCTATTTGAATTGAAGGAGTACGATGGTCCTAAAGTAGATATATGGGTGAGATCAAGAGCTATTTGAATGGAAGGAGTATGATGGTCCTAAAGTAGATATATGGGTAAATATGGGTAAGATCAAGAGCTATTTGAAGGGAAGGAGTACGATGGTCCTAAAGTAGATATATGGGTAAGATCAAGAGCTATTTGAAGGGGAGGAGTACGATGGTCCTAAAGTAGATATATGGGTAAGATCAAGAGATTTGTTGCAGAGTGCAATAGAGATTGCCATTGGTGGGGATAGGTTGCCAGTTCTCTTCATTTTATGGACAATGCTGCAGACAAGTGACCTGAAAAATGATTTGTCATGAATTAGTTTTAGTTGCCTATCAACAACATATTACAAATACAGAAACACATTATTCATATAATCTTTATCATATAATATTAAAAAATAGAGTAATTTACTGATATTTTTTTAAAATCTCAGTTATATTCTGTTTAAGAAGTACTAGGTTTCCACATTCTTTGTTGTGCACATTCCATATGGTTAATTTCATTTTTAATATAGTTCATTCCACACAGCATTACAAATGATATTTACATTTGCTTCTCACAGAATTTTCATCTCATCCTCTTGAAGTTATCTACAATTACCTAATTCCCTTTGTACATGAATAATTTAAACATAATTCATAATGATATAGAGTGCACACCGTTTATTTGACACATGAAGAAAAAGACAGGTCTGCATACATGTCATTCATCATGTTCATCCAAGTTCTGGAAGAGTCCATGTTTGCTGCTACACAGAAATTAAAGGGAGGCTACTACATTATGACCAAAAATAGGTGAATAGAAAAGCAGATCACTCCTTAATAAACATATTGACTACTCCACAGGTCATAGTGGCATACATTTTTTTTTATGTAAACAGACCACCTTGTTTTAACAAGCTGTGTTACACTCTATGGAGATTTTAACAGCATTGAAATACTTAGTGTGCAAAAGAATTAGCATCTGTGAGCTACATTTAATGATGCTAACCTGAAAATTCACAGAGTTATAGATGTGAATGTCATTCATGATGCTCTGAAGAACAAGCTATAAATAACCTTTAGAAAAGTTTATGAATTAATACTGTAAAGCTTAAGAAGAAAATTTGTTGCACTGTTTTGACTTGGAACATTCGAGTGTCAGTTCATTGTTTTGTTTCTGCTGAGCATTTTTTAAAGGACTGTTTGATAAAAAGTTTAAAATCAAGAAGAATTTGGTCAAAATTCATTTTCACTTGTGTCAGTATTTGGCAAAATGAGGTTTATTCTATTGTTCCTTAGTGGCAGAGGTACCTGTATCAAATTGGCAATTTCTAGCAGTTTCATGTGATAAGGTTTGTTAATTTGAATCATCATTTGTGTGTGTCTTAAAAAATAATGATACATTTTCATCAAAAAACAATGTTACCATGATTCACTTGCATGTTGGATTAAATTTTTATTTATAGATGTATTGGTTTGAGTCCAGAAGAACATGTTGCATGGTCTTTTGTAGAAAGTCCATCTGGCTGTTAGCACAAAGTTGTAGTTGCTAATTTAAAATGGAGGATTGATATGAAACATGGTCATCATAGCTGGCATTTTGAAAACTGATTTTGCATGGATGTTCAGTATGGCCATAATATCTGTCATTTTGAAAATCTTGTTTCCATTGCTTGTCATCAGTGGGATTTTCACTAAATTATTTCTTATTTAGTTGGTTTAAACAAAAATATTGCTGATATAACATCCAGTATTTCCAGAATTCAATGAACATAGTTTTCCTAAATGAAAATAGTGCTAGTCTTACATTGAGTATGGCTACCACAGTAGCTAGTTGTGAACATATGATTACTAAAAGAATATTAGAGATGGTTTCAACACTTGGCAGTTAAAAAGAAGAAACGGTCTTATCTTAAATTCCAGGAACTTGTATTTGGAGAGTAGAGTATCAGTCCTTTAAGGGACTCATGTTCTTAAGGCATCATTCATTTTGTTAACATGTTTTCCATCCACATGTTACCAATTTCATTTTTCCACAATAGCTAGAGTTGTTGCTATAGTTACTAAACTGAATGGTTTCCACTTGGGGTATGGAAAACCCAATCAATTTCTGGGTCAGATTGTCAGAGGTCAGGGTCACTGGATCGAAGAAGAAAAATGGTTTAAGCACAATTGCTTGTTCCCTCACCCATCAATGGATACAAAACTTTGTGGATAGCTTAAACATGAGAAGAGGAAGATTTTTGTGTCAAAAGGTCACGGGTCAAGATCGCTGACAGAAAGAAGATGTAGAATGTTTCCATGCAGTAACTCAAGTTTTCTGCCATATATTCATCAGACTTTGAGTCTGGCATTTCAAGTAAGGAAGATCCATGTTTATTTTGAGGCTAAAATTTCAGATTTCAAAAGGTTTGTGACTGGAAGAAAAACAAAAATGTTTCCACTCAAAACTACAGTCACCAAACTTTGTATATGGCTTGCATTTGGGATATGGAAGGACCCTGTTGATGTTGGGGTCAAAAGATAACTGCAACTCAGAGAAAACATGTTTCCACACTCTAATTATCTGCAGTTACCACACTTTGTGGATGGCTTACTCTTTAGGGTAAGGAAAATTTCTGTCAGTTTTGGGGTCAAAGGGTCAATGTATAAGGTCACTGTGACTGAAAGAAAAAACATTGGTATTTTAGTATAATAAATATTGTTCTAGATCGCTTACCTTGACCATTGCTTGCTGTTAATTTGTGGAACAGGCCTGTTGATTTGGGGGTTGAATGGGTTAAAGTCAGGGTCTTTTTTTGGCCAAAAGAAAACGGATTTTGCAGAACAATATTTATTATAGAGCAAGTTCTGTTTTAAATTTTTATGGACAAATATTAAGGGTAATAATAAAAATCTGTAGATTCTAAGGTTTAAAGTCAGAGGGCCTGGTCAGATTAAATATGGTAAGAAAATGATTCATTTCTGCTTAATTTTTAGCTATCCTGGTCATTGACCAGAAGAGCTTATTGTATGGTATGGCCATTTGTCTATCGTCCATCAGTTAATGCATGTTTATTCTTGATGCTTTGCCAAAACATATTGGCTGAAAGCAGTTAACTTTAATATTCACCTGATGGTCCTAAATGAAAATGGTCAGGTATGGCTGCCACAGTGGCTGTCTTGAAAAAAATTTGTTATCAATATTTCAGCTGAATGGATTGTCATATCAACAATGGTTTTCACCAAAAACTTTACACGGAATGACTTTGTTCTTTTTTTATAAAAAGACTTGATTGATGTCTCTTTTGTCCTGAATGAAAATGTTGCCAAGCTGATTCCTAATATTTGTACTACAGCAGCAAATTGGAAAATCTTGTATCAGAAATGTTTTAACACTCGACAGTTAAAGTGAAGATATGGCCTTATAATGAATTCTTCAAAATTCTTTTTGGTCAGTGTAGCATTAATCCTTTCAAGGAATTTCTGTTTAGTGTGTTAAATGCCTACATAAAAGATTATTAGATTCACAATGGGTGTGTATTGTACAATTTGCTTTACTTTTGAAAATGCAACTATTTGATGAAATGAAAATTAACTCTTATTTTGATATTCACTTAAAATGAATATAATGAAAGGGAATTTAAATTTATACCAGAATGCTAATATAATAAACAATATAAAGTCTACTGATGAAACTTGGCAAAAATAAATAAAAATAAACTTTACATTTTGTCATTATACTCCAAGATACCACTAAACTTTTTCATAAGGAATAAAAATTATATCCAGATTAAATCCAAACATTATAACAACTGTTATAACTTGTAATTAATGATGCACATTATAGGGATTTAAGAAAATAACCACTTTTATTTTATACTTTTGTGCAAAAATGATGAGGAAATTCGTTTCACATTTATTTCATTCATATATTTTCAAATATAATGAAATATATCCATACATTTTCACATCTGAAAATACAAGATTATCCACCATGCAATGTGAGCCAAAGCATTAAGTGGAATTAGTATTACATTTAAGGTGTGGAAAATTAGTTTTTGTTGCTGTCACTTAAAGGACAAATCATCCCAAGCCGATAATTCTTTTAAATGACTAATTTTTATGATTAGCCTGTCTTTATATGGAAATTTGAGTGGGTTTACAAAGGGATAGTGGATTTAAGTGTTAAGTCTTCTTAGTTTAAGTTTAGGAGATAAAATGTTCATTGCCTAATTAAATATTGGAGATATTTCAACTTTTGGTTTAAAAAAAAACTCTATGATATATTTTGACTTGTGGCTTTGCCACTTGTCCATTAAATATTTTGTGTTATACCAATGTTATACTAATATTGAATATAAATTTGTTTCAGAGCATGGGTGTTGTATTATATGTGCTTGTATGTGGTGCTCTCCCTTTTGATGGAAGTACACTTCAAAGTCTTCGATCTAGGGTACTAAGTGGCAAGTTCCGGGTGCCTTTTTATATGTCAACAGGTATTTCTCCTCACAATTTATTATTTATGTTCATGAAGAATCATTTCTACATGCTGACATGAGTTTGCAAATCAGTTGAATTTGTGTTATTTGCAGAAATTAGCAGTGTCTAAATTAACAGAGAAACATACTTGCAATCATAATCTGTATCATTTCATAAAAGCCATATAACTTTATTGACACATAATTTTTCTGACAAAACATCAAAAGATTTGAAAGTGCTTCTAATGGCAGTACATAATTATATTCATGAAAACATGTCTAAGAAATACTCCCCCCCAGCACATTGATTTGCCTTTCTCCCCATGTCAGTGATTTTTGACATTGTTTATTGTCTACTGCCTTTTACAAAGAAGGGTTTCTGTTTATAATGATTCTCTTTCAATATAGTGTTCCAACCTTTTGACCTTCCAATGCAAGAAATAGAATTAATGGATGTAACTCAAGCTCTCATTATGTGAATTTTTCTATTAAGTTACCTCCCTTGATATAGCTTTTGCTGTATAGCAGTGGATATCAAATTTTGGACCCTGTAGCATGTCGTGGTCAGATGGCAGACCTCTATCAGCCTATCCAATAAATTTGGCTGATTGACATTATTATTATTTTATGTAATCTATGTAAGACATCAGTAAGTAATAACCATAGAATAGAATAGAGTCAATACAGAATAGACAGCTCGGTACTCAGTTGTTTTATAATTGTTGATGATAATGAAAACTTTGCAAATATACTATTTTTATTCTATTTTGCGGACCCCTTGGCAACAAACAATGGACCCCAAGGGGTCCATGGACCAGTTTGAAAATGCTCAGCAAAGGTAATTGCTGTGAAGTTTCATTCAATGCTCTTTTAAAAGATAAACAGACTTATTAACTAACTAAGAAGAAAGGCATATATTTATTATTATTATTATTATCTTAGGAGTGTGATTTTAAGTATCTTTATTTGCATTAATTTGATTTTGGGGTGGTATCAGATGGGTATACATTTTGCAAAATATTACCGTGTTGTAAATCATATAAATAAACAGCATATGCTTTTCATAAGAATTGTAGATATGTTTTAGAGAGTTCAAAAGAAACACATAATCCAAATCAACCAAGACACTTGTCTCAGTAAAAGAATAAAATGTGATATGATTGGTTACAAGTACTTTTTTTCAGGTTGTAAGTATTCTAAAAGAGTCAGAGGTGACAAAACAATTTTTTTTCTTCAGATATTTCAACTGTGCCAAATTTAGCAGATTTCAAATAAACTTTGATTATCTGAGATTGACATATACTTCTGTACGATTGCTGTAGCATTTGATTCATAAAATAAATTAAGTAAGTAGTATGACAACTTTTGTTTCTTTTTTTTTTCTTGTATCTATAGAGCAAATTGCACAGTGTATAGTTTATGGTCTTTACCCATTGTTTGATATTATTTGGAAGCTTTTTGTAAATCACTGATCATCGTTAATGAATAAACTGATAATTGACAGTATCTACAGAATCTTGAATATACTTGAATTTTTGTTGTTCCTTTGAAGTGTAAATTTTTGTTGTTACTTTGCTTACAAAAAATGTTTAAGTAATGTTTAAGAAAAAAAAAATGACTTAATTCAGTTTTGTGGACTTCACATTTTATAATCAGCATTCTTTTTAAATGTATGCAGAATTAATTAAATTGCTTGGAAAGTCATTAGTGCATGCATTTCTTGATGAATATCCTACAATTTTCAAAAGCAGTATAGATATTGTGATACCCTCGGTATATAAATCCATCCGTACCACTTTCATTCTAAAGTTTGAGTGGATATTCATGAATATTGTAGTTGTGTAGCTCCTGATATAATTGTCAGAACTTTGTGTTATGAAACCACAGTAGTGAACATCAAAACAGTGATTATGCCCTGTGGTAACCATTAGAACTTAGGGTTTATGCAGCCCCTGTGGGTACCATCAGATCTTCAGGGTTGTGTAACTTAAGTGGTGACATTAGAATGTAGCTCTTGCCTCCATGTCCGGCATCCCTGTGAGGAGGTTAAATGTCATGTAAAAATATTCTGCCCAAAGTTCATATGTGCAATCATATGCAGCTTGATGTAATGCATTTAACATTATCGTCCACGAGTTGCTGTTGATGTAGGATGTGGGGGTGAGAATCTAGGCTGGTAGAGCAGTAGGGGTGTTTGGAATATGCACTTATAAAGAAGGGGATTTTATGATAGCATGCCGTTGCAGTTCTAGTTGTAATTGTCATTTGATTCCAGGGAATAATTTAAATTAACAATTGTTTAATGGAATAAAAGACATAATAAATTCTTGTTCCATCCACTCATACAGACTTTGGTATAATTAGCCAAGTGTTGAGGACTTGTGCATTTTTATTGTTGATGTTTATCATATACTGTGACCCAAAACTTAATATACTCAACCTCAATGATTTGAGGATTTGTAAGCTTTTGCATCATTGCTGATATTTATTTTTTGTAAAACTAATATATCCAGTGAGGATCTCAAATTACTGAATTTATGAGACAAGTTGAATAATTTCGGGCAGCCTTTGAGCAAATATTGAAAATTATTCAGTGAGTTTCATAAAATCAGCATTAACTTTTTATGCTTCTGAAAGTCTGTTTATCACATAGTTTTTATTTATGGATATAAAGAACAAACAATTTTGAGTATTTCATATTTATTCAGGATAGCTGAATTTTGATGTGACTGCTTACAACATATTTACTGCAAGCTTATGTAAATTTCACAAAGGACATTTACCATGCATGTAATTATTGATATAGCAGAAGAAATGGTGTTCATTTATTGGTTGCTTTTGTCTAAAGGGATGATTACTGGAATATGAAACTACTAAATCTTGAAATATTGGACAGGAGTCCATACTCTGGTGCTGATTGGCAGTCATATGGTTTTCATATCATTGATAGATTTTTGAGATGGGATATATTTTTTTTGGATGAATGCATTGATTGGATAACATTTTATTATTTGTGAGACTGGAGTTTGTCAAGATTCTCTTCATAAGAGAGATTGGTTTATTTACTCATATACGCCGATATTTAAACCATGCATGTCTTGGGGAGAGGAGCAGAGATATCCATACTGTGTAGTAACGTTAAGGTGACAGTGTTCAGGACATTTCTCAGCATTGACTACATGTTCTTGCTGGACAGCAAGATGCATTTTCATGGTTGCCTTACATTTACTTTTCAATGTATGCAAGTATTTATTCATATTCTAGTTTTAGTTTGGTATTCAGAGAATTCTGTGAAGAATAAATGGCCATCTTCTAGCCTAAGTAAATACTACATGACAATTTTTGTGACAGTTGCTCCTTTTTAAAAAAAATGACCATTTAGGTAATTATTGAAAAGATGGCCACCAAATTGTTTATACTGTAGCAATGATAAAATAAATTATGATAAAATAATTTAGCTCCAGAAGTTGGGGCAAGGAAAATTCTCATGGTTGCAGCTAATTGGTCTTGGGGATATTGCACAGATTTCAAGAGTGTATCTGGATCAGCATGATTTACAAAAATTGATATATTAATGTTCTGACATAAAAATAGGATCTGTAAGCATACCAACCATGTATAAAATCATTAATCTGTAAACAACTGATTTTTCACTTTTGTTGTTGAATCCAGATAAAAAAATGGCAGATTTTAAAATTTTGCTTTATTTGTTTCAGAATGTGAAGATTTAATAAAGCGTATGTTAACAGTTGAAGCAGAGAAGCGTACAGTAATAGAACAAATAATCCATCATTCCTGGATGAAACAGGGTGATGATAATGCTGACTTTGAGCAAATGATAATGGAATATAACATACCTATGGATACAGATCCAGAAATTGAGAATCTCAATGCAGCCGTTCTACAACACATGAGTAGTCTGAATATGGACATAGAAAGAACAACAGAGGTAATGACCCCATTGCACTTTTCTAACTCATTTTAAATAATATCAAACTGAAAGTAAATAAAGAACAACAGAGGTAATGACCTCATCGCACTTCTAACTCATTATAGATAATGTTAAGCTGAAAGTAAATAAAGAACAACAGAGGTAATGACCCCATTGCACTTCTCTAACTCATTATAGATAATATTAAACTGAAAGTAAAAAAGAACAACAGAGGTAATGACCCAATTGCACTTCTCTAACTCATTATAGATAATATTAAACTGAAAGTAAATATTTTCTGGATCAATTGAAAATTCTGGAAGTATGTGTTTTGCTAATGTATTCAAGTTAGCAAAGAAATTTCTCATAAGAATTCATTCTCTTAACAAGTCTAGTGTTACATGGGCAAAAAATAATGATTTAGAAGATAAGTGAAGTAAATCGATGTTTTCCATTAAGAACACAAAATAAGTTTAATTTTGGAATTTTTTTTTGAGTTTGAAACTCTGTTACATTATCATTTATGTGATTTATTGTTGTTAGTAGAAAAGATGACTACACTGTTACACTGATTTCACTTTGATACATTCTTCAGAACCAAATCATTGTCACTAGAGCTTGAAAAGTAGGTCACACTGACCCTGTTTTGTTAATAGTGAAAATTGAGATAAATTTATCCTGAAATGCTATGATTTTACATGCATTTGTCAGAGAAACTAGCCTTGATAGAATAACTTAAATTATTATTAATACTTAAAAAAAAACCATATCGTTTCCCGACTATACGAACTGGTATACTGAATGATCCAAGCATCGTCATCTGTCCTTACAATAAATGTTATTAAAATAAAATATTTTTGATTATCATGGTGTTAATAATTACTTTTCCTCATCTGGCATTCATCATATTAACAGTATTTCCAACTCTGAAAGTTGACCACACATGAGTGTGTGTGTGTTTGTATGTATAAAAAAAAAGAGTATTTGGCATAAAAATAAAATCTGCCATATTTCTTATTGTAATAAACCATTTGTAAACGAATACTGTGGAATCATATGCAGAGCATCAAACATGGAAGTACCGGACCAAAACCATGTGTTTAATGTGGTATTGGAATTAGAGGAAAAACTCATGTGTAAAATGTGGCAGTAAAAAGTATAGAGAATTGTAACATTAATATGACAAAAAAATATTGATATTGGTAGGTAAATCCCCTATAGAGACAGAAAAGGATTATCTTCGTGGATCATTAAGATATTTCAGTGATTTTACATTGTGAATTTTATTTGATGAGGCAGCTGCCGCATCTAATAAAAATAAAGTTATTCAAATTTGTTCCTATCAGATCAAGACAAGGGGAGCATACAGCTGAAATGGTCTCAGTCTGTTGCTGATCCGTGTTTGTACAAATACATCCTTTTCCTCAAATACACAAGTAATTGCTTCTCTCTGGTATATAGTCATACTTTCAATGTTAAACTTACAAAGTGTCCTTTTGAAACCAGATTCCTCCACCATTTCTGGTCAGTGTACATTTGGTAGTGGGCATAGCATACTAAGGGAGACAATTCATAAAATCCAATAAATGTTGCTATGACAAAGCTTTGACATTGCTGAACAACGAGCCAAAGTGTAGATATGGTTAAGAGATCAGAACTTTAGTTTGCAAAGATGTTCATGCCATGGTATTTCTCTTTTGGTTACCTATATAAATAATGGATCCCATCACTAACAATTTCATCAATCATTATTTCTTACTTAATAGCAAGAAGTCTCTGGACCTATGTATCATCAGAGATTGTGAACATGTACTGAATAATGATCCAGCAAATTTTAGACTGAGTTTGTTTATTTGGCTAACTCTTTCTGTGATTATATTTATTTTCTTACCATTTCTTTCATTTTTTTAAATATTATTTTTTTCTTTGTGCATGATAATGAATTCAAAACTGTAGCTCAGGTATAAATTGTCCATTTTTTAAAAATTATTGGTATTATATGAATCTTCAAGAGAGACATCTTTAATGAAGTAAAACTCTAAAAGTTGGTGCTGTGTGTCCTTTCAGTCAGTGAAAGTTGATGCTGTGTGTCCTTTCAGTCAGTGAAAGTTGATGCTGTGTGTCCTTACAGTCATTGAAAGTTGATGCTGTGTGTCCTTTCAGTCAGTGAAAGTTGGTGCTGTGTGTCCTTTCAGTCAGTGAATGTTGATGCTGTGTGTCCTTTCAGTTAGCGAAAGTTGATGCTGTGTGTCCTTTCAGTTAGTGAAAGTCAATGCTGTGTGTCCTTTCAGTCAGTGAATGTCGATGCTGTGTGTCCTTTCAGTTAGTGAAACTTGATGCTGTGTGTCCTTTCAGTCAGTGAATGTCAATGCTGTGTGTCCTTTCAGTTAGTGAAAGTTGATGCTGTGTGTCCTTTCAGTTAGTGAAAGTTGATGCTGTGTGCCCTTTCAGTTAGTGAAAGTTGATGCTGTGTGTCAGTCAGTGAAAGTTGATGCTGTGTCCTTTCAGTCAGTGAATGTTGATGCTGTGTGTCCTTTCAGTCAGTGAAAGTCGATGCTATGTGTCCTTTCAGTCAGTGAAAGTTGATGTGTGTCCTTTCAGTTCAGTGAAAGTTGATGCTGTGTGTCCTTTCAGTCAACGAATGTTGATGCTGTGTCCTTTCAGTCAGTGAATGTTGATTCTGTGTGTTCTTTCAGTTAGTGAAAGTCAATGCTGTGTGTCCTTTCAGTCAGTGAATGTCATTGCTGTGTGTCCTTTCAGTCAGTGAATGTCGATGCTGTGTGTCCTTCCAGTTAGTGAAACTTGATGCTGTGTGTCCTTTCAGTTAGTGAAGTTGATGCTGTGTGAATTTTCAGTTAGTGAAAATTGATGCTGTATGTCCTTTCAGTCAGTGAAATTTGATGCTATATCATTTCAGTCAGTGAAATTTGATGCTATATCATTTCAGTCAGTGAAATTTGATGCTATATCATTTCAGTCAGTGAATGTTGATGCTATATCATTTCAGTCAGTGAATGTTGATGCTATATCATTTCAGTCAGTGAATGTTGATGCTACATCTTTTCAGTCAGTGAAATTTGATGCTATATCATTTCAGTCAGTGAATGTTGATGCTATATCATTTCAGTCAGTGAATGTTGATGCTATATCATTTCAGTCAGTGAATGTTGATGCTATATCATTTCAGTCAGTGAATGTTGATGCTATATCATTTCAGTCAGTGAATGTTGATGCTATATCATTTCAGTCAGTGAAATTTGATGCTACATCATTTCAGTCAGTGAAATTTGATGCTACATCATTTCAGTCAGTGAAATTTGATGCTATATCATTTCAGTCAGTGAAATTTGATGCTATATCATTTCAGTCAGTGAATGTTGATGCTATATCATTTCAGTCAGTGAATGTTGATGCTACATCATTTCAGTCAGTGAAATTTGATGCTATATCATTTCAGTCAGTGAATGTTGATGCTATATCATTTCAGTCAGTGAAATTTGATGCTATATCATTTCAGTCAGTGAATGTTGATGCTATATCATTTCAGTCAGTGAATGTTGATGCTGTGTCCTTTCAGTCAGTGAATGTTGATGCTGTGTGTTCTTTCAGTTAGTGAAAGTCAATGCTGTGTGTCCTTTCAGTCAGTGAATGTCATTGCTGTGTGTCCTTTCAGTCAGTGAATGTCGATGCTGTGTGTCCTTCCAGTTAGTGAAACTTGATGCTGTGTGTCCTTTCAGTTAGTGAAGTTGATGCTGTGTGAATTTTCAGTCAGTGAATGTTGATGCTATATCTTTTCAGTCAGTGAAATTTGATGCTACATCATTTCAGTCAGTGAAATTTGATGCTATATCATTTCAGTCAGTGAAATTTGATGCTATATCATTTCAGTCAGTGAATGTTGATGCTATATCATTTCAGTCAGTGAATGTTGATGCTATATCATTTCAGTCAGTGAATGTTGATGCTACATCTTTTCAGTCAGTGAAATTTGATGCTATATCATTTCAGTCAGTGAATGTTGATGCTATATCATTTCAGTCAGTGAATGTTGATGCTATATCATTACAGTCAGTGAATGTTGATGCTACATCTTTTCAGTCAGTGAAATTTGATGCTATATCATTTCAGTCAGTGAATGTTGATGCTATATCATTTCAGTCAGTGAATGTTGATGCTATATCATTTCAGTCAGTGAATGTTGATGCTATATCATTTCAGTCAGTGAAATTTGATGCTATATCATTTCAGTCAGTGAAATTTGATGCTATATCATTTCAGTCAGTGAAATTTGATGCTATATCATTTCAGTCAGTGAAATTTGATGCTATATCATTTCAGTCAGTGAATGTTGATGCTATATCTTTTCAGTCAGTGAATGTTGATGCTATATCATTTCAGTCAGTGAATGTTGATGCTATATCATTTCAGTCAGTGAATGTTGATGCTATATCATTTCAGTCAGTGAATGTTGATGCTATATCATTTCAGTCAGTGAAATTTGATGCTATATCATTTCAGTCAGTGAAATTTGATGCTATATCATTTCAGTCAGTGAATGTTGATGCTACATCTTTTCAGTCAGTGAATGTTGATGCTATATCATTTCAGTCAGTGAAATTTGATGCTATATCATTTCAGTCAGTGAAATTTGATGCTATATCATTTCAGTCAGTGAATGTTGATGCTACATCTTTTCAGTCAGTGAATGTTGATGCTATATCATTTCAGTCAGTGAAATTTGATGCTATATCATTTCAGTCAGTGAAATTTGATGCTATATCATTTCAGTCAGTGAATGTTGATGCTATATCATTTCAGTCAGTGAAATTTGATGCTACATCTTTTCAGTCAGTGAAGAACTGTTGCTATGATCATCACAGTGCAATATACCACCTCCTTCTCGACAAATATCGCAAACATCCCAAGAACAAGGGGCCACCGAGCCTTGCACTGCCGCTGAACATTCCTATTACTCGTACTGAACGAAGGTCCAGTATCACCACAGGTGTTGGTGAGTAGATTCATTCCAACACTCAGATAAATACTGTTAGTATTATAGTGTGTGTTTAAATTGATCATATGATCTTAAATCATTTGTCATAAACCCTTCAGATAATTTTTGTTGCGGACATTCCAAAGGTAAAATAAAGACTTCAAAGGCCATCTTACATCATTTCTAAAAAATAATTCTTGCAATTTATTGGTCTTTTTTCCATATATGGTTGTAAATTTATGCTTATTTTACTTGAAAGTTATATTAGGTTGAAGAATTTTAATCTGAAAGTAAACAATTTCTGGTTGAAAAAGCAGCATTAATATTTATAGCACATCACAGTTTTTTTTGTGTATGCAAGAATGCATGTTCCAACTTTTTACATACCATTCAGTCAAGCAGTGTGCAGTCATCTCTGTCTAAATATTTTGAATAGTATATACAGGGTTTAACAGCACACTGTAATATTTCAGTTGAAAGAGTCGAGGTACCTGTAGAAGTGGAGGACAGTTCTAGTCAGCCACCATTAATTCCACCTTCCCTGCTGTCTCAGGTCTCCTTCTACCATTCAGACAGCAACTCAGTATCGGAGGTAAATATTGTGTGACTGTGCTTAGTTTCAATTAGTTTTCCATTACTTGATGCACCATATGTTATTCTACTGCCTATCAGTGCTGACAGAGGTGATTGTTTTTGTCAGTTTTAGAAGTTAACTGAGTTACATGTAAAGTTTAAAAATCTATATAGATTTCAGATTTTATTTTTAAATTTTCTGTTGGTTGATCTTGCTTCAGCAGAAGCTCCACATAAAAATAATCACTCTTGGTATCTTCATGTGTGCGTGTCCATCCATTTAACTGTACACAGATCTATCCACACTTTTGGTATCTTCATCCGTGTGTGTCCATCCATTTAACTGTACGCAGATCCATCCACACTTTTGGTATCTTCATCTGTGTGTGTCCATCCATTTAACTGTACACAGATCCATCCACACTTTTGGTATCTTCATCTGTGTGTGTCCATCCATTTAACTGTACACAGATCCATCCACACTCTTGGTATCTTCATGTGTGCGTGTCCATCCATTTAACTGTACACAGATCCATCCACACTTTTGGTATCTTCATCTGTGTGTCCATCCATTTAACTGTACACATCCATCCACACTTTTGGTATTTTCATGTGTGTGTGTCCATCCATTTAACTGTACACAGATCCATCCACACTTTTGGTATCTTCATGTGTGTGTGTCCATCCATTTAACTGTACACAGATCCATCCATACTTTTGGTATTTTCATGTGTGTGTGTCCATCCATTTAACTGTACACAGATCCATCCATACTTTTGGTATTTTCATGTGTGCGTGTCCATCCTTTTAACTGTACATAGATTCATTTACACTTGATTAAGGTCAGCATTTTTAGACTCAAGAGACCTTTAAAAGTTTTATTTTGCTTTGTTGACAAATAAAAAAGATGTGGTATACAATATGTGATGAAAGTGTTATTGTATAAAAATGTTAGGCACAGATTGATGAATGTGTAATGTATAAACTAAGCAGGCACATACTGTATCACAGATGAATGCACATTGTGTAACTAAGTAGGTACATATTGTATCACAGATGAATGCACATTGTGTAACTAAGCAGGCACATACTGCATCAAAGATGAATGTACATTGTGTAACTAAGTAGGCACATACTGTATCACAGATGAATGCACATTGTGTAACTAAGCAGCCACATACTGTATTACAGATGAATGCACATTGTGTAACTAAGCAGCCACATACTGTATTACAGATGAATGCACATTGTGTAACTAAGCAGCCACATACTGTATTACAGATGAATGCACATTGTGTAGCTAAGCAGGCACATACTGCATCACAGATGAATGCACATTGTGTAACTAAGTAGGCACATACTGCATCACAGATGAATGCACATTGTGTAACTAAGCAGGCACATACTGCATCACAGATGAATGCACATTGTGTAACTAAGTAGGCACTGCATCACAGATGAATGCACATTGTGTAACTAAGCATGCACATACTGCATCACAGATGAATGCACATTGTGTAACTAAGCAGGCACATACTGCATCACAGATGAATGCACATTGTGTAACTAAGCATGCATATAATGTATTACAGATGAATACACATTGTGTAACTAAGCAGGCACATACTGCATCACAGATGAATGCACATTGTGTAACTAAGCATGCACATAATGTATTACAAATGAATGCACATTTTATAACTAAGCAGGCACATACTGCATCACAGATGAATGCATATTGTGTAATTAAGCATGCACATACTGCATCACAGATGAATGCACATTGTGTAACTAAGTAGGCACATACTGCATCAAAGATGAATGTACATTGTGTAACTAAGTAGGCACATACTGTATCACAGATGAATGCACATTGTGTAACTAAGCAGCCACATACTGTATTACAGATGAATGCACATTGTGTAACTAAGCAACCACATACTGTATTACAGTTGAATGCACATTGTGTAACTAAGCAGCCACATACTGTATTACAGATGAATGCACATTGTGTAGCTAAGCAGGCACATACTGCATCACAGATGAATGCAAATTGTATAACTAAGTAGGCACATACTGCATCACAAATGAATGCACATTGTGTAACTAAGCATGCACATACTGCATCACAGATGAATGCACATTGTCTAACTAAGCAGGCACATACTGCATCACAGATGAATGCACATTGTGTAACTAAGCATGCACATAATGTATTACAGATGAATGCACATTTTATAACTAAGCAGGCACATACTGCATCACAGATGAATGCACATTGTGTAACTAAGTAGGTACATACTGTATCACATGAATGCATATTGTGTAACTAAGATTGCTCATACTGTATTACAGATGAATGCACAATGTGTAACTAAGTAGGCACATACTGCATCACAAATGAATGTTTTTTGTGTAACTGAGAATGTACATACTGTATCACAAATGAATGCACATTGTGTAACTAAGTAGGTACATACTGTATCACAGATGAATGCACATTGTGTAACTAAGCATGCACATAATGTATTACAGATGAATGCACATTGTATAACTAAGTAGGCACATACTGCATCACAGATGAATGCACATTGTGTAACTAAGTAGGCACATACTGTATTACAGATGAATGCACATTGTGTAACTAAGTAGGTACATACTGTATCACAGATGAATGTGCATTTTTTAACTCAGTATGCTCATACTGCATCACAGATGAATGCACATTGTGTAACTAAGCATGCACGTACTGTATCACAAATGAAAGCACATTGTGTAACTAAGTAGGTACATACTGTATCACAGATGAATGCACGTTGTGTAACTAAGCAGGCACATACTGCATCACAGATGAATGCAAATTGTGTTACTAAGCATGCACATACTGTATTACAGATGAATGCACATTGTGTAACTAAGCATGCACATACTGTATCACAGATGAATGTGCATTTTAACTAAGCATGCACATACTGTATCACAGATGAATGCACATTGTGTAACTAAGTAGTTACATACATTATCACAGATGAATGCACATTGTGTAACTAAGCATGCACATACTGTATCACAGATGAATGCACATTGTGTAACTAAGCATGCACATACTGCATCACAGATGAAAGCACATTGTGTAACTAAGCATGCACATACTGTATCACAAATGAATACACATTGTGTAACTAAGTAGGTACATACTGTATCACAGATGAATGTGCATTTTTTAACTCAGTATGCTCATACTGCATCACAGATGAATGCACATTGTGTAACTAAGCATGCACATACTGTATCGCAGATGAATACACATTGTCTAACTAAGTAGGTACATACTGTATCACAGATGAATGCACATTGTGTAACTAAGCATGCACATATTGTATTACAGATGAATGCACATTGTGTAACTAAGTAGGCACATACTGCATCACTGATGAATGTTCATTGTGTAACTAAGTAGGCACTTACTGTATCACAGATGAATGCACATTGTATAACTAAGTAGGCACATACTGTATCACAGATGAATGTTCATTGTGTAACTAAGTAGGCACTTACTGTATCACAGATGAATGCACATTGTATAACTAAGTAGGCACATACTGTATCATAGATGAATGTTCATTGTGTAACTAAGTAGGCACATACTGTATCACAGATGAATGCACATTGTGTAACTACGTAGGCAAATACTTGTATCACAGATGAATGCACATTGTAACTAAGCATGCACATAATGTATTACAGATGAATGCACATTGTGTAACTAAGTAGGCACATACTGAATCACAGATGAATGTTCATTGTGTAACTAAGTAGGCACTTACTGTATCACAGATGAATGCACATTGTATAACTAAGTAGGCACATACTGTATCACAGATGAATGTTCATTGTGTAACTAAGTAGGCACATACTGTATCACAGATGAATGTTCATTGTGTAACTAAGTAGGCACATACTGTATCACAGATGAATGCACATTGTGTAACTAAGCAGGTGCTAAATGCATCACTGTATAGTAATGTTCCAGATTACACATTCAAATAATTTATTAAAGAAAATATCAGAAATATATTATACCAATATAAACCTGTTATGTTGGTGTCCAGAAAGAAAAACTTTTCTGTAAACACTAATGCGAACCATTTTGAATTTTGCAGTCAGATGATGTTAGCCAGTCTGACTCTGATGAGGAACCATCACCAGAAGCATTGGCACGCTATTTGGCAATGAGGCGACACACTGTTGGTGTTGGGGACTCCAGACATGAGGTTCCAGAAGATGTCCGTGTTAAACTTGCACACCACCAACCCATTATCGCCATGCCACAGCCCAACATGTTCATGCCATTTTGGAATATTCCAAATGTTAACTTGCCATTTCATGCTCCTCATTATCCAAGTGAACAACCACAGAATCCATTGGTGACAGATCAGAATCTCCTACACCCACCGCCTCTGCTAGGACCAGGTAAGAAGTGAAAAGGATTCAGAATGGGATGTTTTGTAGACAGAATGAATCAGTTGATTTGAATTCTCTTCCAATTTATCTTAACTGTTTCCACTGTTGCTTTGAAGTTGAGAAATACACTTGACCTTTTTGTCAAAACTTGAATATTTACCAAAACGTCTGACTGCTCTAGAGGCCTAGTGGTTAGACTGTCTGCCTTGGATGTGGGAGGTTGCAGGTTTGAACCTCAGCCGAGTCATACCAAAGACTTATAAATTAGTACTAATAGCTGCTTTGCTAGGTGCTTAACATTTTAAGAGGTTAGTGTTTTTAGGACTGGTTTTCCTGGTGTCAGGATAATTTGACCAGGTGGTACATTATGCTACATGTCTGCAGCATGATACCCCAGTGCTAGACATTGCTATCAGACATCATAGCAATATGACTTAAAAATTGTTAAAGCTATGTTAAAAATCCAAATCATACACACACACCAAAATTTATAATTGTGCGTTTTGTTTGCAATAAACATAATTGTGCCATTGAGACAAAACAATTACAGCATTTTCTACCTGCTAGGCTTGTTGAGCATCGGACAGCTGTTATAATCTGCACACCATACCTTGCTCAGTTGGTAATTGTTTTATTTGCTGTATGTCCATGTAATTTTCTTGTAAACGGTTGCAGGTTATAAATATCTTTTTGTTAAAAGTGTCGGTTTCAGCAAAACATTATTTGGATTATAGTGATATTGTTTCTTCAAATACATTACCTAGTCATAATACCTTAGGAGATATACTGCTACCTCGCAAATCCAGCGCTCACAGATTAAATTAAAACCTTTCAGCTCAAAAGATACTAGTTGTCTACTTGCTTAGATGGCAGTTAGGGTGATCTCCCCTTGATCTTGGAATTAATATTGCCTGTGTAATGGTCAGTTACTACTTTTGCTTATGTTGAGTAACATGCTGTATACAGACAGAAGACTTCAAAAATTCATACAGTTTGGAAGTTTTCAACCTAAAACAAGTTGGAGGAGGTTCATCTTTGAAGGCAAGCGTACTCCATCTTTAAATTTTGATCATTTTTGTTCATTGTATCGTTTTCTAGCTGTCAAGTGTTGTCACTTTGCCATCTTCACACACATAGGTGTTTTTGGTACATACCTGTACAGGTAATGATGGCATTATCTCATTGTTATAACCATATCAATAAGTGCATGTCTAGTGCATGATATAGAATACTCATTTAATATTGCTGTATGATTTCTGCTACATCTGGATACATACAGGTAGGTTTTCTATATTGTCTTGTTTTAGTATCCACTTCATAGTTAAATATGTGGTGCTTTACTACTTTTTACCAGTTTAGAATGTGATTAGGTCACTCCTGCAGGCAACATTGTCTCAGAATTGATTTGGGGGATGTAAAAAAAACAGTTGTGGGAAACCTGTGTTAAGTTTGCAACAATGGTAACATAAACTTTGATCTCAAATACCATAATGGTTAATGTCAAATTTTAAAGTTTAGTAGATAGTTCTAGATTGGTTGTTGCAGATAAAGAATTCTTGTCACACAGAAATGATGTAAAGAGAGTATGCCAAGGGTCTGGATGACTTGAGATCAAGATATTTGTAGGTGCCGAGAATGAAATGGTATGATCTGGTTGAGATACCTGTCCAGATAATTGTATGGTCCAGAGTATATGACTGATCAGGATGAGTTACAGGTCCAGATAATTTGTCTGTATAGATAATAAACATTTTGTATTCATGAATTCATGTACTGAACTCATGAAAATGTGGAATTAATTTTTTACCAGTCTATAAAACCAGTTTAATTGGTAATTTTAAAATTTCAAAAATTGGGTTGAAGCACATATTTTGATAAAATGCAAACATTGTATTTATTTAAGCAATATGTGTAATTTTTAGGGCTTTTATTAGTGTTTTATGTTGAATGAATTTTTCTCTTTGGGTGTTGCAATTATCTTTTACTTGCTATTATGTATTTAGGACATACTGGTATTTATCTTTCAGAAGGGTTACTTAACCTGAACAGAAGAGCATCAGATGGAGGAGCTAATATACACTGCTTCTGTCGACAGATGGCAATGGAAAATGGTCAGGTTGGAAGTAGAGAAACCTTGTCTGCGGTAAGGCTTTGCTGTCATAGATACTGTAGACCTTTAAAATTTGGATAATATTTTGAAAACTATGATTTTTGAAATCTAAACATTTACAACTCATCTTTGAAGTTTGCAGATGTTTTTAAATTTTTAAAAAATGGAAATAGAGAAAATGCCATGTGATTAGGTTGCCTATTTCTGTAATTCAGTACATTTTGTAAATGTCTTTGTTGGAACTATGTTACAGGTAGCTATATGTAATGAAAATGAAGTTTTGTTTAGTTCTTTGGTGTCGTATGTTTCTTCCACGATCTCATTTCTATTAGTTTATCTGTCTACTGTTGTCTTTTCTGTTTTGATATCTGGCTATTCATATATCCATCTTGATCTGTTTGCTTTAATGTGTTAGAGTTTGCGTGTGCCAATTCCCACTAATATACCAGACCTGTTTACCCGACCGTATTTGACCGTATTTGTACGGAATAAAGCCCATCCGTACGGTCATACGGTCATTGAACTGAAAATACGATTTGAGGTTGCATTTATTTATTACTTTTTAAAATTAATTTTTTAAGCCGTTTTTTTTTTCCGTTTCGTTTCGTTGTATCGTCTCTTCGGTCCGCATCCGCGTCCGCATTTTGTGCCACGTCACTTATTTTGACATTCTCAACATCTGGTTGTTTAAACAAAGGAAAATGCTGCCGACAAGAAAGTTTCAGCACGAAACTGATGATGAAAATGGAAAGTCTAACACAGAAAGCAGCATTTTCTACCAGTTTATTCTACTCTGTGGCTATGCCTTAAACCATCGTCAAAAGGAGAACATTTTGTGCATTGCACTGTTTGCAACTTCGACTTTTCCTGTGCACATGATGGAAGGAGTGACTGTTCACGGTATGTGGAATCGGAAAATCATACAAAATTGAAATCATTAGTGAATGGAAATAGAAACATTTTGTCAATGATGAAAGGAAAGAAAGTCAGTGATCAAAACATACTTCAAAAACAAATAACACGTGCTGAGGCAATTCTATGTGAGTTGATCGCAAATATGAATTTGTCATTGTGTACAGCTGACAAGTTAACGGAAGAAATGAAAAATAATTTATTAACCTTATTTCCATTCTAGTAAATATTGACAAAGATGATACTAGATTTTATCAGATAAATAAGATTGCCTTCACCTATCTAGATAAACTTATTATTTTCTAAGTGGATGGGTGGTAACAATGTCTGTCATAATGTTTTATATCAAGTCGTCCTTAACTATGTAAAATAGAGAATTGGCTTTAATTAAAATGTTATGGATATGTGTGAAGCTGAGAAAACATAACTTCTAGAGAAAGTAACGGAGGTAAATAACAAAAAATTTGGTTATGTTGTATTTTTTTGTGGTTTTTATCACTATAATATGAACAGGATGTTTAAGTCAGTGGTGTTCAATTTCTGCATATTTGTGCCTTGAAACACAGAATTAACTGAATTGCAGCGTCTTTGCAAACTAAGAGTTATTTACACAATATTGTATAGTCATTATGTCGTGTAATACTACATAATGATAAGTATAGTATATTGATAGTATATACTATTTGTGTGCTGAAAATACTGACTTTGGTCTGAAAATACTGACAGGCATTGCTTAAAATACTGACAGGAAAATTTATGGGTAAACAGGTCTGATATACCACTCCAATTATGGTAGGAATCCCCAACAATACTCCATTCCAGTTATGGTGGGTCTTCCCACCAATATTCCTCTCCAATTATGGTAGGAATTCCCACCAGCAATGCACTCCAATTATGGTAGGAATTCCAACCTTTAGATATGATTGGGTTTGTTCCTACCTTTGTAAGAATATCCAAGAATTTTAAATCCTGTAAACAATATGCTTTTCTGCAGGTCGTTTATATGTACAACCACTCTTAATCATTCATGTTGGATGGAATGAATTTGAGTGAGTGTGGAAGTAAAGAATGTAGAAATATTAAGGTTGTTACAGAAATACATGTATTGAAGTTATGTAGCTATTTTTTTTTTCAGAGTCCATCACCTATCAGATTTTAATTGGACTGGTCAGTTTAATTTTGATAAACCTTACATTCTGTATTTGAATTGAGATTCATCTGCATTCTCCCATGATTATGCACACATTCTGGAATCACCATACTTTGATGGTAAATAACCTCAATGTGTTGTTATGCTGTAAAATACCCCACTATATCAAAACCAAACCTAAGGACATTGATAAGAATTAGAAACTGTTACCAAACTAGTGCTTAGGACATTGATAGGAATTAGAAACTGTTACCAAACTAGTGCTTAGGACATTGATAGGAATTAGAAACTAATAACTACAAGTGTCTGCCTAAGGGATGTAACTGTTAGGGAAACTTGGAGTGGATTCAATTTTCTTTTTTAGTCACCTCTATCCGCTATGGGTCTGCCACTCCCTACTCAGCCCCTGACAGGATCAGTGACAGTAGAGGAGACAGAAGATTGTGGATCTGACCAGGAACCGGATCCTGAGGCAGTACAAAGGTAAAGCATAGTGGAAAATGTTATTTTTTTTTTTATCATAAAAGTGTCGACCTGTTTTCCTTGTCCTGCATGGAACTACTCCCTTTCTGCTAAGTCTTTCACTTTGCTAGAGACGCATCAATACCTTTCAGAATTGTACATACATATATGGCATATGCCATGAAATAGGCTGTCTATCCATTCAATTCACACAAATGTTTGGTGACTTTTTCTTGCAGCAGTGAACACCCAAAGAAAACATTAAATAAATAACACTAAAAATATTTATATTTATTTTCTCTCTATTATAAGTAATTTTTCAGTAATTGTGTAAATAAAATACTGAATAATAATAATAATCAATAAAAACAGAGAAAAATAAAAATACAATAATAAGGTTGTTTTTCTTAAAATCCTTATAACACTCTTGTTTTTACAATTCAGAACTTTATAAATATACTACATACATTTGTTGTGTCAAATTGTACATTTTACAATTTGTAATCATGAAACAATGTATTCAGATTACCTTCACATCGTCTTTGGATAAACATACAAGCATTAACACTGAATGTTTCAATTACAGTAAGACAAACCTGTGCTTCCATGTTGGATCAAAAGTCTTTTAACATATAGCTAATGTTACTAAATCAGAAATATTGATAAATCATCTTGCTTTTTGCTAAATTAGAAACATATGGATAAATTACTAAATTAGAAATGCTGATAAATTATTATGCTTGTTACTAAATTAGAAAGGAGTGGATAAATCATCATATTGAGAGATACTGAGTTTACAATTTGGATATAGACAAGAACCTTGAGAGATAATTAAGTTCATAATTTTAGTATTCACTTAAGGTTTCAAATGAATTTGAGATAGATGAATGTGTTTCCATATCATGATTAATTTCAGACTGTAGTATTTGGAATTAGACTGTTCGCTTGTGGTTTGTTAACTTGTTTAATCATGACTGTTAAATGATGTCATGCACTCATGGTTACGGAATTAGGTCAAATTGAGACAAACTTCATAATTGTACAACACATTTCATAATTGTATAATAAGATTAATAACATAAAATGCAGAGGTAAGAAAAAATTAAGAAGTCATTTAATTAGTTTGTAGATAAATTATGCCTTTTTTGGACAAACTCAAAATTCTTGGTTCATGAGGGTGGTACTCAAGTTCCTGCAGGAGACAAAGAAAATGTACTTCATTATTTTACAGGAAATTTGTTTACCTTTAGATAGCTCCAATTAAAGGCTTATTTAGTGATTAATGTTAAATAGTGAATTTGTAACTTGTAAGTGAAATGTAGTAATTCAGTTAAGGCTATTTGTTTTACTTTCATACTTTCAACTTTGATGTAGGATCTGATAAAAGTTGTATATACTGGAACTTTCTCTCTCTCTCTCTGTAGATATCTTGCCAGCAGAGGAAGACTGAAGCGACACACTCTGGCCATGTCCAACCCAATGAGTGAGATCCCAGAGGAATTGCAGCGCAAGTTATCGTTACAACCTATAAGATCTGCCCGCCGTGTTTCAGACAGAACTTCTTGTAAATGCTGCTTATAACACACACACACACACACACACACACACACACACACACACACACACACACACACACACACAGACACACACACACACACACACACACACACATGCTTTTAGTACTAAAATGTGATGATTAAGCTACTCCAGAATATTATTGCATAAAAAAAATCTGTAACACACACTGTTGGGATTAAACATTTTGGCCATTTTAAATTTCATGTATGATACCAAATTTCCCTTTATCTCTGAATGTTACAAAAAATCATTTTTCATTATTTCTGCTAACACTAAACATTTTGGCCATTTTAAACGGATTCTTACATGTATGATACCAAATTTCCCTTTATCTCTGAATGTTACAAAAAAATCATTTAACAATGTTTCTGCTAGCACTAATATCAGGCAGACTACTAGAAAATCCCCATCTTATTTATAGAGAGAAAACTCTCACAGTTGAGCTGGGATTTTTACCCATACATAATTCTAGTAGTTGCTTTCCAGCTGAGTTTGGACAAGTCTGTATGTAAGGTTAATTGATAATGTACTTTCTACATGGATGTATTTTATCACTATTTAGTCACTTGCCTGTGAAGAAGTTGTTTTAAAGAGGTGCCTAGGATAAAGAGGTTTGATTAATATTAAATTATTTAGCTAGTATGCAGACCAAGCTGAGTTGAGGGAAGCTTATATTCAGTTATTGTAAGTCAAACAACTATTAAATTACCTTTATATCTATCCATTGCCTATTCCACATTTATTTTAATTCTGAAGGGTCATTGGTTAGGATATTTTTTATTGTAATTTTTTACTTATTTGGTATCATTTTTTTGAAAACAGTGTGTGAATGTT
This sequence comes from Potamilus streckersoni, assembly GCA_016746295.1. Lineage (NCBI taxonomy): Eukaryota > Metazoa > Mollusca > Bivalvia > Unionida > Unionidae > Potamilus > Potamilus streckersoni. Next base: position 51,113 of record JAEAOA010000951.1, on the reverse strand, counting down.
TCATGAGCACTATACAGCCTTCAGTAAAAACCTGGTCACTGTGAATTGTATTTCATGGATAATTGTTATTATTGTGGGGCTTGATGACATTTTTCAGCACATGATAGTCCATACATGGTGGCCAGTATTAATGGTTGAGGAAGAAACCGGGAAATCACCAGAAAGAACCACTGACCCATGAGAAGCTACTGGCAAGCTTTCTCACATATCCACATTTGCAGAATCCTAGACTCGAACCCACGCAGACAGAGGTGAGAAGATAGTTATTCGTAATGAATAGCGCTTTAAACCACTTGGCCACTCTGGGCCCCCATGGATAATTGCTTTGTGCCAGAGGATTACTTTAGTCATCATTGAAAATTAGGTTACTGGTAGATACCTGTATTTGCTGATTTAGGAATTACCATTGCATCAAGCTCACTTCTGGAATGGATCATTGTTAGGTTATTTTATTAAACACTGTTACAAGCAGACTTGTGTCACCTGGGAGAAGGATTAGATTGTAATTGTGTTAAAAATGTTTTCCTGTTGATTAAGACATATAAAGAGGCAAATAATTTGTAATGACAACTGATCACAGTTTGGACCAAAAATGTTCAGGAATTAGAGAGATGGATTCATCATGATTTATCATGAGTCCTTAATTCCCTAAAGTTATGGTAAGATTTTTGATGATCATGCTGATACATTGGATGCAGCATAAGAAGTACTATGTCATGCAGCATAAGAAGTACTATGCCATGCAGCATAAGAAGTACTATGCCATGCAGCATAAGAAGTACTATGCCATGCAGCATAAGAAGTACAATGTCATGCAGCATAAGAAGTACTATGTCATGCAGCATAAGAAGTACTATGCCATGCAGCATAAGAAGTACTATGCCATGCAGCATAAGAAGTACTGTGCCATGCAGCATAAGAAGTACTATGCCATGCAGCATAAGAAGTACTATGCCATGCAGCATAAGAAGTACAATGTCATGCAGCATAAAAAGTACTATGTCATGCAGCATAAGAAGTACTATGCCATGCAGCATAAGAAGTACTATGCCATGCAGCATAAGAAGTACTATGCCATGCAGCATAAGAAGTACTATGTCATGCAGCATAAGAAGTACTATGCCATGCAGCATAAGAAGTACTATGCCATGCAGCATAAGAAGTACTATGTCATGCAGCATAAGAAGTACTATGCCATGCAGCATAAGAAGTACTATGCCATGCAGCATAAGAAGTACAGTGTCATGCAGCATAAGAAGTACTATGTCATGCAGCATAAGAAGTACAGTGTCATGCAGCATAAGAAGTACTATGCCATGCAGCATAAGAAGTACAATGTCATGCAGCATAAGAAGTACAATGTCATGCAGCATAAGAAGTATTATGCCATGCAGCGTAAGAAGTTCTATGTCATGCAGCATAAGAAGTACTATGTCATGCATCATAAGAAGTACCATACAGCATAAGAAGTACTATGCCATGCAGCATAAGAAGTACTATGTCATGCAGCATAAGAAGTACTATGCCATGCAGCATAAGAAGTACTATGCCATGCAGCATAAGAAGTACTATGTCATGCAGCATAAGAAGTACTATGTCATGCAGCATAAGAAGTACAATATCATGCAGCATAAGAGGTACTATGTCATTCAGGATAAGAAGTACTGTCATGCAGCATAAAAAGTACTATGCCATGCAGCATAAGAAGTACTATGCCATGCAGCATAAGAAGTACAATGTCATGCAGCATAAGAAGTACTATGTAATGCAGCATAAGAAGTACAGTGTCATGCAGGATAAGAAGTACTATGCCATGCAGCATAAGAAGTACTATGCCATGCAGCATAAGAAGTACAATGTCATGCAGCATAAGAAGTACAGTGTCATGCAGGATAAGAAGTACTATGCCATGCAGCATAAGAAGTACTATGCCATGCAGCATAAGAAGTACTATGTCATGCAGCATAAGAAGTACTTTGTCATGCAGGATAAGAAGTACTATGCCATGCAGCATAAGAAGTACAATGTCATGCAGCATAAGAAGTACAATGTCATGCAGCATAAGAAGTACAGTGTCATGCAGCATAAGAAGTACTATGTCATGCAGTATAAGAAGTACTTTGTCATGCAGGATAAGAAGTACTATGCCATGCAGCATAAGAAGTACTATGCCATGCAGCATAAGAAGTACAATGTCATGCAGCATAAGAAGTACTTTGTCATGCAGGATAAGAAGTACTATGCCATGCAGCATAAGAAGTACTATGCCATGCAGCATAAGAAGTACAATGTCATGCAGCATAAGAAGTACTTTGTCATGCAGGATAAGAAGTACTATGCCATGCAGCATAAGAAGTACTATGCCATGCAGCATAAGAAGTACAATGTCATGCAGCATAAGAAGTACAATGTCATGCAGCATAAGAAGTACAGTGTCATGCAGCATAAGAAGTACTATGTCATGCAGTATAAGAAGTACAATGTGATGCAGGATAAGAAGTACAGTGTCATGCAGCATAAGAAGTACTATGTCATGCAGCATAAGAAGTACTATGCCATGCAGCATAAGAAGTACTATGCCATGCAGCATAAGAAGTACTATGCCATGCAGCATAAGAAGTACTATGTCATGCAGCATAAGAAGTACAATGTCATGCAGCATAAGAAGTACAATGTCATGCAGCATAAGAAGTACTATGTCATGCAGCATAAGAAGTACTATGCCATGCAGTATAAGAAGTACAATGTGATGCAGGATAAGAAGTACTACGCCATGCAGCATAAGAAGTACTATGTCATGCAGCATAAGAAGTACTATGCCATGCAGCATAAGAAGTACTATGCCATGCAGCATAAGAAGTACTATGCCATGCAGTATAAGAAGTAGAATGTCATGCAGCATAAGAAGTAAAATGTCTTGCAGCATAAGAAGTACTATGTCATACAGCATAAGAAGTACTATGCCATGCAGTATAACAAGTACTATGTCATGCAGCATAAGAAGTACTTTGTCATATAGCATAAGAAGTACTATGCCATGCAGCATAAGAAGTACTATGTCATGCAGCATAAGAAGTACTATGTCATGGAGACAAATGAGCTTTGCAATTGACCCATACCACGATTTGAAGTTTTCCAGTTTTTTATGTAAATTTTTTGTGGGAAATATCATATGGAAAAATATTCAGTTTGCCATCTTGATTTCTGTAGTTTATTATTGTTTGCAAAGGTTTTTAAAAAATATTTGATTTTGATTCAAAGCTGCCCTGAAATCTTCTTTAATTTCATTTTGACAGTAAAAGTTATTTTTAAAAAAATAAAAGTATAAACAAACCCTTACCCCTTTCATAGTTGTTAAATATATTAATATTGTCAATTTTATTATACATCTCACTTGATATCAACTTGATGTCCATATAGTTCTTGGGGTGTGGAAAAGTAATACATCTGATTTCGAAAAGTATTCTAATTGTAACCATTTGTGATAATTTGTAAACTAGTTTTAGATGTTTATCAATATGGAACAACTAGGTCAGTAATTTTTTGTCTGTACCATATTGTTTGAATGAATCATATAGCCTTATATGTGACTTTCGTATTTTGTATCCATGACAGATGGAGCTATGGTTATTGTTAGTTATCTTAATATCTTGTAAAAAGCATGGCTCTAAAATACATACACATAATTGTATACCATTAGGTTGTTGAATTACTTATTTAATATAAAAGTACTTTGTAAATATGTCTCTTTTCTGGTCTTAATTTGATAGTCATGTTTAGAAGATTTATGACCCCTTGATATTAATTGTTCTACTGACTTTCATCAGATAACTTCAACACAATTTGTTGTATTCAGCCAGTCCATCATGTAACTTGAGATTCATGAGCCCTTGAGTGGGTTTAATTTTCATTGTTGCACAGCATTGACAGGAGTTATGGTCTCTGATTGCGTGTCTTCTTGATTTGGTTTTCCATAACAAGCCTTGTTGCAATTTAAGCAAATTTGAGATGCAGTTTTATATTGCTAAGACCTTGAATGAATTTGATATGATGTGTCCTATATTAGCATATAGTTGTACCCCTGATTGCTCTTTCTCCAAACTTTGCCTTACTGGGAAGTATCTTGCATTTCAGCCAAACTTTTCCTTACTGGGAAGTATCTTGCATTTCAGCCAAACTTTGCCTTACTGGGAAGTATCTTGCATTTCAGCCAAACTTTGCCTTACTGGGAAGTATCTTGCATTTCAGCCAAAGTTAGCTTAAGCTTTATATTGATGGGCCTTTGAATGATTTCTAGCATTTCATCTCACCATTTAAAAGTGTTATAGCCTTAGAATTATCATTTTCTCCAAACATTGACTTTTTTCCAATCTATTTTGGGCCTTACTGAGCAAAAAGTAGAGAGCAAAGGTTGCACCCTTTGCTGTTTAAATTTAATTGTTGTTGTAGGGTTTGACACCATTTTTTAGCACAAAATCTCTGTACATGGCGGCCAGTATAAATTGTAGAGGAAGAATCTGGGAAAATCTCAGAAAGAATCATCAACCCACAATCAGCTACTGGAAGACTTTCTCACATACCCATATTGGCTGAACCTGAGACTTGAACCCAAGTCAGATGGCAGTGATCCATAATTGATGGCAATAATCCATAAAGCTGAACCTGAGACTTGAACCCACATAGAGAGAAGTCAGATGGCAATGATCCATAACTGTGAGTGCTTTGTACCACTTGGCCTAATTGGGCCCCGTTACTGATTTGAAATTGCCTCGTGTATCCATACTATTGTTTCTTCTCAAATAATATTTGCTGAATTTAATGAATCAAAAGCATATATTTTATCAGTTTATATTGGCCAAGTTTGATTTTCATTCATTGCCTTCAGAATTTTGTAGTATTACTGGGCTATTCCATTTGAAAATTTGTCCTCAGATCATAAATCTCATTTGTATATAATAACTTTTAAAGGACAACATTGATTGAAATCAAATTATTTGTACTTTTGACTATGTATAATTTTGGCAGAATTCATTAAAAAAAATTAAAGAGATTTATAACTCAGTTGCATTGAGAACTTTGTAATAGCACCTTGAACCAGCATGTCTTCAAATACACCATACTGTCATGGGCATGGTGTCTGAAGGGCATTTTTCTGGCTATTTAACACAATAAGTACAGGTTTTACATGCCCACCTTGAAGCATAGTTTGTGGTATGATATCAATCTGTCTGTCCATCTGGTACCAATGGTTTCTGCAAAATAACTAGTTGCTCACCATCTGCAGTTATCAAACCGTGTGGTTGGCTTGCACTTGGGATAAGGAAGAATTCCATTGAGATTGGTCACTGTGAAGAAAGAAGGAAATGGTTTCCACACAAAAACTCACCAACTGCAGTTGCCAGATTTTATGAATGACTTGTATTTGGGATAAGGAAGAACCCTGTGAAGAACCTCAAAGGTCATAGTCACTCAGACTGGAAAAGGAAAAATTGTTTCCACACATAATTTGTGTTATCTACATAGAGGACTATTAAACATGGGTCAGTTGATAACATGCAGCTCATGGTACTCTTTTTATTATTATTATTATTATTATTATTATTATTATTATTATTATTATTATTTAATAGCAGAATATTAAGCTGGGAGAACTATTAGATGAATTTTGTTTTAAAATTGGTTTTGCTTTCTATTACAGCCAGAGAATCATACAAAGATATTAACTGCCTCCATTTACCCAATGAGAGATACTCACCAGTCCGGCGTGCTAGTGATGGCCTTGCCAATCTGCACAAATATCAATCACATTTGGAGAAAATCTATAGAGAGTCGGTTGGTTCACAGACTGGGTCAAGGCATAACAGTCAGACCAGTCTAAAACAGTTACAGCAGGAATATCAGGAACTTGAGGTAATCAGACAAATTCTAGCATTTTCAGGAATCATTGTTATCTGGATGCTGTCCATCTTGAGTCATACTCAACATTGCATCTCATTTGAGATTTACAAAACAAAATTTTAGGTGTTCTTAAAAAGGGATCAAAAACAATAAGTACAAAATGTCAAATTGATTATATTGTGTCATATTCTATCAGAAAAAAGTATGATGGTCGGGGAAAGAGAGTACTATTTCAGTAAGGGCTGTCAGAGAATTGAAGCATGATGGTCAGGGGAAAGGAGTTTCTAATGTAATATGGGTTGTCACAGAATTAAAAGTATGATGGTCAGGGGAAGGGAGTTACTAGTTTAATATGGGTTGTCAGAGAATTAAAACTACAATGGTCATAGGAAGGGAGTTACTATTTCTATATGGAATTTAAAGTATGATGGTCAGGGGAAGAGAGTTGTTAATTTAATATGGGTTGTAACAAAATTAAAAGTATGATGGTGAGGGGAAGAAAGTTTCCAAGTTAATATGGATTCTCTGAGAATTAAAAGTACAATATAAACTTGTGTATAAGCCAAAGAATTTAGGAAAAAATAAAGCCTTGAAGAAAGGGGGGGTCGTCTTATCTCTGGGCCAAGGTCTAAGTCTGAAAATTTTAAAGCTTTTGTTATCAATTAGGAGTATTTATTGTTATTGTGGATCGTTGAAGATGAGATCTCATGCCTAATGATGCCACATGGCTCATGGGATATGTGCTGTCTTGAAGTGAAATAAGTAATTTTTTAAAATTTTACTGGTAGGGTAAGAAATGAAAAATGTGTACTTGACATCTATTTGACTGATGTCCACCCACTAGAAAATGCAGCCATACATGTCATTTGAGCCATGGTGGTTCGTGTATTTTCCAAAAGAACCGCCGTATTAGTAATCTCTCAATGAAGTATTTAGCCCTCAAGTAATCAGTAATCATTGTGGTACCATACAAATGCAAACTAGCTTATTTCAGTGTTAATATGAAAAGAAACTACGGCAAATAACAAGATTTAAGAATTACAATACAATACACCGTTTTGGTGTGGAGAGTCATGTACATATACGATAGTCTTACAGCAACCATAGGGAGAGGCTCCTTAGGGGTTTGTTGCACACACACCTAGGAAGGGTAAATAACAGGCAAGTAGAATATATGAGTCAGGGTGATAAATTGTTAAAAATATAATTTGAGGGCTTTCTTTGACAGGTGTTTTAGAAGTAAAAGGCAGCCACAATGTATCATCTAATTTTGTTGTTTATAGAAAAGTGGTTTGTTAGTTGCACAATAACTACTGGTATGCATCATCTGTGGTAAATGCCTCAGGGATTTTGTAGCACAATGCCACTGTATTTACTAATACCTACTGACTCTCAGATGTATTGTTTAATGAGATAAGGTAGTGGACATGTTTCTGCTCAAAGTTATGACTGTCACAATGCTTGAACAGTATCCACCCTGAAAACCAATCCTATTTTGGTCATATTTCAGTCAGCTACTGGCAGTTAAAATAAAGGATAAAAAACAAAACAATGATCAATAATTATCCAATACAAATTAATAACCAACCACCCAAGGGAAAAATTACAGGATATAAATAGGATGCTACCACAATCAAAATTTGTTTCAGTTTAATCTTTCCTGAAGTTTATATTCAATCAGATAAAATGATTTTTTTTGGAAGTAAAAGAAAGCATTCTGCTTATGATGCAGCATTCAAACTTAAAAAAAAATAAAAGTTATTGAATATGAAGAAGCAAATAACAACTGTGCTGCAGCATGCAATTTTTTTTTTTTAATGAGAAGCAAGAACGGGAATGGCAGAAGAGCAAAGCAGCATTGGAAGAAATACCAAAAACCATGAAGGCTTGTCAGACTGGGATTGCCGCATTCCCTGAATTGTAGAAAAGACTCAATGATTTTGTAAGTGAATGTCTGCCTTAACAAGCCATTTAAAGACATGGTATGAAAGATGTGGCCTGAATGGGTTTGTTTATGTGGAGTGAAGATGACAAAAGGTGGGAGTTTCACAAGGCTGGACCTCAACTTGGTCGCCAAGTGGGTCTAAGACGCATGGGACTCAGTGCCATCAGATATGATTGCCAAATCAGTCTGAAAGTGCAGTATCAGCAATGCAAGGGATGGAACTGAGGATGATGCCATATTCGAATCAGACAATGACAAGGAGAATGAGAAACAGAATAACACACTATCAGATGACACTGATGTCAATACGATAACAGCATGCCCATAATAGACACCAAGTTTTATAAACTCTTTGGCAGGATTTTAGTAAGAGAAAGTTTTTATTTCAATTATTATTTAACATTGAAGATAACTTGTTTTTATTTCAACATATAAATTATATTTCTTACTTTCATTTTCATTAAGTTTGAAGATAATATTTACTTTAGTACTGTGATTTGCCTAAATAAATATACTGGTAATTAGAACATACTTTGTGATGAACTTATGTGTGGGTCATGCAGTTTTTCCTATTTTTGCCAAGTTGGGGAGTTGGTTTATACATGAATGGGCTTATCCACAAGTATATATGGTATGATGGTCAGTGGAAGGGAGTTTTACTAATTTAATATGGGTTTTCAAAGAATTAAAGTATCGTGGTCAGGGTAGGTAAGGTACTAATTCAGCATGGGTTGTCACAATTAAAAGTATGATAGGGAAAGGGAGTTACTAATTTAATATGGGATGTCACAATTAAAAGTATGATGATTAGGAGAAGATAGTTACTAATTTAATATGGGTTGTCACAATTAAAAATTCGATAGGGGAAGGGAGTTACTAATTTAATATGGGTTGTCACAATTAAAAGTATGATAGTCAGGAGGAGGGAGTTACTAATTTAATATGGGTTGTCACAATTAAAAATTCGATAGGGGAAGGGAGTTACTAATTTAATATGGGTTGTCACAATTAAAAGTATGATAGTCAGGAGGAGGGAGTTACTAATTTAATATGGGTTGTCACAATTAAAAATTTTGAAAGGGGAAGGGAGTTAATAATTTAATATGGGTTGTCACAAAAAGTATGATAGTCAGGAGAAGGGAGTTACTAATTTAATATGGGTTGTCACAATTAAAAGTATGATAGTCGGAGAAAGGGAGTTAATGATTTAATATAGATTGTCACAATTAAAAGTATGATAGTCAGGAGAAGGGAGTTACTAATTTAATATGGGTTGTCACAATTAAAAGTATGATAGTCAGGGAAAGGGAGTTACTAATTTAATATAGATTGTCACAATTAAAAGTATGATAGTCAGGAGAAGGGAGTTACTAATTTAATATGGGTTGTCACAGAATTAAAAGTATGATAGTCAGGGTAAGGGAATTTTTACCAAATTTGACAAGATTCTCGCATGAAAGCCTTTTTAATATGTACAGCTGATGATGATGCACTATTTAATACAGCCATTGTTACTAAAAACATGAACACCTTGAAATGACTTCATCCCAACAGAATTTGTAAAAAGTGTTCTGCCACTAGGCATTTCAAGCTTGCCCAAATAGTGTGAAGACAGGCATTCCTTTAATGTAGAGAACTAGAGTTCTAGGTATTCAGAGATTGAGTACTATAAGACACAAATGATGTGAACAGAGGCTTTGCTATAAGGTATAAAAGTAGAGTTCTAGGTATTTAGGAATTGAGTACTCAAAGACACAAATAATGTAGGTAGTAGATTCCTAAATAATCAAGGATGGAGTACTACAAGACATATGTGCATGCTGTCAAATAGAAGGCCTTGTTTCTCTATGTTGATGCTACACTTCACAACATTCAGGTCTGCAGCTGTTTGAAAATTTCATTTAACAGAATGGCTTTGTAATGTGTTTATAAAAGATATTATACTTCTTGATAAAGACACACTTATTTGCTTGTCTGTCATTCAAGAAGTATATTTGTAAAGCTGTGTTTGTTATAGTTAATGCAACCTTTGTTTTTCAGAAACAAGTGAGTGGGAGAGGTTCTGACCCCCAGAGTGCCACATTGTACCAGCACCTGCAGAGACTTCACCTACAGCAACAGATCCAGTGTCCAAGTTCCCCCTCATTCCAACGTGGAAGTCCACCTCTCAAGAGTTCTGTGCTTTCTCCACAGCGGTCAGATTCCCCACCTCAGGCCTATCTATTTCAGGTATCGCTGCACTCAAGAAAAGTAGAATTTCTTTCTTTCATGTTTGTGGTTTGTTTGCTGTGCAGATTTAAGATAAAAAGAGCCTGTACAAATGTCTTATATCCAGAATCTGACATCCCTTTCATTGTTATTGCTGCTCCTCCCAAACTATGTGGAGGGAGGTCATGAAACTTTGGCACATAATTTATCCTGAAGATAAGGTCCCAAATAAAAATGATGCTTCTCAGACATAACATTATGGTTGCCTGTCCAACTTGAATATCTTGTTATTGCCACTTTTTATGATCAGATGTCATATTGACAATGGGTTTTCAATGCTGACTTGGAGAGATTTTGCATAGTCCTAATTTTTCTTAATGCTTTGATGATTTTTCTTGAAGACAAGCTGTTTTTGATACTCATTATCAGTGTATTTTCCAAAGCAATGCAATTGACATTAAACCAGGAAGCACACAATTTTCCATAATATTTTCAAGAACTTTTGTTTCAATGTTTTCCAGAGCTTTGGACAGTCACATCAGCGGAACAGTCCACCACCAAATTTCCAGAACCTGCAGATGATCAAAGAAGACTCTCTGGATCATGCAGAAGGATTGCAGATTGGGACAGGATCTACTGAGGAAAATGATGAAGAAATGATGCAGACACAGGATTCTGTCAATACTTCATCAGGAAGTACATCAGAGTTGAAATCACCTAAAACGAGAAAGCGCCAGTTCTCAGGAAAGCCTCAGATCAGTATTACAGACACTCAAGGTCATGTGACTGATGTAACGTCAGATGGTGAATCAGAGGTGGAGTCTGTGGAAAATTCTGAAGAAATGCAATGCTTACCTACAACAACTGTAGGGACATTCCAGGTTCCTAGCACAATTGTTGCTTCATCCACAAAGATGCCCCAGTATAATTTCTCATACTCATCCTATCGTAGCAATGATAACTCTGACTTCGCCAATATTCATAGTACATACAGTGTTCCACTTGAATCTGTGCAACATGGCATGAATCCAGCTGTTACAAATATGGGTTGGAACAACCCATCTCTGGCAATGCCCATGTACTATAAGAATATTCCACGACACTTGCCTTTGACAAGTGGCTTACAGTATCAAAGAACTTTTATGAGTGCTAACCCATCACAGTTTGTGCTTAATTTACAGCAGAATTTCAAGCCAGTACAGGAATACTGTGATAATGGCATTATGGGATTATACAATAACCAAATTCGGAGTTCTGTGAATAACCATAACAACAGTGATCTACAAAATGAAGCGAGAAATGCAAATTGTGAGTCAGAGCTACGAACAAAGTTAAATGGTTCACCAGTTAATGTACAAAATTTATCAGACACACCAGGGACAAGTTCCTTAATAAATGTCTGTTCTCAGAAAGCTGTGACGGAAATTTTGCATGAGATCAAACGTATATTGGAGTGTAGTGGTCCAGAAATAGCATATCGATGTTCAGATAATTTGTTCCAGTTGGAAAATTCTGATGTTCAGATGGAAGTAGAAGTGATGGAAGGAATTGATTCCAATCGACTCCAAGTTCGGCGGATATCGGGTGATAGTGTCCATTATCAACAGCTTTGTCAAGAGCTTCTCTCAGGAATTAACTTGTGAGACTGCAAGTCCCTACTTCCTGCAACCTCCCACAAGAGACATTGTATACCAGAAGATTTTCCCTATTTTATATGCAGTCATAGATCATGCATGAATTTAAAATGATAGTGAAAAAAAAAACAAACTGTTCACATAGAATTTCCTTACCACCAATGGAGTTTGAATTTACTACTGCACAAAACAATTGTTTTACTGTTTCCCAGCAGGGAAGTAAGCTTACCTGAAATCTTCTTGACACATGGTAAAATGAATATCATTTGTACTAGTGTTGCAGTTGGCATTATTTTATTGCCCAGACCAGATTTTCTGATAGATCTGTTACAGTTGGCATCATTATAGTGCCCAGACTTTCTGACAGATCTTTTGGAGTCAGAACAAGTTTATTGTCCTGTCATTTAAAGCAGATCTGTTTGTTTTTTTTTTGCATTGTGATAGATATGTCAAGATGTTAAGCATTTTCAGTTTTCATAGTTTTTTTTTTTTAAAATAAAATTACCAATCCTAATTAATTAAATTGATTAAATAGAATTTTTGAAAGTGTTCTCTCCAGGCCAGTAATCTGTGTGAGTCATGCTACAGGTTCATGTCAACTTTACAGCTTCCTATTTTTAATGCATTTAATGAAGCCCATACCTATTACAGAGTAGCAGCTACCATGACTACAGTGTGCACATTGTACAGCTAAATTGATATGCATCATTGCATCACCTGCTGTGGTAAATACAGGTAGCCCAGTGTTTTGATCAGAATAACTGTGATAACGCAAACAGTTTATATGTTTTTTCTGGATCATTTTAATTTAAAACCTTGAAGTCTTATTTCCAATTTAAAAAAAACCCAAAAGCAATATTCCACTTAGAGCACATGAAACTCGTTTTCCTTGAAAACACATTATTAATGTGAAAAAGATATGGAAGAACAGGTTTCCTTTCTTATGTATTGAGAAAGATGATTCTTTTTAGACATTACTGCATTTCTTTTTTGAGGTACAATGTACAGTTATAATAGTATGTGGTGTGGATGTGACATGCATTGTCATGAGATATCATCAAAATATCTAAATTGCAGTTATATTGGAATGCAGGTGCTAGGTGGAACCAATTAAGGTAAAGTGGATTTGGATAGATATCGCCATACAAGTGTATTTTTATTACTATTATAATAAGAAAATAAGCTTATAATTTGTTTTTGACTCGGCTAGTACTTGATGTTAAGTTAAATAACTTGTCATTGATCTTATAGCTTATGCCTATTTTAATCTTAACAAGTTTAATAACTTGTCTTAGACTGACCTTATACCATACGCCTATCTTAATCTTAACAAGTTTAATAACTTGTCTTAGACTGACCTTATACCATACGCCTATCTTAATCTTAACAAGTTTAATAACTTGTCTTAGACTGACCTTATACCATACGCCTATCTTAATCTTAACAAGTTTAATAACTTGTCTTAGACTGACCTTATACCATACGCCTATCTTAATCTTAACAAGTTTAATAACTTGTCTTAGACTGACCTTATACCATACGCCTATCTTAATCTTAACAAGTTTAATAACTTGTCTTAGACTGACCTTATACCATACGCCTATCTTAATCTTACAAGTTTAATAACTTGTCTTAGACTGACCTTATACCATACACCTATCTTAATCTTAACAAGTTTAATAACTTGTCTTAGACTGACCTTATACCATACGCCTATCTTAATCTTAACAAGTTTAATAACTTGTCTTAGACTGACCTTATACCATACGCCTAACTTAATCTTAACAAGTTTAATAACTTGTCTTTGACTGACTGTACCTGGTTTCTGTGTTCATCTTTATAATCCTAATAACTTTCTAAGTTTAATACATTTGCTTGTGAGTATTTATATTAATTTCTCTTTAAACATAATTAACACTGGTTATCATTCATGTAATATTATTATACTGTAATGTTGCTTAGAAACAACATGCTTTTGTACATTGATTAGCATGCAGAACAACTTAAAATAGAGTTTTATGGGGAATTACCACATCTTACAAAAAAAATTTTAAAATGATTTTGGATAAACAAATTAAGAATGTACAAGATTTTTTCATCTATATTTCTGCCATATTATTGTGCTTTGACATTATCTTCGACTGGATTTTGCTAGAAGAGATAAAAAAATAATTTATATGAAGTTAGGAACTTGCTGAGTTACAGTGATGTAGCATAAATTACCATAATGATATCTTGTATATACTTAATTTTTGTCTTCAGTTATTATTTCAGCAATATTTATGATTTATGAACCCCTTTTCTATCTATAAGACATTTGTGAATAAAATGAATTCAAGTTTGCATTTGAGAAGTTGGATGTCACCAGTCAGATTGACAGAACAACTCATCCAGTGTCAGTAAGACTGCTATCAATGTGTGCACATCCTCAAACACTAGATTCTTATGCCCATTTTTTGAACACATATTGTAATTCTCCACATCACTAATTGGCAGTGAGGCATCATTTCACAACTTGACAGTGTGTCATCACATCACTACTTGACTGTGAGTCATCATTTCACTAATTGACTGAGAGTCATTATGTCAGATTAATGCCACATTTTTTTGGCATTATATTTTTACTACAACAAGTTTAACATGAAACCAGTGAAATTTTGTTATATTGGATGGTTTGTGAGAATAATTTTGTTTTCATTGTGATGAGCTTAAAAAAACCGATTTGAGTAAAATATGAAAATGCATAAACTTAGGATTTTGACAGCAACTTTTGGAAGACTGAAATGCTGCATCTAGGATATATAGTCATTATAGGAGTTGGAGTGGAATGAATGTAATTTTTAATTTTATGATGTATTGAAGGGTAATTAATAATGATGGATATCACTGAAGTGGAAGTGAAACACTCTAAACACATCCTAGAAATTCATATCCAGTTTTATTTAAACAGTAAAAACTAATAAAAGTCTTTATTATGATCGACCTTATAGTGACACATTTTTTATACTTCATAACATGGCATTCTTGTGTACTGCATTCATCAGATTATTCTAAGTTTACTTTTATGTTGCATATAGAAATTCATTTATGTTCATGTGTGTCAGTTTTTATTATTACTTAAATTCTTGGGAAGGAATCGTATTGTTTCCATGGTAGGATCATTGTTGGAGCAAACATTGGTAGTTACAAGCAGTTATAAAAATTGGAATCCCATGCAAAAGTGAATGCACATTAGTTATATACTCTGAATAATGAAATAGAGACTGCATATAAAATATTGTATTGGGTAACTAATTCTTCATTTACAGTTGTAGTTTATCTTCTTACAAGTTGTGTTATGATTTTATCTATACACTGTGTGACCAAAAATGCTTAGAGGAAGGAAATTAGCACTTGGTACTTAAGTTTGCATGAGAAAAAGCTATCAAGATTGAAATGTTGCATATTTTATTTAACCATATTTTCCACAGCACTATATACAGTAGCTTCAGAGCATTCTCATTTTCATAAATGTATACTTGACTCTTCCAATATCAATATTTTACAAAATATAGCTTGCATACAACCCAAAAAAGAGCATTAAAATTTGAAGAGAATATTCACAAAAACACATTATTTATGATGTGGTTTCAGTTTTATTAATTTTTTGGAAGTCGATTAATACATTTTTCTGAGATGGTTCTTTTTCATGCACATAGAGAGTTCATCATTAGCTATCTTATTGCTGTCTTAGTTCAAAAATCCCCATTACAAGAGACCTATGGAAATGTAAGTTTAGAAGAGAAAAATTGAGAATGTAAAGTGATACAATGATCTAGAGTACTTTAAATCACTTCCAATTCATATCAGATTTATTTTAGAAAAAATTTACAAGGATTCTTAATGCCACGTTCAAATCTGAAAAACAAGTAAGTTTGTATGTGTGGAGATTTTTTAAATGACATTTAGTCAGATGCACAACAATTGCAGATTCATGTACTTGTCAAAAAGAAATACACAGATTGCACGGTAGGGAAAGTTTGTTGGGGGCATAGCAATGATAATGAAATGGTCAGTTCTAGGACACTCAATCAGAGGAATCATGCTAATTTTTCAAAATTTGTGCCCAAAAAATGAACCATCTATGCAAAACTTGAAAATATTATATTCTCAAGGCCTTCCTTTTGCTCTTAGTGTCTCTTTTAAAAGAGTCTAATAACTAATCTTCGTTGAAGCCTAGTACCGTATAAACATTTACCAGATATTTTCAGTCATATAAAGGCAGAGTATTTTCTTGCAGTTTTATTCTCTGGTTCCATGTCTTGTAAATATGTTTTGATGGGGAAATATATCTACATAGGCATTATTTTATAAATTCAGTATGAAAATGGAATTTAACTGCATATAGAAATCATTCTTTCATCCTTGTAATCACTGTCTTGAAGTGACTTATAACTATATAAAGTTGATCTATTAATAATCTAATGGAAGAAAAAAGACAAAAAACAGTATTACTGTATTACTGTATATACTATTTTGGATTTTATCAACCACCATTTAAAGGACAGACATATTTGCATGTTGAGTATATCACTACCTCTATTACGTTCTATGCTGAATGTCCATTTCTAAATGCAGAATATATCTTAAGAAAAATTAAATATAATATCTTGTTATAATTTTTATTGTAATTTTTCAAATTTATAGACTTGCTGTGTATGCCATCATTTCTGAACAACTACAAGAGAACATTTTATTATTTTTGTTTTTCACTTGTATTAAGTTGTAATTTGACTGTTTTTACAAATGATATTCATTTTCCACAAATCTCAAGAACATGATATTCAGTGATAATGAATTGGATTGGCAGGCAGTGGTGATCATTTTCATCATACATTAGTAATACATATAATAAGGCTGACACTGTATTGGCCATGATGCACATAGTAAAACTGATATTGTATTGGCAGTGATACAGATAAAAAGACTGACACTGAATTGGCCATGATACACATAGTATGACAGACACTGTATTGTCAGTTAGTGGTCATCATTTTCTTGATATCCTGTAGAAATGAACACTAATGTTTTTCATACTAAGACTGACACTATTGACAGGCAATGGTTATCATTTTCATGATATCCTGTAGAAATGAACACTAATGTGTAGACCATGACTGGATCTGTAAATAGCATCAGCCCATCGAAGAGTGCAGTGGAAGAACTATCTTTAAACATTATACACACATTGAAGAGTGATGGCAGATATTGGTCTGTAGACAGCATTGAACTCATTGAAGACTGCAGTAGCAGCTCTTGGTCAGTACACAGCAGATATGGGTATATACTTATAGTTGTCTGCAGATTTTATATGGCTATGTCTTTAGCAAAGATGTCATTCCTCTCCTTTCTGCCTAGTGCAGGTCATATAAACATCTTCCAAATGGGCATGGTATCCGTCCAAGCCAAGTTAAACTTGACTTAAATGTTTCTTTTTTATACTTCTCTTCACAATACCAACTGCTGCAATCTCCACAGACATGTTAATTTTATTAATAAGAAACCAATATTAAAACTCTTTGTTGTATTACAATATTACATATTGCTTGTTCATGTTATTTCCACCAGTATGATACTTATTTTTTTAAAAGTTTTTTTTGTCATAGATCTGAATGACTTATGGGATGAATTGTTGTCCATCACCTGTACATCTGTTAGCACAAATTTGCTGTCTCCACTCATCCTGAACTACATGGAGGGTTGCCATAAAACTTTATACATTTCTTCACCCAATGGTCTAGTTGGTCATAAATAAAAATGGCTCCATTTGAAACTGCCATTAATGCCACTATGAAGGCCATTTTGAAAGTCTGGTTATCACTACCTGCCCTGAATGTCTTATTATGTCTAGTTGAATGAATATGTTGGCAATATAATGCCCAATATGGTATTTAAATATGTTGGCAATATAATGCCCAATATGGTATTGAATGAATACATTGGCAATATAATGCCCAAAATGGTCTTGAATAAATACATTGGCAATATAATGCCCAATATGGTATTGAATGAATATGTTGGCAATATAATGCCCAATATCATGGTCTTGATTGAATATGTTGGCAATATAATGCCCAATATGGTATTGAATGAATATGTTGGCAATATAATGCCCCATATGGTCTTGAATGAATATGTTGGCAGTATAATGCCCAATATGGTCTTGATTGAATGCGTTGGCAATATAATGCCCAATATCATGGTCTTGATTGAATATGTTGGCAATATAATGCCCAATATGGTCTTGATTGAATATGTTGGCAATATAATGCCCAATATCATGGTCTTGAATGAATATGTTGGCAATATAATGCCCAATAAGGTCATGGTGGTAACCATCATGAAAGTCTTAATGCTACAACTACTGAAATAAAGCCATATTGACACAAGTTTTCACCAGAAGATTTATATTCAAGTCTAGTTCTTGTTAGATGAAACTGGAGTCAATATGATGTCCAATATTACAACTCCTCTTGAACAAAATATAATATTGACATAATATTTTCAGCAGAACACCAGAAACATGAAAATGGTGCCAGTCAGACATCCAACTTGGTTATCATTGTGGACATTTTGAAACTTTTATCACTACACCCTAATGAAGAGTATATCAACATGGGGTTTCACTGAGAGACATATTATGATGTCTGATTGGTTGGAAATGAAAATTGTGCCAATCAGATCCTAATTTGGCCATAACAAGGGCCATCTAAAATATCACTCCTAATTGACAGGTCATTGACATGATAACTTCTTATGACATCTACTTGGTCCTAAAGGACAATGGAGCCAATCTGACGTCCATTATGTCCACCACAGCAGTTACATTGAACATCTTGTTATTTCCTGAAGAATATCAGTAATGATTTCATCACTTGGCAGTTAAAAGAGAACAATGGTTTTTTTCTTTTAATTCCTGGAAATTATTTTCACCCAGTTGAGCATGAGTCATTTTGAGGGACTCTTGAATTTGTTATCAAACACAAGCTGTTTACATTATGAAAATTTTGTATTGTTTACAGTTTTTGTATATCTGTAGATAGATTGTTCATTGTTAGATTGCATTTAACTTAGCACACATAGCTAGTCATCTCTTTGTCTCATTTACCTTCCTTGTTATAGTATACTTTAGAAAACCTACAGAAATTCACCAATGATGGCAACATTGAATGTTGATTTTCAATCTTTGTTATTATTCCTAGCCTTGTAATGAATTTTGACTTTTAATTATTGAGGAATAATAATTTTGGCTGTCAGTTATTGAGGATTGCCTTCAGTTCTCCATTCTAATTTTGGCTGTCAGTTATTGAGGATTGCCTCCAGTTCTCCATTCTAATTTTGGCTGTCAGTTATTGAGGATTGCCTCCAGTTCTCCATTCTAATTTTGGCTGTCAGTTATTGAGGATTGCCTCCAGTTCTCCATTCTAATTTTGGTTTTTAGTTATTAAGGATTACTCAACAGGTCTCCATATTTTTTTGCTCTGTTTGTTCAATTGTTTAGAATTATGCATTCTAATTTTGTGAATTTATAAACTCTTTTTTTTTCTGTGAGGATTTTGATTTATCTTGGACTAGTTTGTTTCTTTTTAAAACAGAAATTAGATATTTCCACATTAATTCAAACCTGGCTCAATTAAAGCTGCTAGTGTTTCATAGAGGTTTGATTGTTTTGTTCAATTCCGTATCATCAAGAATAGTACAGCTTATTGCAGTTGAAGTTTATAAAGAGTGAAACTATCTTTTAATGGACGTTTTTCTTTAAATGGCTTAAACTTGTGGGGTTTTACATAATTTTTGTACCACCAAACCAAAAATTGAATTAAATTTTAATCTGCTAAGAATTTTTAAATAAAATCTATGAAATGTTTCTAAAGTATTTAAAACAACTATGCGAGTTGTTAGATATTGATATCACAAATGGACTAAAGGAGAACTAATATGAAATGTGTAGACCATGACTGGATTTGAAAGTAGAACAGAAGGTTATGTGACCTGTCCCACATTAATATAAATTATGAACTAAATTTTAACTAATGTGAAAAGTATATACCCTGTTTTGAAGTCTATTACGTTCTATCAGTTTAAAATGAAATATCTCTATTTTTTATTTGATTTATAAAACAGTAATATCCAATCTTTAATTTCATTTAATTTGTGTCAGATATAAATCTTGTAATGATTTTTAATAAGATTTGGATAGTCTGAAATTTTATTTCATTTTTGGCTGATTAAATAAAATGAGTTAAAATGTTTTATATTGTTTTAGGTGAAAATTTGGGAGCCAAAATTAGACTTAGATTGATTTTGTTTTTCTTTAGTTATGATTTGTTAGTCTTGTGCAGTTTTTATTTGATACACTGCCATGAAAATATTTTCAATACAGATATGATACTTGATTGGCAATTTTGATTTTAGATTCTCTTATGTGACACTGTTGTACTGTAATTAGGCTTCATTGTTGCATTTTGGCATGGCAGGTATTAATTTTTTAAAGAAGTTCACAGTGATCTGCTTTTCTTTCAGTACAGCTACTTTCTCACTTGCTTAGATTATGTTAGACAGCAGATAAAACAACTATCAGTGTAATCTTTGCAAAGGAATGGGAACAAATTTGAAGTCACCTTTTTCATTCTACATAGGAAGTCCTTGAAGGAATTGATTGTCAGTGTTAAGCTGTAATGCTAAACACAAGTACTGTGCTACACAAATTGGCAGGTCTCCAGGGAAAAATCTGTGATGCTTTATTTTTAGAAACACAAGTCAAAAGGTCACCATGGAAAATCTGTGAGGCTTTATGTTTATAAACACAAGTAGCGTGCTACTCAAGTCTCCATGTCTCCATGGAAATCTGTGATAAATTAATATTCTTTAGAAATAACACTAGAATGCATCAGCAGCTTAATTTATGCCTAATTGGTGTGAAATCTTTTGTACAGCCTGATCTTGTTTACAAATTGGCACTGATAGATAAGATCTACATTGATTAGACTTTATCCCATATTTATGGTAACTACTTTGTTCATATGGTCTTTTTATTTATTGATAAAGTGGTAATGATGGGTGCTTTACTGTGGTCACCATGGAATGTACTTCATTTTATTTCATGAGTTTTGTTTTGCCTCGTTGTACTATTCAAGTGTGAGAATTTGTAAAGTAATTGTTATTATTAGTATAGCTTTATAATTGAGGCTTGGCTTTACATTGTGTTGTACTTTTGTGTTTGTGTTATTTCATTTTGCTTTATTTCATCTTAGTACTAAATCAACATTTGTGTTATTTATTTTTGTTTTATTTTATCTGAGTACTAAATTAATAATCACTAAAGACATATACAGTTTTTTTTAATAATGAGAGGATACATCACAGTTACCAGTACACTTTTGAATTTAAGTGTATTTATTTCAAAATCGCATAGAACAGTTTTTTAAATTTTGCATGAGTTGCCACTGTGTTGTGTTTCAGAAGCACTATATCATGTCAAATGAAAAACTGATTTTCTATAGTTCTGATAATACTTTAAGGGTACTGTAGTTTCTACCCCACCCCAACTTTTTCAACACAGTACCCTCCTGCCAACACACACAGGTACATGCATGGATTAAGAAGTAATTGTTTGGATCTGGTTTGAATATGTTTCAGTCTACTTAATTATGAAACATAATGTTTGTACATGCATGTGTATTTTGTTCACTTTACATTATTTGTTTCATTACTTGATTTTTATTCATTGTAAAGATGAGAGAGAAAGAAAGTCAAAAACAGACAGAAAGAAAGAGACAGAAATATATAATGATATTCATCAGTATATGGAGTGAGTCCGGTATAATCACTCCATCACATGAACTAAGATTCCAGTATTACACTGAACTTCCATGTACTAATTATATTATCAGTGGTTGAATTAAGATGCACAGATTTGAATTACATAAGTACATTGGCTTTTCTCATTAAATAAGGTAGCCATGTTATAATGGACCAAATGTGTTTAAATAAATTTAACATGATTTAACTCTCACTTTAAGCACAGGACAAATATAGGATTGACTAATTTATCTTAATCTGCCCATCTGTCCATCTAGCAGTTTTGTTTCAGTTATTTACAAATATTGTTTATATTACCCTTGCTTGCAAAACAAAATAGTGAAAACTTGATAGAACTGAAAACAAAGACAACTTGGGTCAAAGATAGAACTCAAAACAAAGACAACTTGGATTAAATATAGAACTCTGAACAAAGACAACTTGGGTGAAAGATAGAACTGAAAACAAAGAAACTCGGATCAAAGATAGAACTGAAAACAAAGACAACTTGGGATAAAGATAGAATGAGAATTGAAATGTTTTTCGACTGACAGAATAAATAATCTTTATCTGGATGAAAAGCATTTTTGCAAATAATATTAACCCAGAATTTAAAATGTGTAAGCTATAATATATTGAGGTTAACAACTTTGATTTGAAAATCAAAACCAGTGCTTTAGGGAAAATAATTTAACCAAAGATGATTGTATGTAGTCAGATACAGGATTGACATATTAAGATAATCAAATAGTATTGACACCATTAACTTAATGAAATGATTATCTCCAGATTTGTGAATGATTGGCATATGAACTCTAGGAATTTGAAAATTTGAAATGATATTTGCCCACATTTCTGAACCCATGCAACTGTTTTATTTCAGTAGCAGTAAATTTATCTGTTCAAAACATTTTTCTTTTGGTATTATTTCATTATAAAGACATGTTTTCCCAGCTTTATGTTCAGGTAATGGTATGTAAATATTATTTTCCATAAATCTCCCATAATTTTGTACCCATGAGCAGTACAGATTTTTAATTTCTTATGTGACAACATTATTAAAACTATCATTATGATTAAGATCAAACTTGCACTGTGGGTTTCTCTTACAATGACCAGTTTTTAAGCATCAAAACTGGATTGCTATGACATAGTTTCGAAGATATATTTACAGTTAGTTTCAAATCATGTTGGGACTCCTTTAAATTCCTTTTCTTACCATATGCCTCCAAGCTTACACAAAAGTTTTCTTGTAGGATGGGGCATGTGTCCTACACAAAAACTGTCAGTGTCTTACTTCCCATATTACCCCAGGTTTTTTAAAAATATTTATCTGCAGTTTCCAGATGTGTTATTTGTGATGTGACACCATTTTTTAAAACTTGAATATGGCCATTAAGATCAAACTTGGACTGTGGTTACTTCTTAGGAGGAACCACAAAACTGATGGATGACATCAGGCTTGATGTTTCACATTTTTCTGAAAAACACACAAACATAAAGTCGTGTTAGTGTTCTAACTCCAGTACCTTTTTACTTGACACTAAATGTACAGTATTAAGATTTTAAGTATGATTTCTTACAAATTTTATTCTATTTGCGTTATCACACTCATGCTGTGAGTGCACCTTCAGATAAGTCATGTATTATGCTAAAGATTGATATGAGATTGAATGTATTGAACAGATCTAGGCCATAGTAACTTACTTTCCAGATTTTATGTAAAATATTTGTTTAAAATGTCCATCCTCCGTATACAGTCTGCAAGGTCTGAGCAATTGTACATGTTGATATCAAACTCGCATTCTGTATACATCTTGGGAATGGTACACCAAAACTGAGTTGCTGTGATCTGTCAGGATATACGAAAATTTGTTTACATTTGTATCTGAGCAGTCCTAAATATCTTGAAACTTGTTGTCACCATACTTTCACATCGGGTACATGTTAGAATGAAAGCATTCAGCACATCCATCACTTTGATTTATTTTTAGGACTTTGAATGTTACCATGAGTATTGTACTCTAATTTCAGTATCTTTTAATATAATGTCACCAAAGATGCATTGTAGATGCAACTAGAGATTAAGTTTTTACAATAACTGGTTTGTTGTGACCTACTTTCTATGATCAGTAGAACACACTTAAGTATATTTTAACTTGTGCCATAGAAGCAAGAGAAGCTTGTGAGCTTTGCTTGCTAACAGAACTTGGGGGTTGGGGTTGTGTAGTGGTGTATGCCAAAGGTAGAGTAAGAAAACTCAAACAACGAATACATGGGATCTTTGTTTTGTACATTCTTCATTTTAAAAATGAATTTCCACATGAGGAGTTTTTTAATGGCCCAGGAATGATTATGGATGTAAATACCACAATTCATTAAGCTTTAAATAATCTTTTATGTAGATGTTAGTTTAATAACAAGAGATTTTCATATGCAGGTCATTGTTTGTGGTGTGAAAGATTTTTTTTCTGGTGTTTTTTCTGGTGTCGTGTTCCTCTTTACACTCAGATAGTAGACCTCTGTGTGTATGTCTTTGTGTGTGTGTGTGGGTGTGTGTATATATATATATATATATATATATATATATATATATATATATATATATATATATATATATATATATATATATATGCTATTTAGGGTGTGTAGAACATTCTGAATATTGTGAGAGTGGGTCTATGACATTTGTTTGTGTGTAACTTCAGGAATGGGTTTACTTGTGTTGTACAAGTTCTTTTCTCAATTCAGACGTTAGCAATATTTACCTTTTATATAATGTATTGTTAATATTTATTGGTATGATATGTGTTGTTTTTCAGTTTGCATGCTGTTTGTGTGTTTTTGACAGAATAATTGTTGTGTCAGATTAAATTAAATTTTTCAACATAATGCATTACTTGTTGGAGAAAAACTAAATGAATAAAAATTATGGTATTTTTTATGCCAGTGAACTTGTTAATGATGTGATATGTATAATTAAAGAATACATCTGAATTAATTTTATTACTTTCTCTTTTATTTTGGGAATAAGAAATGCTAGTTTGATTGCTACTTTATTCATGAAATTTTTGTTTTCCGTCAAATTGTGTATTACTAGAGTGTATTTCTTGATGCAAAATAAGACCCAGATAGTACAATGCCCATCAGAAAGTCTTACATAGGCCTTTGAAAGTCATGATGACCAGTTAAATATTTGTATTATACGGTTTCAAATTACCAGCATGTTTTTATGTGATTTTAAACAATTAAAAAAAAAGATTTTTGATAAGAAATGTTGCAACATTGGCAAAAGCTAATTTTATGGTTTCTATCTAATGTTGAGATTAATACTACTTTCAAGGCCGATTTCAAAATGCTATTATTTTAGAGATTACTTGAAAATAGGACTTTGAAAAGGAGTTACTGGAGGTTACTGTACAAAACCTTTGTTTCTTTACATGTGCTTGTATGACAAGAACAAAGTTCCATATTTCTGATGGTTGTTAAGCACGGTAACATGCCCATAAACTTCACTTTTCTATTGTTCTTGGCAGACCCCTTTCCGCACCCGTTCAGTTTATGCATTCTTGCTAAATAATTTTGTTATCTAAGATTATTTCCAGAAACAAGTACTTAAATCTCCGAAATCTTTATAAATGTTGCCCAATGCATTAAATCGGTATGTCAGTATTTACCGCCATTACAGGCGAGATAAAAACTGATTGATAATATGCTCATGCATATATCCTGTATCCATGTAAAATTTATTGAATGATACGGAAACCACGACACGAGCCCTTACGGGAATGTAGTACATAATGTTGGTCATTGCTTCTTGACTTCCTTTTCAAGTTCTGTAATTTGTGTGATCAATTCATAAAATCCTAAGAGAGTATTTTTGTTATATACACCATAGAATATGTACATGTTAGAGTCTCTCTCTCTCTCTCTCTCTCTCTCTCTCTCTCTCTCTCTCTCTCTCTCTCTCTCTCTCTCTCTCTCTCTCTCTCTCTCTCTCAAGTGGTATCAAAATAGAGGCAAACGTGTATAAATGACCAATTAAATCACAGTCTGAGATCCTAAATGATGGTGGCTGCAAGAGCAAGTTTGATTTTATTAGTCGTATACAATTGAAACTAGGGACTAGAGTGTGGCAGAAAGGCGAAGACTTTCAATACACTTATTGCCATCGTTTCCTTTTGATAAACAGCTAGCATTGCTTGAAACGACCGACTTTCTGATATGTCTGTCGAGCTTTAAATGTGATGAGCATGTAACTCGTCAACTGCGAAAATCATAGGCCCAAATCTGCCATTATGTAATATCCAATTAGAAGACCATATAGACCTTTGTATTTAATTAAGAGTATGATTGAATGTCAGCGTGGATGTTCTGTAGGCAAAAAACATTTTTGTACAATGTCCTTTCAGTCCTGTTTATGTCATCACGGCCATGTTAAAAGACTTTAGCATAGAGAGGCCATGCATATACCCCGCAATAATCAAGCACAAACGGACGGTTCTTGAATGATATGGAAACCATAACGACTAAGGCAGAGATAAATATTACTTTTAACTAGTCTATAGGAAATTACATTCACTGTGTCTATCCTTGCTTCTTAATATAAAGTTAGATCTATTTTGTAATCAATTGACATAATTGAATGAAAGAATATTTTTATGCGCTTTATGATATGTATACTCTCTCTCTCATATATATATATATATATATATATATATATATATATATATATATATATAT
This sequence comes from Potamilus streckersoni, assembly GCA_016746295.1. Taxonomy (NCBI): domain Eukaryota; kingdom Metazoa; phylum Mollusca; class Bivalvia; order Unionida; family Unionidae; genus Potamilus; species Potamilus streckersoni. The sequence continues at coordinate 24,845 of JAEAOA010000951.1, read as the reverse complement.
ATATATATATATATATATATATATATATATATATATATGCAGAGGGTAGTAAGAGCATGCAGGACACTTTTTTTTCTTAATCATCTCGAGACCTAACGACTTTCACGTGCAAATTTCGCTATCAACTCGTTTAAATTTTTAGTCAGTTGTGAAACACAGGTGAGATGGCAAATATTGCTTCAAATGACCGACTTTCAGACGACTTTCCAGTTTTGTAACATATTGAGGTCTTATAACCTTGAAACTTGAAATGTGATTATATATACCCAAATGACACCCGTGATCGACTGCATTAAAGTGTAGGCAAAAAGCTACAGTTATGTAATGTGCCATTATGTATGTATGCTGTTTGGTTGGAAATATTGATAGAACAAAATTCGAACAACGGACGGTCTGGATCTACATTGATTGCAGTTGAAATGGTCTAAAGCGCTTGCCTTTAACAGTCACTGCCATCTCGCCTCTATCCGCGTCGGTTCGAGTCTCAGGCTCAGCCGCCAATATTGGTATGTTAGAAAGCTTGACATTAGCTTCTCTAAGGTCAGTGATTTTTTTTCTTGGGCTGTCCCGGGTTCTCCATCCAACGGTTATATTGACCACCATGTACAAGCCTGTGCTGAAAAATGGCGTTAAGTTCACAAGAACAACATCGTTCCAATCAGTATTGCTACAAATGATGTTCTGAGTGACGGCACTAATAACTTATGCACAACAGCCTTAACACACATAGCCAATGGGGGTTTTTTTTTAAAAATTTACCGTATAATTCCTAAAATGAACCCTCTACCACATTAAACAACTGTGTCCGTTTGGATGAGGATGTTTGAAAAGTTTCCAAGTTTTGTAGACGATAATTCCATTTGCTTAAGTTAATATACATGTTACGAAACAAATAGACCTAAATACTATTTTATTTAAATTTAAGATTTATCCCTCGACAAATGGCCATTTATTGCAAACTGGCTATTGTATAACGTTGACATCATTTTGAAGGGATGAGTGTATGGCCATGTGGTTTACGACACTGATGCATGAGCCATGTGATAGCTTCCGTTACTGGAAACACTGGTTCGAATTCCGCTTAGAACAAATGTACTCTTTAATCTGTTTTTTTTTTGTTGTATTTTTTGGAAAATATTCATCGATGTTAATAAAATCAGGAATATTGACTTCAGATGCAAGATTATTTGATATTGCTTCTTTGGCCTGATCGGAAATAACAGCTACAGATCTAAGATGACAACGTATATTCCTGACTAAAATATGCTTAAGATAATTAAAATTATACGATATTGAATTTAAATGTCGAATTCCTTCAAGAATAATTTCTTTTGTGTCATTATTGCAATGTTGTATTATACTGGTAATATGATTTTTAACAACATTGAAAGAATGATTAAATTCATCATTCTTTGCTCTATTTACAGCATTGATAGGTATTTTACTAAAATGCCTTTTGTGTAGATTTCCCTTAGAGTAAGAGTTTTTTCGATGTTGTCAACGAAACATTTATTGACTGTCCATGGGTACATTTTTTGCAATCAGGAATCTCCTTAAACTTTCTGTTATCTGTTTTAAACTCCTCGATTTTGGGTTCTGGCGGACCTTGATAGGCTGGTGCAACTTCAGGCCATCCTAACACTGATCTAATCGAACTCTGATAAATATCTACAGCATAGTCAGGAGAATGTATTTCAATCACCGACGATAATGTTGGTTATTATACAGTAATTGCTAATTTCGACTCTTTCCCTGTAATAGACTTAATTCTGCGCTGGAATTTCTCATTAATTGGTTCTATTTGATAACGGCCAGTTGGAATAATAACTACTTGCCAATCGGGTGTTCCATCAAATTTATTTTTATTTGCGAATACTAATGAATTATTTGGCTGTAGTCCACCAAATGGATTTGATCTAATATTAAGCCAGCTATAATAAACCCGTAATTGAGCTAATGCTATCTCTTTTACTGGAATTGCAGTTGGAAAATTATTGTTGAATTCAGGATTGGTCGAACTTATCAATATCATGGTCGTTTTTGAAGGAGATGTGTTAGTGACGATCTGCTGTAATATCTCTCTCGGCCCAATATCCGAACGATGTTCAGGCGCTGACATTATTGTTATTACTATGGTTTAATTCTCCATTTATTTTACTCTGGTTATTATCACCAGAATCGTTAGTGATTCAGAATTATTCATCCTAGGTTTTAATTATCGTTACGAATTCCTCGTCAGATATTTTACCATCACTGAGATACGTGGATATATACCCAGATAGTTTAGAGTAGGTGGCTTTTGCTGTATGCAACTTTATCATATTTCTCACGCAATTTATCATTCGCACATATAGTTAATTTTTAGCAATAATACTAAGAACACCTGCTGCTATAGTCGTTGAAGTTGAAACAATAATTGTTATAATTGCTGGAGCTGTCATTGTTAATGTGGATAATAATAATAATCCAGATGTAGCAACAATAGCTGAAACTGAGTATACAACTATATCAATGACAACCATACGTCTACTATACTTTTTACTTTTACTGTATAATGGTCGATTATATTTTGTAGTTTAGTTAAATATTCACATGCTTGATTATAACTGTGACGTTGAACGTCGATAGATGACGTAGTCATTCGGTCCATTATACTGGGACGTTAAGTAATTAATGGAGTTACAAATTCCAAACACCACCAGTAATTACTTTGAGATAAACTTCTACTCGATGATTCCAGCGTAAACGTTTCTTCAGAATCTTTATCTAACAACAAAGATACAGTTTTAGAAAAGTCGCCGGTTGATGGAGATGTAGTGGATATTTTAAAATTTGCAATACTAAGTACGGACATCCTATATATATACCAGTGAACTCCGCGATGTGTTTGATGCTTTTATTTTCTGGCGTCCACCCAGATGTAACTGTATACACAACATTTCCTATATGACTGTGAGGAATTTTAATAAGGTTTGTTTTTTTGAATAATATCCGGAATTCCACTGATAATATCGTTGAGTTTTGTGTTAATATCAGTTAAGTTTTATATCAACATTTGGTGGACTTCCAAAAATTCGTTATTAGTTCTGATTATGTTTCTGCGAAAACTCAAAAACGTGTTCACGTGACCAGTAAAATCAGTTTAGATTTTGGCTATTCTATTACTGATTGAAATTTCATTATCATCGACGTAATTTTTGCAGCAGCATCAAAGTCAAATTCTGGCGTTCTTAGATTACTAATACCATTATTAATTATTATTCATGTTGAGAAATGCACGCATTATACCACCGTTGGTTAATACGTACTTAGATTCCTGATCGTCAACATATTTTTTCGTAGCAGTATCACTATCTGTGGTTGGATATCCAAGATCTGTAATTTTATTTTTGTTCATAATAACGTCTCCAATAAATATACCGCCAGTCATCTTAACATAATCGTTAACTGACTTACCGGAATCTTGTATTTTACCTTGATCAGTTAAAGTAACGATATTATCAAAAACTGCAGTAGGAATTCGTATAAGTACATCTGGTAGTTGTATATTAGTCGTCTTTAATCATCCTTGTTTGTCCGGAAAAAAACCCACTTCATTTTGATCTACACTTGCAATATTAAATAAATCATCAATCTCATTTCTGAGTTGATCGAGGGTTGCATATTTAGATAAATTACCTTGCTGCTGAGATTTACCACGAGCAAATCTTCCGTAAAAATCTGCGATTATATTTACTGATGTCTGTTTAAATGTGACAGCATGGTATATTCATGCACGACTTTATGAAGTGGTTTTTCTGGCGGTGCTAGGGATATAGCATCAAGTACACTAAGTACGTCTCGACCACATATTGGTGGATCAGTTAATGTTTGTGTTGGTAATGTAGAATACCAGCTTGGAACGGTATTATTACTGACAAAATGAAGAAATTCTTATGGTGGCACTAAGCCATATGAATCAACATAAATAATTCCACGTAAATCAATTGCATACCCAATTGCGTACCCAGTGGGTACCTGGTCTAGAGTTCTTATCGAGATTAATAATACCTGTTTCAGTATTGTTCGGTTGTTTTGGTAATTGATCGCGAAAAAAAAAACACCTCTAAAGTCTTTTATTTTTAATTTTTTAGCAGCATCGAGTGAATCACAATTAGACATAGGCGAGATCAGTAAACTGTCCCGGGAAGTCTTAGACCTTTTCCGTACCATGAAAGCGGGGTTTCTGGTAATCTGAGACCTTTTCCCTTTTTTAAATTCCATTTCCAGTTGCTTTCTTTAATGCCATTCCAGCAGCAGTTCCAACAGCGCAGAATGCAGCTGCTTTTGCAACAGCTGTGGCTGCAGCTGCTATTAGGGCTTCTTTAGCTGCGAGAAGGGGAAATATACCACCCGTTTTAAAACTGTCTTTGATAGCGCCTGCAGAAAGACTAAGTTTGACGCTTTTATTTGACATTTTTATGCTTTATTAAAGTTTTTGAATTAATGATCGGTCAACGATAATTTATTTGAACCTCTCATCTGTTCCCTCTTTAAGGATATTGTTATTCCACAGTTATTGTTTGATGCTAATTTCAGTCTTTTGACCTGACCAGGAGTCAGGGTAACATTAGCGTGATTGTATGACATTTATATTATTCATAAATGATCTAATTACGTGGTACATATTTTTTACTGGGGCATCAACGACTCTCATTCGTCCACCAGCACCTTCAAGGAGCATTGATTTATCGCTAAGTATAAGAGCAATTGTTCTGTAATTAGCAATAGCTCCTCTTGTTACACTAGCTCGAAAATGTATATCGACTACAGATTGTCTAGCTAAATCTAAATGTTCGAGCGAAAAGTAATAAATTGGATATAAGGTTGTAAAATCTAGTTGTGATATTTGTAATCCAGTATTAACATTTTGATCACGGCCCATAAACGTCATAAGACGATGACGTGCACGTGCTACATGATTTCGATCGAAATTCAGTAGTATATCCTCAGATGGTTCTTGATGTCCATTTATCCTTAATGAAACCTTAGAAACACCAAGACTGTCAAATATCATAATACTACGCGTTTGATCATTTACTTGTGCAGCATCTTGTAATGCAATAAATATGTGTTTTGGTGCAGAAACACCTTCCCGAGAGGCTATTTGCCATGTAAATAAACTGTTAATATTACTCTGGATAGCATCTGTGGTAACTGTCAGCCATGATAGCATTGATTTACCCCGTTGACTCGTGAAAGATAGTAACCGTTGTTCTTCAGATATTGACGGATTAATTATTGTCATCCACTGCACTGTGAAAGTTTTGTAAGAATTACTATACCAGCATCATCGGTGGGTATCCCTTTTGCATCATTGTCTGTAGCCATTTGTACTAGTACAACTGTATGTTTGGCTCCGAAAATGACTTTTCTGACATTTCTACAGAATCCAAAGATCTGTGATAGTGGAATTGCACATGAAAATACTCTTCTATTTCCTTTTAACATCGCTTGACATGATCTAAATCCTAGGTTGAAATCTGGATCTACATCAATAATCATACTTTGTACATCCGCATTAGCGTTTGTAGCAAAATTCTGTGGTCGTCTTTTTCATGCTGTTGATATTCTGGAGCATTAGAAGAATCGTTTACAAATAAAATTGATTTACCAGCTGATCTTGAATAATCGTTACTGTATCTTGCAAGACCAATTATTGTTGAAGCAACGGCAACATCGTTCTGAATTGATTCAATATTTTTCCGTCGATCATGTACGTAGCACTATCAAACAACGCCATTATACCATTATTAACAAAATCAACACTGACATTAGCGTCGTTTTCAGTATTATCTGCTTTTAATATCTCACCTTCTATTTTAATAAATGCTTCGGAGGGTAAGAAATATCTACTTGTATCATGAACCTGAAGTTCAATCCTTCCACACTGATTTGGAATTCGTGTGTCGTGTCGTAAGAATAATACTGATAATCACGTATAGACTCATCTTTGAGGACTGGTACGTCCATGTCGAATGCAGGATCACTTATACGCTTGAACCTATTTATTATAATTGTTATCGTCTAAAACGAAGACCACCTCGAGAAGTGAGACCACTTCCTGCTATGAGACTGGCGGTATTTTTTCTCTTTTTCTGATAAAGGTATATCAGTCAACTCTGCTAGTGTCTGATTAGCAACTTGATTTATGTTTTTTACTAATATTTGCGGGCATTAATTCAGTGCTAGGTAATTTTACCGGCTGAAGTCGGACCGCTTGAGGTCTGCATATTAATTGTGCTAATCTATCTTTGATGACCGATAATGCTTTACTAGCAACATTACCAGCAGCACCTATACCTTTGTCACGAAAAATATCAATAGCTTTCATACCCAGCTGCTTTGAAATTTGTATTGCTTATGGGGCTATTTTTCTAAATAGACCCTGTACAATGACCCTGTACGATCACCTAAACCATCTCTTTAGTTGCCCTGTAAATCGGTATTCGAGAGTTAATTGCTCTGACCATGGTTGGTCCACGTTGAGTACTATGTACTAAGATTTTATTAATAGTCATTATGTCTAATTACATACTTAGTTTTAGTGACTTAGTCACTATAATAATCATCGGCGATTTCATTAATGTTTTATGGGGGAATTATTACCATCTCGTTTTCCCCCAATCAGAATTACTAGTCGTTTAACATCAGTAAGGATGTTGTTAGGACACTGAGTAATAAGACCATTTCCCTGTGCGGTAAAACCACTTCCAGTAGAGGTTTCTGATGGCCGATATTCTTCTTCTTCACTTTTTATTTGGTCTGGTTGTTGTTGCGTTTGTGGTTTTTGGAGATTTTGACAATATTTTTTGTTGCCGTGTATGATGTAATATTTGTCGTATTGATGGTGGCGATGATTGCTGTTGTGCAATATAGTTACTTATCCTCTCTCTATAATTATTATATTTTTGATCACTGTCTCGAATTTTATTAACTTTATAGTATATGTGATATATCCATTTGAACCAAGTATTATCTTTTACGTGATTATCAACGAAGTCAGATTTTTAAAATTGTTTTCGATCATAATAACTTCTAACAAAAATTTCATATAATTTAAGATCTTCGGTTTTCTCAATAACATTAATAGCGTCTTCAGTAAACATACTAACCAAGTCAACCCTGGCTCTTGCTTCTGATCTTTTTTCTGGTTCCTGTATACGACCTTTTATATCATCTATTTCAGCACGAGCTTGGTCAATACCTTCAAGTACTTCTTGTATTAGTTGAGCAGCAGCTATTTCGGCAGGAGGTTTACCAATAATCTTTTTTGTTTCTTTAGTTCTTTCTGTTATTTTTCCGGTGGCTATATCAGTTTTCTCAAACACAGGTTGAATATCCTTAGCGGTCTCAGTAATAGGTTTAAATAATTCTTTTGTGACATCTTCAAATTCAACTTTAGATTCCTGACGCAACTGAAGTTGGTTTTTAACTGCATCACGAACGTGTAAATATTTTTTAATTACCTCTAGACGTTCGCGAGCTAATTTAGCTGAGTGGGGCTCTCCAATATTCATTATTAATACTATTTATAATAGATATTTAATTGAATTACAAAGGGCGATAACTATGCTATGAATCTATGTTGAACAATAGATAATTATTTCCCTTTATAACTGAATGTAACATATTCTCGATGTTTGAATACGGACAAAATATATCGGTTTCCAGACAATTATTACCTAATTATCCGTCATTCACAAACAAGTAGGTGTTAGCGAACAACAAAATTGTAACACGGAGAGACACTGGTACATATATCTGTCTCTAAAACCTAAAATTCCAGATCACTTACATAGTTAGGTCAAAAGTTATTTATATCTTCGTAAACAGGTCTTTAACGGAAGATAGCTCACGTAGAAAACATAACGTGATTATATTTATAGTATATTTTTTGTAATATGTTTGAGAATTAAATCAAATTCATAATACAATTCTATAACAATTATAATTTTTGTTCAGTATCTACTGCTCGCACATAATTTCCCTGTGCATTCTCGTACATAAGAGACATATATGTTAACTATCTGAACAGAACTATGTAAGACAAATTCATAGTCAAATGGGGTAACCATGTGACTGTGGTACATGCAGACACGCGTTGGAATCTCCGTGGCAGCCAGTAATGGCGACGTTTGGCGATTTGATGCCAATTTCTCTTTTAAAGTGGGGACGAAGTCCAGAAAGCTTAAATACATCAAGCGGCGTGATATTTTTTGTATCACTCACGGGGTTTATGTTGGGTTAGTGTATTTAATCTTTCTGGATGTAGGAAAATCCCCGTTAGTGTTCATACAATCGTTATCATATTCATCTTTGTATATATTCATGTTCATACAATCGTCATATGTGACCTCTGGACTTGCTCTGATGTCAAATGGCAACCGAGGAGTTCAAATGAGGTTTGTGTGCCATCCTTAGAATTAAGTTCTTAGAAATAAGTTTATCAACACCACATGACCATATCTATATAGTTCATGTTCATAAAATCGTTATCATATTCATCTGGCGAATAACAAAGTAGGTAAAATCATCGCAAACCACTGGCCAACCGTGCAATCGTCAGACATACTAAACCTAATACTTCCAAACAATCCTGTAGTAGCTTACCGGAGACCAAAAAACCTAAAGGACATCCTAGTCAGGGCAAAGCTAACGCCAATCACTAGTCAAAACCAACCTAGTCAATCTGGACCCTGTGGCGATAAAAGATGCAAAACCTGTCAACATATGATAGAGACCAAGACATTCACTAGCACAGTGACTAAAGAAAAACTAAACATACATGGTTCAAACAAAACGTGCAAAACAGAGAATGTGATTTATCTCATCATATGTAAGATCTGTGGCCTTCAGTACGTCGGAGAAACTGAATAGCTACACAAAAGGATAAACCTTCATAGATCTGATTGGATGACAAAAAAGCTGTACAGAAGCCCGGTCGCAGAACACTTCTCCTCCCCTGGCTACACTTTCAGTGATATAATACTTATCGCTATTGCTAACAACCACCGCTGGATTTCCGAAACCAGGAAGGAAAAGGAATCATACTGGATACGCCGCCTTAGAACATTGAAACCAAGCGGTCTAAACCAAGAAGACTAGAAAATGAAAACTATGCACTAGTAAAATTTAACATTTTCTAAATCATCTTGTTATCCTTCAATTTTTACTATAAGAATAACCGGTATAGAAACAAATATCCGGGATATAATCTGCGTTACATATGTACAATGAAATAAAAATAAATGTCGCTTTGGCTTGTAGACTTTTAGGGAATTATACAACGTTTTCAGTTTCCGCATCTAGTCTATACAAGCTGGTTGTATTTATAGTTTTAGCACATGTGAAGACAGCCATGTAAAGGTTTACAAATACAACGTTTTTGTGTTTATTTGTTTATCGCATATATGTTTTGTATTTGCTTTTGAAAAAGACTCATTAAGAGTCGAAAGCGCTTAGGCTAGTTAGTTACTAGTTTCGTACTGTTCGTCGTCAGTTTATAGCATCTATATATATATATGTTATTTGGCACCTTAGGACAAGATAGGAGTTCATCGGGTTGTGTTGTGATTATATGTTTGTTTTATTTTAAATAAAGAAATAAATAAATAAATAAATAAATAAATAAATAAATAAATAAATAAATAAATAAATAAATATATAATGAACAGTGAAAATAGTGCTATATTGTTTCTGCTATTAAAAAATTAAAGCCTGAAGGAATAAATTTATCCGATAACCTCAACCCTGAAAAAATTGTGTATGACTTTGAATTATTACAGCAGAGATAATGTCAGAATGAAATCAAGTTACCTTCAGATTCATAAAATTTATATATCATTCTATGCTAGAATCTTTAGCTATTGTAGATTACAAACAAGTAAGGCTATTCACGCCTCCTATGCGTTCAATCAAAAAGATAAAAAGTGCATTGTCTCACAAATACGAGATAAAAAGGGATAGACAATCGTGTAATGCAACTGAAAAAGATTATGTTATTTGATTCTGTGATAAATGACAGCAAAACTGAGGACAGTGACAGTAAGGGCGGGCCCCTGACCTGGTCAGGAAATGTAATTGTGGCTAAACAGGACCCTTGTCAAGATTGATAGAATCGAACTTTATATAAAGTAAAATAATATTTTTTCTGAGTCAAGAGTACACAGTTATTATACGTATTCAAAAAATACTTTGATCATACTTTATTGAATATGCAGAAATATGTTTTTTTTTTTGCAACCCTTTGCATCGATTGTGGACGAATGCTAAAATATTTGGCTGCTGCACTAATTGATGGAAAAATTATTTTTTGGTCTGTTTCTGTATTTATGGATTTAATCGCTCACTTTCCAAATATCTTACACTTTCATGTATTTCTATATTTAGAATTCTGACTCTGCGTAATAACTTGTAGGTTAGATAAATGGTTATTTTGAAAATTTCCATCAAGGTGATCAATAACAAATCTATCTTTAATGACTCCAAAATAACATTTGTCTATAAATTTATGTGATAAATAATTTATATTTCCACTCATATTGAATTTAAAATAGACAAATTTATTAAGACCACAATCTACAGTTTCTAATAACACCATCTTTGGATTCCTCGTAAATGTTATATACTGGATGTTTCAAAGATTCTTTCTGCTCCATTTCTATTTATCTATCTATCTATCTATCTATCTATCTATCTATCTATCTATCTATCTATCTATCTATCTATCTATCTATCTATCTATCTATCTATCTATCTATCTATCTATCTATCTATCTATCTATCTATCTATCTATCTATCTATCTATCTATCTATATAAATTTCAATTTGAATATTTGTCTTAATTATAATGATGGAGGAATTACCGGCAATTGAGCCGTCTGCTACTAGATTTGACCTTGGAAGACTACTAGGATATAAATTTAGTGTTTCGATGCAAGATCCAACTTTAACGAATGTAGGTGTAACCAAACGTATCCGTGAGGCTAAGAAATAATTTCGTGAAGATGGTGCTGTATATGTGTGGTCAACGTTTAGAGTTGTAAACATCATTAATATGACGAACGACAGACGTGGGAAGGTAATTATTAGCCACCTTGATGATCAAAAATATTTTATTTTAATAAAATTTATTGTGGAGACAGACGATGATATTTGGATATTTCATGATAAATTGACCCCGTTCATATACAGTCTGGAAATAATAAAATCGTTTTATTAAATAATAAATCAAAACCTGGAATACTGACTGGTATTGAGACCGTATTTTGAGCGAGGGTATCCAGTTACTGCTGTGGTATATGGATTGTATTTGGTGAATGATAAATCTAATATTGCAGATCTCAAACCGATGAGATTGTCAGAGTAAAGAAGAAACTGCGAAGCTGAGCGTATCTTAGAACATTTTACAAATGCGATGCGTGGTAATGGCTTAACAGATTTAAGACGCAAAAAATATGTGAATGGGTAGAGACAGTTAAAGATTATGGTTCATCTATTAAGGATGTTGCTAAACTAGAAAAGTCATTAAGATTTCCAATAACAGTAAAAACACTAACAGAAAAGATATTGTACAAACCAAATTATATAAAAAATGGAAGCCCAAAAACAATCACTGATCATAATGCAAATGCATGGACTGATGCTGTAACAATATTTCCACGAGACAGAATGACTTAATTTTATAATGGTCATGTATTTGATTTTGTTAAAAATATTAGTAAAAGTGACCCTGTATCTGTTAAGTTATTTCAATGTTCGGAACACTATTACGATCAGGAAAGAATTTCATGATCTTGCCGAAGATGACATTATTAAAATTAATAATAATATACGTAAATGCAGAGACAAGCACGATGAAAAACGTACAAAAGATCTCGGTAGAAAGATAATTGCTAAGTTTACTCAAGGTAGTTTATACGGTTATAAACGACATTGCACAAGATTGATTATGGACGATGCTGAGTTAGATTTTATAATCGCTGATACAACGTAGAAAAACACATTTATAAGCCGAAGTAATGCTTATTTAACGGATGGGACCAAACTAAGTACTATTGTGAGCTATATTGAGGGCGACTCACCACAGTTTACTCATTTAAGATCTTTAATGCTAGCCTATGTTTCTATACATATACTGTCGATGATAAATAGATTTTCTCGTCACGTTGTTAGAGTCGCTACGGATTCATTTATTATAAACAAAAACTATAAGGATTTATCATATTCGCTACTCGGTAATTGTGAGTGGGGAACATGGAGGATAAAGTAAGAAAATATACTCAGTTATTCTGAATTTGCTGAAGTTGAAATTAAGGAAATATATTACAGAAAAAATAATCAAATATCAGAGTCATCTGCACAATCTGTGTATGATGCTGTGGCTAGACATAAGACTGTTTATCTTAATGGGTGTTGAGGGTCAGGTAAAACAACTCGTGGGATTAAATTATTTATGAGCAATAATTCAGATATGATCGTTTTGACACCTACACAAAAACTCGCCAGAGGGATAATAGAACGAGAGGTATAAAACATGTACATATCATAGTCTCTTTAGATGGTGTGGAGACACATGGACTCCTGGGCGAATGGGTGAAATATATGGGACGAGATAGACTCGGTGTAGTTAGAAACACTAAAAACATTTCTTGAGTGGTTATTGACAAAAATACTGCTGTGATTATGTGTGGTGACCATGGTTGGACAGTCTCCACATGAATGGCTAAAGAATAATGTAGATTATGAAGAAATACATGATGATCATAGAGCTATTGATGAACCGCTGAAAGAGTCTAAAAAATTAATCAGACTGCAACCAGATAAAATACAATGTGAGATAATGCGTAAAGTAATTCCAGAAACTACCATAAATTAATTTTGACTTTATGAAGACCCACTGATTTGATAGTCGGAAGTAGATAGTTCCTGATGAATTGTAAAATAATTTTTTACATTACATAAAGAAAAATTTTCACACTTACCTGTACCATTAATGTTATCGCCCAGCAGATACTCGACGACAGAATATTGAAGTTGAAATTCCTGGTGGCGGGGTACAAAATCTGGTATTAAATGATATTATTTTGTTCATTATTAATACAGTTGAAGGGGCATTGAGCATGGATAAATCACCGTGGACATTACGATACGCTATAAAAATTCATTCGTCGCAGGGATTAACTACCTCTGATACAAATATCTGGATTGTAGTTGATCGGATCGAGTGGTCAAACTTAGTCTATCTTGCAGTATCTCGTGTCAGACAAATAACTTAACTACATAGGGTTATTATAGATTACGTAATAACTGAAGAAATTACTAATGACGATGCTGTAATAAAGAACAAAATTAGTGTCTTATAAACAATGTGACAAAAAAAGAAGTGTGACTTTGATATTGATACTGAATTTATTATAACACTAAAATCACTACAGAATAATCACTGTGCAAGTTGTAACACAATGTTTGGCAATATTCGAACAATAATCCAAGACAATTTACCGTAGACAGAATTAATAGTGGTCTTGGTCACACACGTGAAAATGTGATGCTGATCTATCTTGAATGTAATCGACTCCGGGGTTCTAGTTTACATAAGTGAACGTGGTGGTAATTGTGTATCTGTAGGAATTACTTGCAATTGTTCACGCACAATTGCACGTTGAGGGGCAGTAGAATATAGTCTGTATAAAGCAGGGCTTCCATTGGATCTAACCACGCTAGAAATTGTATTTGTGGTCACACTCCAAAAAGGGTCAGTAGCTCGTTTTTTGCCACCCTCCAGCTCCCCTGGTTCGAATAAATATCTCACAATCATATTACCTAATACTGGTTGTTGACCTCGTTGTCCGAATTCATCGCTTCGTGGTATATATATATATATATATATATATATATATATATATATATATATATATATTCGTTATTGAATTAGAAGGTTTCTTGGAAGTTTCACGAGCAATTTCATTATTTAATGCATATATCACACTTGACAACCTTGCAACCCATTCACGAGATCGCTCACCAGACTTAAAGTCAGTAGATATTTCCTTCGCATATTGATATCCAAATAACCGCTCAGCAAGTGTTCGATTAAATCGTCCAACGATTGCTTGATCACGGTGAAATTTAGTATGTCCTCGTCTGATTTTAACGTAATGTTTTTTCATCATAAATGATACTGCACCAAGAAATTCTTTGCCAGGATTAACTTGTAATAGCTGTGGCCATCGTAGACTACCACGATGATAAATTTGCTCAAATGCAGATGAAACTTCAGAAGCTGTCTTAGTCGATAATGATTCAGTTTCTTTACATCTACTTGCAACGTCAACGACAGTCAGCGCGCATTTGTATGTACGTGACTTTCGTCCATGTGTTTTAATAGAATCATGTGGTCTAAACAAAATATCTGCTTGGTGAACTTCGTTAGGAACACTGACATAAAATGTGGATATTGAGTTGTTTTGGTGTTGGTAGATAAATTTGCCATATTGCCTGTCGTGCTAACCAATTTTCAACAACAGAACTGAAACTTTTGCTGCTTCAGCAAGCTTAGTGATCGCTGTCTTACCTCTCCAATACCCTCTAGGACTATAATAAATGGATTCTATTATAATAATTATAAAATTAATTATCAGCCCCTAACATTATTTTACTTTTCATAGCGGATTTTATCAGAAAACTAACGAGTTTTTCTCTGATAGATTTATTAGGTATATAATTTTATGCATGAATCAATTATACTTCTGCAAGATGCCGCTGCTGCAAATCTTTAATTTTAGAAGCAACGTCGTGAATATAACATGCTGGATCAATTTTGTTTACTTGATACTCTCCTGGTTTTGGTTGATCTTGATCATCAAGTCGGATATCAAGTCTAGTTCCAGGACCACAGTATTTATATCCAGGGAGGTGTTTCTCACCAACATACCTAGCCCATAGTAATCCAAGTAATTTTCCTAAAGAAGCAGCAATATGCAAACCTATCTTTGTTGTCCCTAAGATAAATTTATATTTTTGTGTACCACATTTTACACATTTACCTATTAATGCATTTCGTTTATTTTTCGTTATTATTGTTGACAATCCAGTGGTGGATGTAGATGATCTACATCGAGCACAATATAGACTCATATTATTAATATGGATACAATAATTGACTTTTCGGCGACACGAAAACAGGAACCAGTGAAGCACCATCCAGCATTACCAAATTCGATAAGAATGATTATAATAGGTCCATCTGGATCAGGTAAAACACAATTATTCTTAAATTTATTTATGACATGGCTGAGATGGAGTAATTTATATTTAATAGCACCGTCTGTAGATGATCAGCAATGTTACGAAGTACTTAAGGATTTTAACGAGAAAGTAAAATCAGTTAATAAAGACGGTTACGATATTATTGATTTTATCACAGATATAGATGAAGCCCTGTCTGTAGATGAGTTAGATGGATTTATTAATAATCTCGTAGTATATGATGATGTAATGCTGGACAAGCAATCTAATCCAGCTAGTATATTTTCTCGAGGTAGACATAAAAACACAGACGTGATTTATGTTACTCAGAGATACACACAGATACCTAAGGTGATTAGAGATAACTAATATTCTAGTTGTGTTTTATGGAGTAGATAATTATACCCTACATAATATTTATTATACCCGGTTTTCAGGGGATATGGATATGATTAAATTTAAAAATGTAATTTTCTAAAGCACAAGCTGTTTCGTTCGGATTTATAACGATAAATCTATATGATCCAAGATCAAGATATCGGGTAGGTCTGGATAAAATCTTTGGTTAACTCCCCTGACAGTCAGGAGGAGCAGGGAGGGTGAAGGACAACAATTGAGTCGCTTTACAAGTAAGTAAAATCGTAAAAAACCTCAATAATAGTATAACAAAACTGAGCTAGCCTAAACGATTTATAGTAACGATTCTTAACGGTATGGAAATATACTCAGTTAGAGACATTGGTTTAGCGTTATTGACCTGTTTTATCTTTTTTATATATAGAGAATTTGCTCGAAAAGTCATTTTGTAGGGTTCACCGTCCCCGCTGCTTGTTTTCATTCTCTTATCATGTTAATTTTCTTAAATGTCTCTCACGGACACTTCTTACAGCCTCTCGAGTTTCATATACTCGAAACAAATCGGATCGTATTGTCTCACTGGCACTTGCAAATGGAGCACATTTATACATATCGCTCGTGTAAATCCGCCTCTGACTATTCCGTTTTGCATTGAAGTAATTTAAGAAATCTGTACTCAACCGCGAGTGTTTATTTGCCCTCTTCATGTCGCTGCTTTATCATCTCACAATCGTCGTTGATTTTTTTCAACATCGAGAATAACTGGGAAACTATCTTGCTGAAACTGTTCGATCTTAGATATAATCCGTTAAAGTTTTACTGGTTCATTATACAATATATGCATTTATTTAATTAAAGATTTGAGCTAGATAAATTCGATAACTTGCTGTTAGATCGTGTAAACTGATAGTTTTGAATCCATGCGGACATTTCTGAGGATGTGCTAAGAACTCTTTGAATATGTTTATGTCCATGTCGCCGGGACAACATGTCTGACGAATATTTCGCAGGTTATGTGTATCGACGTCACAACTATTCTGGTTGGATTGATTTGTTTGTCAAGCATGAAATCATCATAAACTACTAGATTGTTGTATTTCCGTTTATATCTTCGATGTACGGTACTTCATCGATATCTGTGACAGATACAATAAGACTGTCTTCAGCTGCTAGAGATTAATCAAATTTCTTAAAAATACTGTACAAATATAACATTATTTATTCGATGCAAAATGGTCACTAGTACAACTTTTCTGAGAGCAGTCACGTTGAGAAATAATACGCTGACATTTACTGGTAAATGTGTAAAATGCAACACAGAAAGATATAAGCTTGTGACATTGGATAACTCTGTGATTAGCAATGCGAGCGTTACCAGTGATTATATGTCTAAGGCATTCGGGAAAACACATGGAACGCCATAAGCTAAGTATCTTGTGAAAAAAATCTTCCTTGATATAATTTTGGTGGTCCTGACATTCGATTTGACAAAAAGTCAGATAAAACTAGGCTAATCTCCAGTAAATGCGATTGATCGAGAGTGCCATGTTCATGATGTTGTGTATAAAAATCCAAAATCAATAACAACGAGATATCGGATATGTCAAGTTGATTCAAGCGCTAAATTTTGACAAAGAATAAAAACATACTAGAATCACTCGCGAATTGGTTGATTAAACCGGCGATGAAAGGCAATATAGTTCCAGGAACTGCCATTTAACGCCGACACTTACTTAATGGAGTCGATTTATTTTAGTCCAAGAGAATAATGGAGAGGAGCATAAGCAAATACAAAAGTCGCCGATTCAGTAAGTGTTACACGTGCTGTAACCGCAGATTGGATATCACGACAGGTCTTAAGGGAAATTTATCTTTCACGTCCCAAAACGATTCATGGAATTTTTGATGTCTGCACACTCAACGAAGTTCATCAGGTAGATATCTTGCTCTTACCACTTGTCATACACAAACAGCGCACATATAAATACTAATTGACTGTCGTAGACGTTCCAAGAAGAGACAAAGAGGCTGAAACGTTATAGTCATCTGTAGTCACAGCTTTGTAACGAATAGTTTTCAAAGATGATATCTACATTGGCCACAATTGTTTAGGTTTATCCTGGCCACTTCCATTCATCGAAACCATGGCTCCCATGTTATTTACTAACCTCCTGGACCTCTTAGAACAAGCCACATCTTCATCGTCGATACCGTTCACATAAAAATTCCAGTTACCTACATAATCAAACATAACTCAGAAGAACCCATTCAAGGGTTTTTCTATAAACAGGAGTTACACAAATCAGGCATGGACGTTTTCGGAATTGAAAAGGTCCTCTCTACCAAAGGGAAAAAAATTGCTCATCAAATGGTTTGGCTATACCAAACCTCTTCAACTCGTGGACTGCCATCGCTTCCCTTACTACGATAGCGCTTCCGAAATGATCTCATGATACTCCTCCATCAACCGCTTCCTTAAAACGGTATTACATTTCCATTTCGCAGCATGTTCAGAGAGACCCACTATCCATCAACTGCACTAGAGTGACATTATTAAACCAGTAATCAAACTCATTAAACTGGGGCTGGGACAAATGAAAATGCTTCAATTTATTCCTAATGTAATATTGTTAATTCTACTGCTGCACTGGACCCTAATGACTGTGGCTATGCTTCTCCAACTCCACCTCCTCACAATAGATCATCTCTGGCACATAACGTAGATAATTACTCGCGTACGCTATCAACTTGAAAAAAATCAGGTATCTTTTTTTTCAAATATTTGGTAAGTAGCCTTAGTAGCGACCTATATTGAATCGCTTATAGCAGTACATATTCATATCATAATGTAATTAAATGTTGACCCCAATTTATCAGAAGATGCCTTAAATATAAACATCTGCAGTCAGCTACAAATAATCAAAGTCATTGCATTTTATTTGTTTCGTAAGTTTTACAACTTTCACACTGAAAAAACTGACATTGAAGAACAACCGTGTATATCTACAATGGACTAAATTGTGATAATATGATTTTTATATTACGACAAGCAATATGATCATAATTATCTTCCCGATAATGTAACTATTATTTAATTGTTCAAAATCTTTTAAGATTAGAGGCATTGCCTATAATGTCTTTTTAAAATCAGTCTTCGAGCACAACATTAAGTTATACATCTCAGAAACTTGCATTGATGTGATGGTTGATGATTATTATATTAGTAATATTTCTTTATTCTGGATTCCAAAAAGGACTCGAATAGTAAGTCATGCGCACAGATGAGCAATAAGTCTCCAGTTCATAATCTAAGGACTCGTTGTCTTCAGAAGTAATGATATATTGGCTTAAATTGGATCGCATATTATCCAAAACAAAAGGCTCTAAAGAAACCAAATACAGCATCCATGAATGACATATAATCCAATTAAATGTCAGTATCAGAAGCAGCAAATGTCAACAAACCGACTACATAAAAAAGGACTCCTGAAGTTGCGAGATCAATTGCAAATATAAACGTACAATTTACCTGCTCGGAACCAGTAGTCATCAGGATGGGCTCGCTGACAGTCCTCAAAATGAGCAAGTGAAAGAGCTTCTAAAAAACACAGAAATATAGCCAATTACGTCAAAAACTGACATGCTGAAACAGGTGATGGTATAGATGATCGGCAGCACGCTACCATTCTAGGTGGGAGAACATCAAAGCTGTTGACTAGCGGCACAGTTGTTCTTTTAAACTATCGAAAGGAGAGGGAAGACGATAAATGATGGATCCGTCAATTCAGTGCTCCATCCCGTACTAGTCTCTCATATCCCCCACTCAGAATTAAGCAAAAGATAATATTAGTTTGAACGTGCTGAAATTGATTGCTTTGACGTTTCAACAGATGTCGTGATAGTGAAGGTTCTCACATGACAATAGGAGAATGCACACATAAATAGACGCCTGTAATAAAGGATCTCAATAAAGTAGAGAAAAAGTTATGGAAGATGTTAACTACAGTTGAAATTAGGGTGAAATAGGAAGAGTAATACCAGTACTTTCTAACAGTCAGACCATGAAATAATTGGAAGAGTCAAATGTAAAGAGATATATAGCTTTTACAAAACAAACCCGTATTCATTCACAATAGCCAACTGTACAAAATAGCTTTGCAATGTGCATGTTCTTGTTAATTTTTGCAGCAAGGTATAACACAAAAGAACTCGATAAATTAACACTTAACAAATTAAGAAAACAAAACGCGGCCTTGTCATAAAATATAGACCCTGAAAGTAGGGATTGTATATTTTAGACAGTTATCATTGTCACGATATCCTGGATAAGTAAAAAAAAAAGTGCTATTCAAGGCAGCAAGGTCCTGCTGAGGACAGATAATGGTGGAAAAAGCTTGAGATATAAATCTGGAAGAGAAGAATGAAAACGAACTATATATTACTATTAAACAACAGACTTGACTTAACCCATCCAATGGAAAATAACTAAATTCTATTAAGAATCCGCTTGACTCTACCATCCAATGAAGAATCACTACAACGCAATATACATTCTTAAGATCTTAAAAAGGCATTTTATACTTGTTAGCAATAAACTGAAGTATATAATATGTTCGTTATAGATGATCATCACAATGTACGGTCATGAACAAAACTACACATAATACAGACAGTTATATACCAAGAGTTACAATATATATATATATATATATATATATATATATATATATATATATATATATATATATATATATATATATATATATATATATATATATATATATATATGTGTGTGTGTGTGTGTGTGTGTGTGTGTGTGTGTGTGTAACACCAGTATGATCTTTTTCTAACTCTTAACTTACTTTCATTTCATTGACTAATTGTTTTGTCTGTTACGACTTGTATTAATATAGAATATATTGCTAACTTTTTTTTTATTAATATTGAAAGAAAAGCTAAAATAAAACTTAATAATTATCATTTAGAAGCTGCTTTTAGTAGAACAAATCATTTTGGAGCTTCAGTGTCAAAATATAGACCGCAAATATATTGATTAATTTCGCCACTAATACAGAGTATATTGTTTCCTGTAGTCAAAAGAAACACCTGCAAAGTCTATCAAAAAGACAATTCTTAAAATGTTGATGAAATAAGAAAACTGAAGTAAATCTGTTTTCTTTTCTTCTCTTTTCTTCATGATCTTTAAAATTTGTACGAAGTACTTGGAATTTGCCGAAACATTCTCATATATATTTTGTCATTACCAGTCTCAATTGGATCTTTCTAGCATCAATTTTGTGTGGTTTCTAATACTTAATGATACTAGATTAATATATAGATTATGGGTCTCTTCATTCCGAATACTCAAATGATTCTCGGGCTGTTCATTCCGAATACTCAAATGTTGTTTAGAGAAAAGTAGGGTGGGTAACCTGAGGAATTTATATCCACAAGCTTCAAAAGATGATAATGGGTGAGAGCATTTATTAATACTAAGAACTGTGCGTTGTTGGCAATTATCAACGGATATTTCAACTTGCACATTATGTTTATTCTTTTATTATGAAACATTAATGCATAGTGTTGATAATGTTTCATACTAATTGTGCATACTGTCATATACATGAGCAATACGTCCACTGAGAACAGAAACAAATTTTTTTATGAAACCGATGAGTGTTATTTTCTTGGAAATCAATCACAAATCAATTATAAAAGACACGTATATATCAAATGCATAAAAACAGATCTTTATCGCCTGAAAGTGTTAACATAATAATGTCTCTGTTTTGATGGGGAAAATTATGCCCTAGTTTTATAGGTTTTAAAAGAATGTGTGTGTGTGTGTTGCTTATGTCTATGTTTTATTTGTCCCTACCTAAAGTAGATCTTATTCAGGCCAGCCACTTGAACCATTGTCACTTAAAGGATTGCATCAGAATCAGCAGAGAAAAAATCAACATTCGTAAAAGGTCAGTTGCCTCTAACACTGCTTTGTTTAAAGCTATGAATATAGAATTGGTTTTTCATATCAATTTCCATTTTTACTTCAAAGATGAGGCTATAAATACATACTTGCATTTCATGATTTCACACATTCTTAGAAATGATTTAATTTTCTATTATTATTGTCCAAGCATTTTTTGTCTTTTTGTTTCATAAATGTGTTTTTTTTGTATATCATTTTCTTAGTCCCCATAAATACTTTCTCTCCCCATATATACATTTATCCATATTAAAGCTCATCACATTACCCATCATATATTTCCATTGTCCCCCGAGTATCATTCCCATGTTAAATTGATTCTCAAGTTCCATTTACATGTTTTATTCTCATTGTCCTTAAAGAGCAATTCCCATGTTAAATTCCCATTGTGGATAAACTATCATAGAATAGATTAAATTCTAGCCATGTTTTGTTAGTGCTTTTTGTAAGTAAATGTTGTGCTTGTCCCAGCATCAGACCTTTAACTTGAGACATTATTTATGAGAAAAAAACTTCATTCGAAAGTGAAATATATGGTTAATAACGTCTAAACAAAAACCACAAACCCTGTCAGTCAGACAGGCAAGCCGATTGGGTTAGCTCATTTCGTCACTTTCACTTCGACTTTTGTATAATTTTGTTTGCATGTCTGTTTACTCGCCGAGTCAATAAATTTTAGTCATTAACCTCCTCTGCTGCTATGGTGTCTTATGGTGTCATATACTTCGATTTTTGTAATTTTGTATGCATGTCTGTTTTCTCGCCGAGTCACTCAATTTTGGTCGTTAACCTCCTCTGCTGCTATGATATCGTTACCGAGGGTCGTATAAATTTATCAATATAAATCCGTGTGGGGTAGCTGACAATTTTGTTAACGTTTAATACTATCCATTTTCCCTGAACACCAGGTATAATACATTTTTGTAGAATATAATTATCATTTTCATTAAACACAACTAAAAAATTAAAATAGTCTCTGATCACTTTAGGTATTTGTGTATATCGCTGAGTAACATAAATCATATCTGTTTATGTACGCCTCTGGAAAATATTCGAGGTGGGTTTGATTATTTATCCAGTATTACATCACCCTATACTATGAGAACATTACTTATTCTATCAAGGTCAGCTACAGATGGGGCCTCATCTATATCAGTACTAAATTTAACAACACCATCAACATCTTAGTCTTCATACAGCGACTTTGCATTTTCGTTAAAATCTTTAATTACTTCATGACATCGTTGATCATCTAAAGATGGTGCTACTAAATATAGACTATCCCACTTCAGCTATTTCCTTATCACATTAAGTAATAATTGTATTTTACCAGACACAGATGAGCTTATTATACACCTGATAGAATTTGGTAGCGCTGGATGATGTTTGGTTGGTTCTTGTTTTCGTGTCGCTGGGAAGTCAATGATATCAATGTTATATAAATCAAATAATTATATGAATTTATATTTAGTTCAATGCAGAGAACCCACCCCACCTATTGATTAAAAACAAAAATAAAAATAAAAAAGCATGCACCTATAGGCAAGTGTGTAAAGTGACCATGTCATGTTCATGATGTTGAGTATAACAATAATGATTTGCAATAACGACATACCGCAAATGTCAAGTTGATCACCAATTAAATTCCATAAAAAAATTTCTCAGAGAGAAACTTGCTAGCAAAATCCGTGATGAATGGTAAACAAGTGTTAGGAGCTTGTAAGTAATCAACTGTGTATTATTATACAGTGGAATCGGGTTTTACCAAGAGAATATTGAAGGGGTAGAGCAGCGATTAGCAAACTGGCTGATGCAGCAGTTATATTCCTGCAAATTACTTAGCACGGCAGGCATTATGGTAGATGTGTTTACCATTAGCACAAATTCAGCATGAATATTTTGATGCCATTACTCCCAATGAAGTTCATCAAGCAGATATTTTTTTTTTACACAACACATTTAAAACAGGTAGAAATCAATCGCACGTATACAAATACGCGTTAATTCTGTTTGATGTTGCAAGTAGATGTAGAAGAGAAGAACCACTATCAGCAACGGCATTTGCAAGTGCTTTCGAACGAATTTATCAATGTGGTGGTCAGCAGCAGGGAGGGTGAACCCTACAAATTTTTGCGACGAAATCGATTAAAGCCTCAGAATGCCCAATAGAGCCTTCCTACGAAATCTCATATTTCAACAACAAAAAAATAAAATAAAGACCCCATTTTACAAATGGAGCCTTAGCGATTTTGTCGTAAATATGTTGTCATAACCCACCCTCAAATTGCTGCCAATAATTGCTATCATCTACGTCGCAAATTTGTTGTCATAACCCTCCCTGCTGCTAAAAGGATTTTAGGGTTAATACAAATGATTTAATCGAATATTTGATCAAGTCCAATACGCTATCGTGACCGAGGGTCGTGTAAATTTATTGTTATAAATCCATGTGGGACTGACTGAGCATGACTAAAGTAATTTTTGAATCCATTGAAGTCCATATCGGAACACCATGTCTGCCGAATATTTCGTAGAGTATGTGTAGCAACGCCGTTGAATACAGCAAGAATATTGCAGATATCGCGAATCACTTTTGGAATCTGAGTGTAGCCTTGAGTGACATATATCACGTCAGTGTTTTTATGCCTACCTCGTGAAAATATTCTAGCAGGGTTCTTTTGATTATCTAACATCACATCATCGTACACTACAAGATTGTTTATGTC
This sequence comes from Potamilus streckersoni, assembly GCA_016746295.1. Taxonomy (NCBI): domain Eukaryota; kingdom Metazoa; phylum Mollusca; class Bivalvia; order Unionida; family Unionidae; genus Potamilus; species Potamilus streckersoni. The sequence goes on along the minus strand of JAEAOA010000951.1, from coordinate 484 downwards.
TCCATCGAGGTCATCTACGCTAGGCGCATCATCAATATCTGTTATAAAGTCGATTACACTTTCACCTTTAATTTCTGATGCATTCTCATTATAATCTTTTAGCACTTCATAGCACCGTTGATCATCTACGGATGGAGCAACTAAATATAATTTATCCCATTTCATAAATCGCATTATCAAATTAAGCAGCAATTGTGTTTTACCCGATCCAGATGGTCCGATTATAATGGCACGGACAGAATTCGGAAGCGCTGCGTTGTGTTTCTCCGGTTCTCTTCTTTTAGTCGCTGAAAAATCAATTATATTCATAACGCTATATATAAATTATGGATCTATATTGTGTTAAATGTAAACAGCGTACTAGTACAAATGATGCGACGACGATTACAACTAAAAATAACAGATCGGCACTTACTGGTAAGTGGGTAACATGTGGTACAAAAAAATTTCGATTTATTTCTTTAAAAAAAAACAGCGACACGGA